>CM061920.1:375197985-375314118 GCA_031002005.1 Vandiemenella viatica
ATTTTGTTTCATTGATGAAATTTGTTCCACATAAGTACTCAACAGATTTTTCATTTCTAAGCTATGAAGTGTGTGTCCATTAATTACGTGATGTGAAATAGAGAGGGGGGGGGGGCGGTTGCGGCGAAATCGCAAGAAACCTCACCAGAGTAACAAAAAGCGGTATCTGGACATAAGTCACTAAAAATTAGAGTATTTAGAAGGACATCTCTGTTCCAATATTCCCTAATTTTCATTTTTTTTCACGCTAGGCATCAGAAGACACAATAGCTCTGAAACAATACATTTCATCATATCCAGTATCTTTCCACTTTGATTATTTTTTTTTTTTTTTTTTTTTTTTAACAGTTTAACGTCCCTTTTTAACAACGTGGTCTTTAGAGACGGGAAGGATGGGGGCAGGAATGGGAAGGAGTTCGGCCATGGCCTTTTTTGAAGGAAGCATCCCGGCATTCACCTGGAGTGATTTGGGGAAACCATGGAAAACCCAAATCTGGATGCCCGGACGGGGATTCGAACCGCCGTCCTCCCGAATGCGAGGCCAGAACGCTATCCGTTACACCACCATGCTCGGTCACTTTGATATTCGAGAAAGCTCGATTCTGGAGTATTCTTCATAGTGGTTATACAAAACCGATTCTTTTCATCAGCTTTATATTTCGTCAGTTCTTCTGTAAGAAATAACATGAAAACTGACAGAATACTTGACACATTTCCCTATTTGACACGCATTTCCCAATAGTGTACATCAAATGCGTGACTAACTGGACGAAAATGATTTTCTAGTTAGATTTATCGCCAAGACGTAATTTCTTCGTAGCCGTTTCACTATCACTTTCTGATTCTTCAGAACAACTAACTTGTTGAAACATGAGACTGCATTGTCACCCCTCCTGACGAGTATGTTTTAGGAATACAGCTTTCCGATTTTGTGGAAAAGCTATCACTTCCATCAAAATGAAGTAGTTCATACTCAGTGTCGCTCATCGTAAGAATCTCCATATTTATTCCTCAATGAACCCACGAAGTCTTTCAATTTTCTTTATAAAATACAGGACAAAAAGAACACTGATGTAATTTTCGTTGAACAGTGAACAGTAGAGCGAAGCCTAGGCTCCCAGCAGAAAAACATTCGTACGATAAGCTAGCGACCAAAACTGCAAAAGGCTATTGAGAAATGTGGCGAGAAGTTCGCTTTACGACTCAGGTAGCGGCGCGCGTCTATATTCGTCATCAGCACACAGGTAGCGGCAGGCGGGTGCGGCTTATCTCGTCATCAGCACTCAAGGGAAATCCGACGGCTGCGCTATACCCGTCATCAGCACTCGGGGCCCGCAGGCAGCATGACGTGTATAGACGTCAACAGCAGTCAAAGGGTTAAATGTTTTATGTGTGGTCCCCAAGTTCAGTTTGTGGTCTATCTGCATCCCCAAGTATTTGATTACCTTTTTGTTAGGAAATGTATATGGTCCAAGTTGTACAGATGTCATTTGTTGTATTCTGTGCCTTGTGTGTATCATAACCGATGATTTTCCTGGTGAGATTGTCATCCCGTTCTCCTGTAACAATATCTTTAGCCGTTCCATTGTTATGCTGAGCAGGTTTATGCATTCCATCAGAGTTTCGCGTTCTGCGTAGAGGCATATGTCATCATCATATTGCAGTATATATACTCCCCTCGTAGTATTTTGGCAAGGTCACATTGTATATATATTAAAGAGGATAGGTGATAATATTGATCCTTGTGGAAGTCCCTGGCTTGTGTGTCGCGGTCCTATTGTAGCGCCTTTATATTTTATGACAAGTATTCTGTTTTCCAGCAGTGAGATGAGATTGTGAGTAAAAGACTGCGGAGAAATTCATCTTTTGCATCTTTTCCCCTAGTAGGTTGAGGTTGACATTGTCGTATGCACTGTTTATATCAGTGTAGAGGGTCATCAGGTAACGGTTTTTGCTTAGGCTGGAGTGGATGTCAGCGGTAAGCCTTATTAGGAGGTCATTGGTGCCTCTTCCTCGTCTGAACGCCCACTGGTGGTCTGGTAGAAGGCTATTATGTTCGACAAACCACTCGATCCTGTTTTTCACCATCCTCTCTAGTAGTTTGTACGGGCATGGCAGTAGTGCAATCGGTCTGTAGGCTGCAGTTGTATTCGGGTTCTTCCCCGGCTTCAGGATCGGATTTATTCTTGAGGTTTTTAATCCCGCGATCTGTATTCTTTTGTTCCAGACATTGTTTAAGATTTTGAAAAGTCTTTCTTTTCCTCGTGGTGGTAAGTGTTCAATCATTCCATAGTGGACGTTGTCCGTTCCTGGTGCCGTGTTGTTCGACTTCTTGGACGCTTTTGCAAATTCCTCCATATTAAAAGGTCTTGACATCGAATCTCCAAATTGGTCTTCGGGTGGGGAATTGCAGTTTGGGTTCACGGAAGGAGGTGCAAGGGTTGTTAGTATGTCCTCTAGCATATCCGTGGTTATGCTAGGTGATACATACATATTGTCAACTGATTGTCTGTATTTTTTCACTTTTGTCCAAATGGTAGTAATAGGTGTGTTTCTATTGATTGATTCACAATATTTTTTCCACCCAGCACTCTTCTTTTGCTTTAATGTTCTTTTCGTTCTAGCTTGTACTTTGTTGAGTTCTATGAAGTTTTCCATGTTACTGCATCTGCGGTATATTCGAAGCGCATCACTTCTTTCTTGGATGGCCTTGTCGCATTCTTCGTCCCACCATGGAGGCTGGTTCCTAGACGTGTAGGTTTTCTGCTTTTTCTTTGGTATGCTTTGTTTAGCTGCAAGATTGATAATTCGGATAAGGTTGCCATAATCTTCCTCTGTCTCACCAGTCTCTTCCGACCTCCGTAGATGTATTCCTGTGCTATTTGCGTATGTGCCCCAATTTGCCTCGTTAATATTCCAGTTATAATCTGGTGTAGCCTGAAGTTTTCTATTGTTTTGTTTTAAGTTGATGGTGATCAAAATCGGATAGTGGTCTGATCCCAGAGGCTCATGGATCACTTTGTGCTCGATCAACGCTGCGATGTTCGTAGACGCTAGCGCGATGTCTACTACTGATTTCCGTTCTTGTGGGTTGCTAATTCTTGTAACTGTACCGTCATTGAGTATCACTAAGTTTTGTTCTTCCATTACGTCTAGCATGATACGGCCAAGTCGGTTTGTTTTTTCGCACCCCCAAGCACTATTGTGGGCGTTGAAGTCACCAGTAATGATAAATGGGTCAGTTATTTGCTGTAGCAACCTTACAATTTGGGGTTTGGTTAGGGTTACATTGGGGGGGCTGTATACTGTCACTATTGTTAGCCTGGTGTTGTTAATTCTTACGGACATAGCACAGGCCTCAATTGGTAGTCCTGTGACGTCTAATTGCAGTGCGTCATGTGACATGCTCTGTCGAACCAAGATGGCTGTTCCTCCATAGCCGTCGTCGCGGTCGCATCGGATGATGCTGTAGCCATTGATTCTAATGGTGTCTGGTGGTTTTAGCCATGTTTCCGCAACTGTGGCGATGTCCACGTCATATGCTCTTAATGCCTGTTCAAAGCTCTCCTTGTTAGAACTTAATGAGCGTGCGTTCCATTGCAGCATTTTAGTTAAACGTCCTTGGGCCATAATTACTTTAGTTATTGGGTACATTGTTCGGAGGCCTTCATAATCTGCTGAAGTGAGTTCATTACTTGTGTTGGGTCCACCGTGCCATTAGTTCTGATCATCTCAATAATGGATATAATTAAACTCATCAGCCTTTCTATAATTGGGGTTTCGGTGGTTGTGGGCTGGTTTCCCGCTGACTGTTGGTGGTTTTGTAGAGTTTCTGTCATTCTCTGTGGGTGTGGTGGGTAAGGATTGTGAGTTATTGGTTGTCTTGGCCCGTTGCTTCTCCACATTAAGTTTTGGGGAATCCTAACTTGATTGCCTGTTGTGTTTAGCTTTACTGTGCTGGTATTTGGCTGTGTTTGTTTGAAATGGTAGTACTGTACTGGTTCCGCTAGGTGCACGGGTCGTTGTGGGTAAGATTGAGATACTGGATATGTCTCTTCACGGAGAGTTGAACATGAGCTGTGATTAATTGGAGTATATGGTATAGTGGTTAACGGCGGGAATTCGGTGGGGCTGTTAACCTGGGGGCTAGGATTAGTTGCCATTCTGGCATAGTGTCTGTTTTCGAATGTAGCTACCGCTTCGCTGTAGCTGACGTTATTGTATACCATATGCTGCTTGATCGCTTTTGCTCTCTGGAAAATGGGGCATGAGCGGTAGGTTGCCAAGTGTTGCCCTGAGCAATTTGCGCAGAGTTGTGGAGCTGTCTTGGGGCATGAGTCGGCATTGTGTTCCATTGTGCAGAAACTGCATCGAACCTTACTGCGGCATTGGTTACTGCCATGTCCAAAGCGTAAACATTTAAAGCACTGAATGACGGCGGGGATGTAGGGTTCAACTCTGCATCTTACACCGTGGATGCACACAAATTGAGGGAGAAGTTGTGATCTAAAGGTTAGAACGCATACCGGTAGTGGAATTACTTCTTGTTGCCCTAGTTTAACAACTTTTTTTGTGAATCGCCTAATATTTAGTACTGGGAACTCACACTCTATTACTGAGAGGATTTCGGTGTCACTAAGTGAAGTATCGACATTTCTCACCAAACCCTGTTTTTGAATCATAGATTTTGGGATATACGCCTCCAAGTTATTTCTGATGAAGACTTCAGATTTTACAAGATTGTTTGCCGAGTCTCTATTGCTAGATTCTATCTTGATTCTATTCCGACCGCAGCTTGAGATGTTTACTAGGTTGTTTGATGTCATGAAACCCTGCTCCCTCAGTAGTTTTCCTATCGACATCGGGTGGATACGCCCAACGTTCTTGTCTTTTCCTTCAACTATTACTACATACGGTCCACTGTCACTTGGTTCATACCTGTTGTTCTCTGAGCACTGCTGTGGAATCTGCAGGTTGTTGACAGCAGTGTGTGCCGGTGCCAGTGACGCTGTCGTGATGTGTGAGGCTGCTGGGCTCTGCTGTAGACACTGCGGGTTGTTGGCGGTAGATAGTGCCGGTGCCTGTGGCAGTGCCATGCTGTATGAGGCTGCTGGGCTCTGCTGTGGACGCTGCGAGTTGTTGACAATAGTGAGTTCTGATGCCAGTGGCAGTGCCATGCTTTGAAGGTCTGCTAGGCTCTGCGATCTTATGCCGTCTGACGACAGTCGTGCGATTTTCTCTGTCGCGCTCGTGGAACTTCTTCTGTCTCCTTCTTCCGGTACCTGGCGTTTGGTGGACTTGACACTCGAGAGTTGGTAGCCGCACATGGGGTCGTCTGTCTCCGGTTCAGGTAGTTTAGGTGTGGTGTTGGCTGGGTTGGTTTCTTCTGTTGGTTGGCTGGTAATCGTATTCAGTGCTGTTGATATTACCATACTTGTTGAAGGCTGAATGAGATTTGTCTCTCTAGTTGAGGTATCCTCTATGTTGTGAGTACCTCCTTCACCATATAATCCTCCAAACATCGTCGGCGCTATTCGCTCTGATAAAGTTTAGAGATGATTACGGTGGTTAACAGATTAGGTGGATGTCAAGCGTCGATGATTTCAGATCAACAAGTGTCTTATGTTTCGCTTTCGACTAAATACTGGTTATTCACTGTACCCTTGACAGGAAAAACTGTAACTTCCTGGTCCGTTTATAACACAACAACTGTACTAAGCCGCTTCGCGCGCACAAGGAAGTTTCTCCTCCGAAGGTTGCGACTCGACTGATTTCTGAGTTATATGTTTAACAAACAAGCAGAAAAAGAACTGCACACACGACTTGGCGGACAATTTGTTAAGGAAATGTCGTCGGGCAAAGTGTTTATGAATCGAGCTGACAACCTATCTAGAAAGAGCCCTTCTCTTCATGCATGAAAAGAATAACGACAGAATTAATGCATTACTAACGACAGTGTAATCTAATAATGCCCCATTGTACTGAAAATGGGGCATACTATACTGAAAAGCAACACTATGTATATTACCTGTATTTTACAACACTGTGATTTTTTCATCGTTTTGCTTGCCTTTTCCCGCTATCGCGCAGAGTTAGCTTTTACTGTATGAATGCAACAACTTTTGGTACGTACCAGCCGGCTTATCGCAGAACCTGTCGATGACGGAATTTTTTTATTAATTTTATTTAATGTATTGCTCAATACACAGATTACAAAAGTTTCAATAAGACATTGTAGAAAGATATAATGCGATTAAGAAGAACTGCAGTGTTAAAGTTGAATGTCAAACTCACTAACCCATTGATTGCTCTTAGTGACCCATATATGAAATCTTTAACAAATCCTACGAAAGGCTCTGTAGAGACATTCGAAAAATAGGATATTCAACGCCTCAGTCACAAGCTGAAAACTCTGGCATTTCCCACTCACACCGAGAAGCACTTTTGCCATTATTTCATCGGACTCTTTTAACGATACTCAAATGTTGCAGGAATGATTACTGGCCTCAAAGATGAAGTGCCACATATCTGACCACTGAATTAGCCAAGGAATACTGCTGCCACACCAGTTTTCAATGAGAAACTTTAGAAGGATGACGGGATTTTATTAGGTGAAAATTGAAGCTTTATATATCCTAAAGACAGTGGCGGCCCTAGGGCGGTGCGAGCGGTGCAACCGCACCGGGCGCCGTTATATGGGGGGCGCCGAAAATGAAGTGAGAGATCGTCTGCGCAAAAAATGAAAAAAGAATTATATAATAATTAATATATTATTTTAACACACATCATCTAGAAGATTTTATAAAAGTAAGAGTTCCAGCTTAATGCATAGTCGTATGGTATCATAGAATAGAGTCAATTAGAGTTGCTACTCAAGTCAGTTCGAGTTATTAAAATCATGAAAATCACAACTCGTTCCAAAGACAGCACCCTCCCGTGCCGCGTTGCGCCTCTCCCGCACCTGTTTCAAGCCTTCTCGGCTGTAGTCTGGGAAGTTCTTGCATCGGGCGAGATTCAACCTAATTCTCTCTTTCTACCATATTAAACCTTCGGTGATCACAATTAACGTTGGTATCATAAATATTTACAAGGCTTATCTGTCTTTTACAGACAGGACATGTCGCTAAAGAAAAAAAAAAAAAAAAAAACTGTTTTTTTTTTTTTTTTTTTTTTTTTTTTTTAAAGTCACCTGAATCGTCGTCACCAGAACTAGTTCAACACGAGACGGAAGAAAATTTTAATGGAAGTTATTCAGATGAGGCTTATGATGAAGAGCAGCATGTGCCAGAAGATATACTATGGCTAGAACGTCGTCTGCTGTTAAAAAGATTACAAATGGGTATACAAGACATACCACCACAGTCGCCTTTTCAAAGTACAAATTATGACGATATTTCAAAATTGTCGCTCATTGACTCTGCTGACAGAGATGAAACAATTATGGAAGCAACGAAAAAATTCAATAAAAAAAAAAAAAAAAAAAAAAAAAAAAAAAAATTATGGACGTCGTTTTCCAAATACGTATTTTCAAAAACACCAAATGATGAAACTTATAAAAGTAGATAGTTCCTTTATTCTAAATCTGCGGATAAAGTATATTGTTCATATGTTGTTTATTCAACAGAAGGCCTCATGTTAATTTGGGAAAGAAGGATTGCATGAATGGATTTACTTATCAGAGCGTCTCAAAACTCGCGAAACTTCATCAGATCACAATCACACAATGCTCAGTTGGATAGAAGCGTTAATTCCATTAAATAACTAGATAAGCATTTGTATATACAGACTGAAGACGAAAAATCACAGTGTGTTGCAATCCTCTAATGAATGATATCTTGTTCAGAGGAAGCTTTGGATCTGAAATAGTAAATAATTCTAATGATGGTAACTTCCTGGGTATATTGCAACTGCTAGGAAAATATTACCCTGTGGTGATGGAACATCTCCGCCGTATTGCTAATGACGAGAATAATATCTTATTAAATTGGCAAAAGTATTCAAAACGAATGAAGTTCGTAATAAAATTTTGACTGTGGTTAGGTCATCTAAATAATTTTCCATCATATTGAATTGAACTCTTGATGTAAGTCACGTCGAACATTTATATTTAACTTTGATTTTTGCTGACACTAATGAAGGCGAAGTATTACGCTGTTCTTAAAATCCGGAAAGTGACTCTTTTGAGCGCTGCCCTGTTTAGCATTGATACTTAGCAAAAGTTCGATTTGGATATGAACGATTGTCGAGGCCAAAGATATGACAGTCGATCCAATTTGGTAGGAGGAACAAATGTGGCAAAAGCAAAATTCTGAACCAGTATCTTCAACCATTTTTTAATTAAAGTAACTGTCATTAAATTTGGTAATAGCTAGTGCCGCCAAAATATCAGTTAAATTGGTTTCCTTGTCCGGATTTCTTTGAAGAATATTTGTGTTATTCTCTCGATCAAAAAAGCGATGGGCAGTGGTATTCAAGCACTCAGGACTACCGCGAAACTCGTTTCAACAATTCCCTATAGTTCGTTATCACTACTCTTCAGTTCGTGACGCCATTCTGAAACGAATTATTCAGTTGCAGCAACGGATACCTTGTCACTTAGCCAAATCATGGATCAATTTGAGTTAATAATTACATTGGTAACTTGGTATAATACATTGTTACAAAGGCTATGCAGACAAAAGTTGATTTATGAAAATCTTCACATTTGTTGAAAAAAAAGCTCGGGAGTGGAAGAGAATATTCTCTACCGCCCCGAAACTGTTACTGACCTGTTGAAATTTGTTTTGACAGCTTCGTTATATTGTCCTCTTCATGTTTTCCATCCTCCTTTCTCTGAAAAGTCGCCACGAATTAAATTAAAAATTCTGAAATGTGAGAGTGAAGCGCAGCTATTAGATGCCTCAGGCGCTCAAAAACAATGACAAAATTTTGAAATGATGGTTAAATCTTTGTTGTAATATTTTATTGCCGTTTTAGCTACATTTCGTTGTTAAAAGTCGCACGAAATTAACAGATAGAAAATTTTTATCCGAGATGCAGTACAACAAGGGTCGCCATCTTAGAATCGATAAAAGCGATGAGAGATAATCGATGCGTCCGTTGTAAACAAATCCGTCGTTCCTGATATAGATGGCGCAGAACGAATTTCCCGTAAACTTTTTACTCTTGGTCCAGACAGAATTTCAACCTAACCACGATCACTATAACAGAACTAACCTGTTTAGGTTGATATGATCCCTGTACCAATAATCATTGTGCCAATTTCCCATTGTTGCTACCATTTCGCGGTTGCGTATCGTCTCACATTTCGGCATTTTCAATTTAATTCGCGGCTACTTTCCAAAAAAAGAGAGTTCAAAACGTGAAGAGGGCATTATAACTAAGCAGCTAAAACAAATTTCAACAGGTCAGTACCAGTTTCGGGGCGGTGGATAATACCCCTTCTACCCCAGTTCAGAATTTGAGCTCTGATAACTGGTAACTGGAGAAGTTGATTCTCAGACTGGAAAATTTCCTATTATTAACCCAGTCAGATGCCGAAGAAAGTAAAGATTTTTTGAGTATTAGCCTTAAATGAAATAGCAACAGATCAAGAAGAATTGTTTACAATGAACATGTTTTTGTATATCACCAATAGAATAGAGAATCTGTTGGTCGCTCTATTAGCACAACGTCCCAAGGGCTTCAGAGTGGGGCAAAAACAATGAAAAATACTTGTTGAAAATGGTTTTACCTGGGGGGAGGGGGGGAAATAAATGCATTTAACCTGTTTAAGAATTAGTTCGCGAGGGTTCTGGCAAAATTTTGGTAAAGTTTATTTTTCGGTATTAGAGTGGGAATTTTTATTTTGATATATTTTCTATTTTTAAAAATATTAAAAACTGCGAATTTGACGTGTAAGTGAAGTGAGCATTGTGTTCTCCACAGTAGCTCAAATAAACCTTTTCACACATATAGTATTCCTTTTTACTGTTGTTTCTCATTCATACCGCTGCTATCCTATACTTATCTTTCCGAGGTTTGAGTTATTATCATATGAAACAGTATCTTTTGCCTGCGGCTTTTCTCATTCATAAAGAATTCATATACATATTCATATCCGAATCACACGGGAACTGCTATTTGGTATAAAAGTAGATTGCCAATACATTATTCCAAATTTATCCTAAGCAGTTCAGTAGTTTCGACGTGAAATAGAAAAATATCCGAACTAACATACTTTTACATTTATGACATTAGTAGGATGTAAAAAACTGTATGTTATCTTCAATCTATCTATATGGACAACTTAATCACTAATAAGAGGTTGCTCATTTGGGGCGCCACAATGAGATCTCGCACCACATGAAAAACTTGCTAGGGCCGCCTCTGCCTAAAGAATGTGTAAATCCCAGTTCGGCTGAAATTATTCATAAGGTCGCAATAGATCCCGTTGTCGAGTATTATTCAACATTATACCATTATGTAATAATATATAAAATATAAGACATTATTGACTATTTATAGATTTAAGAACTAAAGTGTAATACTGAATATTGTACAATCATGGAGTAGGATAATAATTTATTGTTGAAAGCTGTTTAAGAATAAAAACATAATCTTGACAATAATACAGTTATGTGATATTATAAAGAATAAGAAATGGATGGCTGCTGTCTTTGTTGTCCACGATACGTGCGGATTGAAGCAGACTTCCCCCGTCCACGTGCAACGCGACACTCGGGCTGAGGACCATTTTACCTATACACACATACCACGGATGGCCGCGCACGTGCGTCGCGCAGGCCTCGGGAGACCATAGCAGGTATGCACAGAGCAGGGGGTGCATCGCATGCCATGCGCCGCACACTCCGACGCACTGTGCATACGCGCTTTAATCTGTACGTTGACTGTAGATGATATAGGTGAAATTCGAAATTTTTTAGTTCTTTGACCGTTGTATAAATGTTAATGATTTTATCGATTTTGTTAAGTGTAGGACCTTGTTCTGGTTGTTGAGTGTATGGAAACAACAGAGTGAAATTCGGTGCCTGTCCGCTCAGGCCTACTCTTTCGAAAGAAACGTTAAGGCTGCAAAGATCAACATCCCTAGACGATGGACGAATCATTGTCAACAGTTTCAGTAAAAAAATTGAGATTGGGAATTGTGTATCACAATCTCTCCCATCCTGCTGGCCTATTACCAATGATGAAAATTTCTTCCACAGCCGGGATGTGCACAAGTCATTCTATTGGTAAGCCACGGTTATCGTCAGCTGCCCACTACTTCAGTACACGGAGCGCGTGATGATGCGATCTATTGTCTCTTGGCTGACTGGGTGACGCCGCGTCAGGATGTGCAATGTCAAACTTCCGACCTTCATTGTGCGGCCTGCTTCTTGGGCAAAACTGTTTGGGTAGTATTGCAGCTCACATCAAAATTTGCGGAGGAAAGCGATAAACGCCACATAAAAGAAATTCTTATACCGCCTCCCCGCGACTATTACTGTTTTTGTGATTTGCATATTAAGAGACTTGGAGAAAAAGTAGTATTTTCTGGTAAGGTTTGTAGCTACTGGTTCTTGATAGAATTAAATTTTTAGTTTTGTTGCAATTAAATTTTCAAATTCTGCTCTTAAACGTATTTTCACAACTCCAGAAACTTTTATTCCAGAATTTAATGATAATCTAATAATAACAATATGTTTCGTTTATATAGCAAGCAAAGGCTTAGATGATTAATTATAAATATTAGCACAAAAACATATAAAAATTAGCGCAGAATACATCCCGTAATCTTATATATATATAAAAATAGTGTATTTTCCTGTATTTCACTTTTCAGCCACCACTACCTAGCACAGATCACTGATGTTTGTGGGTGGAAGTAGCATGGAGTTTCCTGTCGTGCACAACGTTGGCCGAATGCCGATAGCTGTGGGGATGTGGGAGATATAATGATTAAAGTTGGTCAGTGCAGGGGGTTTTCATATTTCGACCAAAAATTCGTATCTCCGTATACTTCTTTTTCCTGCCACGACTACATAACATAGACCTTTGGTGTTTGTGTGTGGTAGTAGAATCGTGTATCATGTAGTGCACTATGGTTGTTAGATGTCGGTAGCTACGGGGGTGTGGGAGATATGGGGGTTGAAAGTGGTCGACCTGAGGCAATTTCATACTTCTGCCAAAGACAAAAGTGTCATGGTGTATCACTTTTCAGCGAAAACTATAGATCACAGATAACTGGCGTTTGTGTGCAGTAGTAGCACAGAGTCACCTTTCGATCACAACAGCGGCCGAATTTCAGAAACTGTGGTACTGTGGCAGATATGGTGGTTGTAAGTGGCCGACCAAGGATATTTTCGTATTTCGACTGTCTCCGCATATGTCACTTTTCTGCCACAACTACATAGCATAGAGCATTGGTGTTTGTGTTTGGTAGTAGAATCGTATCTCATGTAGTGCACTATGGTTGTTAGATGTCGGTAGCTATGGGGGTGTGGGAGATATGGGGGTTGAAAGTGATCGACCTGTGGCAATTTCATACTTCTGCCAAAGACAAAAGTGTCATGGTGTATCACTTTTCAGCGAAAACTATAGATCACAGATAACTGGCGTTTGTGTGCAGTAGTAGCACAGAGTCACCTTTCGATCACAACAGCGGCCGAATTTCAGAAACTGTGGTATTGTGGCAGATATGGTGGTTGTAAGTGGCCAACCAAGGATACTTTCGTATTTCGACTGTCTCCGCATATGTCACTTTTCTGCCACAACTACATAGCATAGAGCATTGGTGTTTGTGTTTGGTAGTAGAATCGTATCTCATGTAGTGCACCATGGTTGTTAGATGTCGGTAGCTATGGGGGTGTGGGAGAAATGGGGGTTGAAATTGGTCGACCTGTGGCAGTTTCATACTTCTGCCAAAGACAAAAGTGTCATGGTGTATCACTTTTCAGCGAAAACTATAGATCACAGATAACTGGCGTTTGTGTGTAGTAGTAGCACTGAGTCACCTTTCGATCACAACAGTGGCCGAATTTCAGATACTGTGGTTGTGTGGGAGATATGGTGGTTGTAAGTGGCCAACCAAGGATTTTTTCGTATTTCGACTGTCTCCGCATATGTCACTTTTCTGCCACAACTACATAGCACAGAGTATTGGTGTTTGTGTTTGGTAGTAGAATTGTATCTCATGTAGTGCACTATGGTTGAAAAATGCGGTAGTTATGGGGGTGTGGGAGAAATGGGGCTTGAAAATGGTCGACCTGTGGCAGTTTCATACTTCTGCCAAAGACAAAAGTGTCATGGTGTACCACTTTTCAGCGAAAAACTATCGATCACAGATCTCTGGCGTTTGTGTGTGGTAGTAACACAGAGTCACCTTTCGATCACAACAGCGGCGGAATTTTTAGATACTGTGGTTGTGTGGGAGATATGGTGGTTGTAAGTGGCCGACCAAGGATATTTTCGTATTTCGACGAAAGGCATCTGAAGTGAACTACACTTAACGGTTCCTTGAAGTTTATTACTCGGTACACAATACAACAGGTAAACCATAAACAAATGTGGGTATAGTTATCAGAAGACCGTCGAGAATTTCAGCCTGGTCCTGATCCGGGGTAGAGTGACGGCTTCTACTTCTCGCGAACTTCCGGTGGTCTTCTGTAGTTGACGCTGGTTCAGCGGTCAGGCTGGAACTGGCGGTGGAGCGGCCGGCTACGCTTATATAGGCGGCCTGGCGCAGGAATTCCGTTGTGTGGTAGTACGGCGACCTCTGTAAGAAATAGTCCCACTTAGCTTCTAGATGATTCTATTTGTTTTCCTGGTTTGTTTTGATGCCTCTGCGCCTGTTTGGAGTCGTATATGTATCCCGGCGTGCAGGCGCGTTGTGTGTGAGGTCTGCCTGGCAGGGGCCTTTACTGGCAGACTGAACATACCTCCCTCCCGGGGGGGGGGGGGAAGCGATGTCTGCGACGTCTGCGAGGTCGTCTGCCGCGGCGCCCTGGAGCAGACTATGAAGGCTACCTCCAGGGGAGTACGGAGCTGTTCCCCTGGCGATGCGTGCCGACCTGCGTCGTGGTGCAGGTTGTGGTGGAGGTACTTGTGGAGCTAACGGCATCGGTTCGTCGGCGTCGATGGCCGGGGGCTGTACGGGGGGCGCTGAAGATGGTCCCCGCACGTGGTCGAGAGGCTGCGGCTGAAGGGTGTCGGAGCGACCGACAGGTTGTGGCGCTGTAACTGTCCCTGAGCAACGGTTAGACAGCAGGAGTGGTGGAGGTGGCAGGGAAGGAGAGGAAGAAGTGGATGGCCGTGCCGTGGTGGAAGAGGACGGTGCCGTCGGGTAGCGGGGACGTAGTTGGTTTCGATGGCGTCGCACTATCCGGCCATCCAGGCTGACGTCGAACAGTTGGCGGCCCCGGGGCCGCTGGATGACCCCCGGAAGCCAACCGGCCCGGGAGCCAAACCCGCGGGCCCAGACTAGGGAGCCCGGGGTGAAACGGAATGGGCCCGAAGGTACCTGTACTTTGGGCGGGGGAAAGAGGAGATGGACGAGAGTGCGAGGTTGGCGGCCATGCAGCAATTCCGCCGGGCTTTTGGCCCCCACTGGAGTGGTTCGATAGGAACTGAGGAAGAGTGTCAATGCCTCTTCGAGTTTGTGACTTGTGGTGTATTTGGTCATTTGGGTTTTGAATGTTCTGACTAGCCGTTCCGCCTCCCCGTTAGATTGGGGGTGGAAGGGCGAGGTGAGGAGGTGTTGGATATTGTTGGCGGTACAGAAGGATAGGAATTCCCGACTTCGAAATTGCGGTCCGTTATCTGTGACGATAGCGTATGGTAATCCTTCGATGGAAAAGATCTTCGTGAGGGCTGAAATGGTGACCTCTGTGGTGATTGTGGAGCTACGGACGACATATGGGAAGTGGGAAAAGGCATCCGTCACTAGGAGCCACTGGTGGCCTAGGAATGGGCCAGCGAAGTCGAGGTGAATGCGTTCCTAGGGTCCGGACGGTGCCGGCCAGGAAAGGAACTTTTGAGGGGGGCGGGGCAATTGTTGGGCACAGATGGTACAGCGCCGCACCATCTCCGTGACATCCGTGGTAAGGCCGATCCAGAATACATGGCGTCTGGCAAGGGATTTGGTGCGGGCAATTCCCCAGTGTCCTTGGTGGAGAGTTTGGAGGATTGTCGGTTGTAGGGATCTCGGAACGACGACCCTCGGGGTGGAATTTGGTTCTGTGCGGAGGAGCACTCCCTCTACTACTGAGAGCTGGTGGCGGATGGAGTAGTAGAACTTGAGGTCTTGATGATGGCGTGGAGGGGAACGTGTTTGCCACCCTTGTTGGATGTGGTGTCGGATGACACGGAGGAGGGGGTCCTCCCCTGTGGCTGCCGCGACTTTTGAGGCCGTGACTGGAAATGTCTTCAGTGCTTCTTGTATGTCATCGTCGATCTGGAACACCAGAAGTTCCGACTTGTCGAAGGCAAGGTCTGGTCCCTGCGGTAGTCTGGATAAGGCGTCTGCATTGGCATGCCTGGAGGTGATACGGAAATGCATGGTATATCTGAACTGGGACAGGAATAGTGCCCAACGCTGGATGCGGTGGGATGTTTTGGTAGGCAGACGTGTGGACGGATCAAATAGTGATAGGAGTGGCTTGTGGTCGGTAATGAGATGAAAAGAAATCCCATATAAAAGGGAATAGAATTTGGAGCAGGCAAAAACAATAGCTAGCGCCTCTTTCTCGATTTGAGAATATTTAAACTGAGCAGCCGATAGGGCTTTGGAGATGTAAGCTACGGGGCGTTCCGTGCCATCTGGTAATTTATGAGACAGAACTGCCCCCACACCGTAATCGGATGCATCTGTGGCAAGTATCAAGGGGAGGTTTGGAGTGTATGGCATGAGGCATGCTGCGGACTTGAGCTGCTGTTTAAGGGTGTGGAATGCGGTCTCGCAAGCTGGGGTCCAACGGAACGGGACATTCTTGCGACAGAGGTGGTACAGGGGTGCTGCCACTTGTGCTGCTGAGGGTATAAATTTTCTGTAGTATGAAATCTTGCCTAAAAAAGATTTCAACTGATGTAGATCCTGAGGCCGATGTAAGTTGGAAATAGCGTCCACATAGGAAAATGCTGGGGAAATGCCTTCCTGAGCGATGATGTGACCCAGGTAGGAAATGGATTGTTGAAAAAATTGACACTTGGAAAGGTTGCATTTCAATCCTGCTGCACGGAGGCGGAGGAAGAGTAGGCGGAGATTCCTGACTTCCGCAATCAGTTGTCTCTGAGATTCGAAGAACTGATGTAGAAGTCCTTGGAGGAACTGTTGCCATTCCGTAGGTGCTGCTGGGGTAGCCATGATGGTCGAGAGTTCTTATCCCAACCTTGTCGCCCCTGAAGTGAACTACACTTAACGGTTCCTTGAAGTTTATTACTCGGTACACAATACAACAGGTAAACCATAAACAAATGTGGGTACAGTTATCAGAAGACCGTCGAGAATTTCAGCCTGGTCCTGATCCGGGGTAGAGTGACGGCTTCTACTTCTCGCGAACTTCCGGTGGTCTTCTGTAGTTGACGCTGGTTCAGCGGTCAGGCTGGAACTGGCGGTGGAGCGGCCGGCTACGCTTATATAGGCGGCCTGGCGCAGGAATTCCGTTGTGTGGTAGTACGGCGACCTCTGTAAGAAATAGTCCCACTTAGCTTCTAGATGATTCTATTTGTTTTCCTGGTTTGTTTTGATGCCTCTGCGCCTGTTTGGAGTTGTATATGTATCCCGGCGTGCAGGCGCGTTGTGTGTGAGGTCTGCCTGGCAGGGGCCTTTACTGGCAGACTGAACAGCATGTGTCTCCGCAGATTTCACTTTTCTGCCACGACTACATAGCATAGAGCATTGGTGTTTATGTGTGGTAGTAGAATCGTGTCTGTTGTCGTGCACTATGGTTGTTAGATGTCTGTAGCTATGGGGGTGTGGAAGACATGGGGGATGAAAATGATCGACCTGTGGCAATTTCATATTTCTGCCAAAGACACATGTGTCACGGTGTATCACTTTTAAGTGAAAACTATCAATCGCAGATCACTGGCGTTTGTGTGTGGTAGTAACACAGAGTCTCCCATCGATCACAACGTTGGCCGAAATTCGGTAACTGTGTGAGTGTGTGAGATATGGTGTTTGAAATTGGTCGATCATGAATATTTTCGTATTTCATCCAAAGATCCGTAAATTTTACTTTGCTGCCGGAACTACATAGCGCAGAAGATTGGTATTTGTGTGTGGTAATAGAATCGAGTCTCCCATCGTGCACTATGTTGGTTAGATGTCTATAGCTGTCAACATGAATTCTTTACAATCACGAACGAATTCGTGGGTACCAGCTAGTTATTACAATAAAAATGTTGGGAGTCATTGGATAGTAAAAGGTGAATTGAGAGAATGGTGGATATTTACATCTGTAATGAATAAGTTACTTATGAGTATGTTCTATGAAAGATAGACTGGAATAGGAAAGCTTGTTCCTCTGATCTGTTCCTTCTTTATTTGACTTGTGACTGCGCACGTGACAACTGTAGAGAATGAAGAGGACCAACTAGCAAGTATTCTCTCTCGCTCTGGCACCTTGCCTTGTTCCACTGAGTACAATACTTTAAGCGACGTTCTCATGCCACCACCCAAACGGTGTGACACCATTTTGAACAACTGTTGTTAATGTATTCGAAGCTTTTGAGCGCAATGTCAACAAATAAAATTATTATATCTACTAACAATGAATCGTAAATTCTCTTATTACCACTTTCGTAGGTATCAAAACACAAAAATAATGAAGAAATGGCTTAAAACTTGCGACTCAGTTGTTTCCGGGGAACAGTTTTTTTTTCTTTTTTACCTCGTATTCCTTGATATTTATTTACTTTGCAACAATACATGAAGTCTAATAATGTGCTATAATTACTGAACGAGATCTTCGGACAATGATAACGCTTTGGACAGAGAACACATGACGATCAAGTAGATTTCAAAATTTATTTTAGAGAAGGAGCAGTGATATTTTGTGTTTGACCCTGTCGCGTATCTGAAGCTCAGCAACACGGGGTTTTCAGATGCTTTCTGGAGTCAGGCAAAGTCGAGGTATACGCTATTGTGAAAGTAACTTCCATTATGATTGTTTTATTGCGATGTTATGCATCGTCGACATCGAAGTCATTAGAGGATGGAAAAACCTGGGACAAGAAACGGGAAGTAATTCTGCAATGGTATTTAGAAGGAATCATCCTGACATTTAGAGAACCAATGATAGCTGAAATCCGGATGTCTGGATAGGGAATGGAACCTGTGTTCTCGCGAATACCAGGCCCAAAAGTTGCACTGTCTTCCCATACAGGCTGGTAAGCTGACAACATTCTTTTACTTCAGATAGCTTTTGAAGAAATTGCTGTTGAGTTATAGTCTAGAAATCATCATCATCCTCCCTTTAGAAACTACGACTGTGAATTATAATTGTTTCCATGATCTGAAAGGAGGCATGTGCATGCAAATTCCTCCGCTGTGAAAATTCTGTTAGTTCCACTCGTCGGCCAAAATATGCTCCAAATATTGTCTAAAGTTTGTCTATACACGGAAGCAGTCAAATATATCTTTTCTTACCGGAAAATCCTACATTTTCCTTTAACTGAAAGTTCTATACCTATCTTAGTCAGGTCTTATAAGAGACATAGAATTTCGTATCCAGCAAACATCTTCCGTTATCTGTAGAAAGATTAAAAGGCTTTGACTTGAGTAAGTCTTCTTTCGCTAGTCAGCAAACACAGAAATTTTGTGTATCAAAAATTGGTTCTGTTTACCCTTGTATGCTTCTACGAAAGCATTAATAATACATCCCATTTGGCTTTATTCTTCAATAGAAAAATTTTTTGGTCAAAAATCATGTACATCACCCGCCAGAGAATTTAGGAAACCGGATGGTAAATATAATTTTTGTGAAAAGTTTCTAAATATTTCTTAGACCCACCATAGTTTTTAATTTATACAAAAGGATTCTTCAAATTGACACAGTTTAGTACGAAACCTGAGCCAGGAACCCCGGTGACTCACACTTTATGGCAGTTTCCTGGTTTTGTACTGAAAGCAAACGATGCAGTTCTGGAGTAAATGCCTACTCGTTGCTGCTTACAACTCTATGTACTATGTTTGTTATTTCAACGTGATACCGTGATACAAGTATTAGTATCCACAAATGTTTCTCGTCCCCTAATTACCCGGATGACATGTTTCTTGTTAGCACTGTCACGATAATCAGTTACAGTAGATATGCACCGAAGGCTAGACGTTTAATGCAGTCCACTTCACGGGTATTTCTGTTTACGCAGCTCGGTGGTAAATTACGTTACTAGAATTCCTAAGGACGTTTTATTCGCCTTTTAACCCTCTTTTAACTCTGGCAAAGATTTCATTTACGTCACGAACGCTGGCTGATTCAGATTTCATGATAAAGAGCAACATATATTTTCAAGAACAAAGAATATTACTCAGCAAATTGAAACACTTTTATTCATGTGCCACAAAAATCTTCACCTAAGGCAACATCACTGCTCTAAGATTTATGAAATTTTGAGTGAGCACTCTGAGTATTCCGATACGTACAAAGATCATCGCTGAACACAATGAGAAACCATTTTTTGTGTTCAACGATTCTGCAATATGTCGGATGACTATCATCGTCGAGTATGGTGGCGATCTGGGGAGAGGTCACATTATTTCAATCTTTTGGAGAGGCAGAGATATGTTACTCCTGGTGTCATGGATGTGGGGAGCCATCTGTATGACTGCAGGTCTCGGCTGGTAGTCAGTGAGGGAACTCTGACTACACAACGGTACGTCACTTCACTGTGTTAGCTCTCATGCGACAGTATGGTGGTACCATTTTTCAATAGGACAATGCTCGTCCACACATGGCACGTGTCTCGATGAACTAATTGCATGACATTGAGGCACTTGCGTGGCCAGCAAGATCTGTCCCAGATATAATATGTGTGGAACCAGCTCGTACTTTCATCCGTCCTAGAGTCAATATCCAGGATATCAAGGACCAGTCAAAAAGTTGTGAGCCATCTTGCCTCTGGAGAGGATACAACGACGTAATGACACTCATCCCAACCGAATCAGTGCATGGATTGTAACGGGGCTGATTAGTACCAAAGGCAATAACTTTACAAAATTAATTACCATTTAAGAATATTAATTGAAAGATTAAAATTCCATGTATAACGTCAAATATATGTGCTTTGGATTTTATGTAACAACTTGCTGGTTATTATCAACAGACAGACAGATGAACTCGAACCTTCTAAAAGAAAACGTCGCTTCGGAAAATGAGATTACTAATTCACTAACCTGCAATTTTTGGAAATGAAGTTTAAGCTAGGGCTCATGTAGACTGTATGACGGGATGTTGGTTTAGATTAGTTATCGTTCTTATTAAAATGAATTTATGAAAAACTGAGCCTTCTTTCGTTGAAAAATATATATATATGAATTATTTCGGGTTCTAAAAGGAACTATTAAAGAAGAAGTTAACAGCGAAGCGCGTTTCAGGATCCAGGCCAGAGATATTGAAATGTCATAATGATAAGCAGGCTCATATTTCCAAGTTCCTTGAAAAATTGATTCGATTTTGTAATCAATGAAATAACATTGCATACCCTGACAACCCGCGGAGTTTATTTCTCGTTTCCTTTTCCACTTCTGCATGCTTCACTTTTTTTGCCAGGCAAACATTTCTTGAAAAAAAAATGACGCAGACACACAGTTTTGTTTACAACTGTTTTCCTTTGACAAATACGAAAATATTAGGATGGTACCACCGAAACGTACGCATTATTTATGTCAGCCATGTGATGTATATTTCTATCATCAGGTTAAAATACTAATATAAAAGCTCCAAAATGCGCCGGAACTGTTGCAAGATAACCGTGCAATATCTTCTCGTGAAGATGCTGTTAAGATATATTCTCTTATTCACCACATTTTGCGAGCGCCTGTATTTTATGACGTGATAAAATATTCCTGGTATGGTTTAAAATTAACGAATAAAAGGTCAAAATTTACAAATGTTAACGAAATCTGCTTTCATAAATCATTAATAAATGCTGTATGTGACTGTCGAAACATATCTTTCATAAAATGTTCCTGGTGTGCAAGTAATTTTTGTTTCAAATGTTTTTATGATTTATACCATCCTAATATTTGTGTATTTGTCAACGGAAAATACTTTTTTTTAATGATACAAAATGGAATGGCAATAAAAAAAAAACACCGATGTCACAAAAACTCCAAACGCTATAAATTTTATAAAAGCCTCTACGTACTATGTCCGACTCAACAATGGCATCCCACTCACTGTGTCGTCGTTGGACAAGCTAGAGATGTGTTTAAGAAAATTTCCACCAGATTTCAAAACCTACCATGTCTCATATTAGGGAACTATCGTATAATAGGCACCTTTCCTCTACTATTAACAACAATTTTAATTCACTTCCAAACATTAGATATTGTAGTTGTGCTGCCTCAGAGAGTAACTTCAAGAAACAAAGAAGATATCGAAATGTTTTTTCATTATATTATTAAAATTAATATTTTCCACTTTACGTAGTTTCCTCTTCGATATAGCCATGTATGGGCTTTAAAGGCTAAAAACCAAAATTTAAGAAAGTAAAAGTTACATGCGATAATACGGCTATTATTTTTTACGATGTGTGACGTATGGATCGTATTTCATTTTTGTTTGTTTCAGGCTGTACGTTCAGATTTTCATTTACCCCTCCGCCGTTATGTTACATTGGAGCATAAGACATACCAAACAATTCAACTGAGATCTTTAAAACGTTGAAAACCACATCGAAATATGCGCAGTAGTTTTTGAGTTTTTCTGGTACAAATATACCCGGTTTTCGTTTTATAGATATATAGAAGAAGAAGATAAATGTAGGCAACATTTAATTCTCTGTGTAGCTGACTATTTCGTACATACCATGGTGCGTTCACCGCTAATCTGAGTAGTTTATTTTGAAATATTTGTACTGTATGTAAGTTGCTACGACTAGCACATCCCCACATTGGACATGCATGTGTTATTAGTGACCATAATATCATTTTGCAAATTAATAGGCAGCACTGTGTTTTTAATGATGATTTTCTATTTAACACTGGGTACAATTTGTGTAATCTGACATAGGCTTGGTTTAGTTTATTATTGATGTGTATGTTCCACTTTACCGCCTTCTTCTGCAGGTTCTTCGCAATGTAAGATTTGGAATGTATATTGCGTTCGTACATTAGTTGCATATCTCATTTCTGGTGGTCCATTATCAGGAGATAAGGCCCTAGGAGGTGGTTGCAAGCTATTTGTGCGCGCGCGCTTTTGACCGGTTCTTTTCTGATAGTTAGCAACATCCATAGGTGACATAAAACTACTTGTGTTATGCGCGCACTGTGGAGTCTGAGGTATACTGGTACCTGAGTTAAACTGTACATAGATTTGGTTCAGCAATGGATCGGATATAGTGGGATGTTGAGTTTCCCTGCCGGCTGTGGTGGTTAAAGTTGATGCTGCTGTTGATATTGAAGCATCTGCTGTTGCTGCTGCTGCTGCTGCTTGTGGTGGTGGTAATGTTGTTGCTGATGGATATGGAACTGCTGTGCTGATTGTTGTTGCTGCTGTTTAAAATCATGCTACAGATTGGCTATGACCTGCTGGTGATGGGCTGTTGGACATGGCTGCTGCTCTGGGACTGCAAATCTTCAGAAATCATACCATATAAGGGGCATTTACGGCTCTTATATTAAAGTTCTTGTTAATCATTGAGGTACAAATGGCCGAAGCTAAGTCAGTGTTTATCGACATCTCAAGCAACCGGTCGTTCGCAGGGAGAACGTTCGCTTGTAGTCTTCCACCGATGGGTCACTAATCAGTTTGTGGGGTCACATCGGTAGAAGGTTTGGTCACTCACGTTAAACGATATAACATATTTACACTTGTGATTCTAAAGTAAGCCGCGAACACGTTGCGTCAGTACAACTTTCCGTTAGTTATGATTGGTGTTGGTCGATTTCCGCTCACAGAGGTGGGACATCCTGTCTGCCGTGAAACGCGGAATCCGGGGCAGCCAGAACTTGGTTTTTTGGACTTCATCGGGGGT
This sequence comes from Vandiemenella viatica, assembly GCA_031002005.1. Classification (NCBI taxonomy): domain Eukaryota; kingdom Metazoa; phylum Arthropoda; class Insecta; order Orthoptera; family Morabidae; genus Vandiemenella; species Vandiemenella viatica. Next base: position 375,221,164 of record CM061920.1, read on the forward strand.
GGGTCTGTTGGCTGATGTTGGCTCTGCTCGAGATGTTTGAACAAGGCTTAAAATTGGAAGATGTACATGGTACCACCACCTAAATCTGCCATTGTTTCTGATCTGTTCAGATCTATTTCGTCAACATAAAAATTCTTTCATTACAATTTCTTCTAGCTTCGCAGCTTGTTGGTGGATAGATTTTGATTATTCAGTGGTTGACGAGCCAGGTAGGATAAATGATTGTAGTCCGTTTCTACAGTGCGTAAGGCATACTACACTAATGACGGTGATTGTCTGTCACTTGGGGTCATGAGACTTAAGGTCTCTCGGACGCTGTCCGAAGAGCAGTACTGATTGGGCTAGTCTAGCATTTCAACCCATTATTTCTCTCTTCATCATATTCACATCACACAATATCACATTATACTTGACAATAATCATGCACATATTACAGCACATAGGAACACACTCAAGAAATACCAGGCCAATATGCTACTGTTTCCAGGCCCGTAAAGGTTTCGCATTAAGGGTTCCACAATATATGAATCGGTAAGTGACTTCAGTTATTGTATATCTGTTTCTTTTACAATAATTACTAAATCATTTCAATTTCAGGCAGCAGTGTATCCACGGTCCTTAGCAGTGTGACAATGGGTTCATTCTAACAATTTGTGAAGCCTTTCTGGAAACCTATTACTACCTTGCAAGTTGAATGAAATTCGTAATTTCGAGATTGTTTATTGCTGTTACGCTACCTGCGAACCGAACTTATCTGTAAACCCGTAGTTAAAATTTATTTTTCTGCTTACAGTTATTAATTGGCTGAATGCAGAAATACATTTCCCCTCTGCACTGACACTCTTAGCGCCATGTCGGAATCCAATGCTCCCTGCCATGTATTGAGTTCTATATTAAAGTTATTTTTTGTATTGAATTTATGAAAGCGATCAGCACATATAAAATATAGTATATACTACCTTCGTCTCACTATAAACATTCGAGCGTATGTAGTATGACAAAACATTTATGAATAGGTAAACGATTTCTTAAATGGACGGTGCACTAAGTCGTAGATGACACTGCTAAATCAAATATTGCCTGTTTCTTTTTTCTTTTCTTTTTTTTAACTGCTTAACGTCCCTTAACAGCGAGGTCTTTAGAGACGGGAAAGGATGGGGGCAAGGAATGGGAAGGAATTCGGCCATGGCCTTTTGAAGGAAGCATCCCGGCATTTGCCTGGAGTGATTTGGGAAACCATGGAAAACCCGAACCTGGATGCCCGGATGGGGATTCGAACCGGCGTCCTCCCGAATGCGAGGCCAGAACGCTAACCGTTACACCACCACTGTCGGTTTTTGCCTGTTACGTGAAAATAGTGAATAGCGTTTTTACCCAAATATTGACTATCGACGTTCGGATCAATTCTAGGCCATGGATTGTTTTAGTTAAGCATGGCGCTTTGATAAATACTACGATATGACTGAAGCACACGTGATGATGGATTAAATTAAAAGTACTAGAGCTCTTTGTATTGCCAATGTTCCAAATTCAGTTTCAAAATGTAGCTGTTACATATGGCGTCCACCACTAAACTTTAAGTAGAACTCTTCTTTTCATAAGTTTTATGGACAGTCTTGGAAACAAATGTTTATAGCAGTTTAATATTGTTGGGTGAGAACGTAGTTTATCTACGACGACATTTGAGAGCTGCTGATTGCGTAAGGATTTAATATGCTTTTTTACGTTTTTTTAATATTGCGCTATAAATAACCGCTTATGTTAAATACAATATGTTTTAATGCATATAAGAAACAAAATTAAGAGCCTTGCTTGTGAGTACAAAGTAATGTTTTGAGTCTTTGATAAAGATGATTCGTTCTATAACGGTATAAAGAAACATGAAGTGTAATTAACACATATCGTTGGTGGTCTGTAAATCTGATTCAAGGCTGTTCTTTATTGACAAAATTTTGAACAATTGTATTGTACTAATTCATAGTGTTAAGAAACTGCAGGGAAGAGCCGCGCTTTGGATGGTCGCATACCACAAGCCTAAGACTGGGACTGCGACCGTTTGTGCAAACATGATACGGTATCTGCTTGAATTTATTTGCTACCATGCGAATATCCACTTTCATTTACAGCTCCAATGAAACACTCCTCCCACAAATCTGCTAGGTTAAAAATGGAAGCAGAGATAAGTTTTGCAAACAAAGAGTCATACTGATGCTCTGTTTCTCGCTCTTGGCACGATAAGGGATGACTGTTTTGTTTTTTTTTTTTAAACCCGAGCGTGGTGGGTGAGCGGTTAACGGTCTGGCCTGGCATTCGGGAGGACGCGAGTTCGAATCCCCGTCCGGGCATCCAAGTTTGGGTTTTCCATGGTTTACCCAAATTCTCCGGGATGGTGCCTTCAAAAGGCCATGGCCAAATTCCTTCCCGATCCTTGCCCCCCTGTCCTTTCCCGTTTCTAATGATCTCGAAGTAGGCGTCAAAGAGGCGTAAAGCCATAAGCAAAAAAAAAAAAAGCTTTTTTGACATATCTGGTCATCATCTGGTGATACGATCAGTATTACGAGAAAGGTATTACTGGAGATGATCTACAAAGCAATTCTTGACCCTTAAACGAATATATATATAAAAGAATCTCATTGTTTATATTCGAGACCATTTTTTCGTTTAACATGTACACTTTTTCGTAATAAATTGGATTTTATATTTTCGTGTTGAAATAAATTATGCCTGCCTTTATTTCACTTGCAAAACCCAGTTTCATAATCAATCTCCACCCTAAAAGATAATGTGATTCAAGTAATAACAAGGAACCAAGTAAATTTTTGTTACAACGTGAACTATGATTTTCTGTGCTGTTATCTCCTACTCCTTTCTCCCAACCTTCAACATTTGAAGAGTTGTGTACACGTTTCCTGGAGAAAATTATGGGATCATACATTATTCTACACAGTGCACCTAAGCAGCAGTTGGTTTACATTATTTATTAACCGCTCTCCTCTCATAAATAAATCAGTGAAAAGTAAGGCCTTAAACCTATTTCAAATCTGTTACTTTTCACAAAACAGCTTTCCAAGAAACATCATTGGGAAAATTTGATCAAAAGAAAATTAGTGTAAAACTAGAAAAGTCTGTTTTAGTCTTTTGAGGCTATTTCTGTTCTAACTTGCTAAGGGTTGCCGACGATCCACTGTAGTTCTGAGTTTCTTGATCCGTTTCATGACCGGCTTTGTACGGAGAAACGGCAGTGCACAGTCCTTAAGCATTACACAACGTACAAAACGTCAGTGTGAAATCATAAATGTTTATGGAGTGATGGCATGCTGCCGATTCGTCCGTAGACTGTGGACGGCTGTAAGCATTGCGGCCGTGTTGATGAAAGAGCGAACTGGAAACGCCGACACTTGGTTTAAGCCATTTCTTCCCTGTCTCATCAAAACAACGCACTAAACGTGTCACCCAGTCACTTAAGAGTATACAATAAAACTAGAACTAACTGGTTAAATACTTCGATACCATTGGCACAGTATCATTTCTCCGAGAATTTGAAGAACTGTCTTAAGGCAGTAACCTCTTACGTACTATGGGATTTAGTCAGTGCTCTGAATAATAAAATTAAAATCACAACTTCTACATACTTACATTTTACGACCTCCTGTGCAAAATAGAATTAGCCTAAAATGGGTAAATTGAATCACAAATAAAAAAAATATTGAAGATGGAATATAAAACAAACTTTAATAAAAGTTTAATACATTATTCAATGATACGTTTCACTTTAATTACAAGTATCAAGAAAATAATTCCAACGAAAAAGTTCATTCCTTCCAGTAAAAAGAAATAAAATGAGATTACGTTTAAAGAAGACACAGAAAGAGATTTCGCTCTGTGTTGAACACTCTATTGATTTCTATTAATCTGTGGATGTGTATCACACTCCTTCTGCATCAAATCAGATTTAAGAGAAAAGATTGAGTATACAGGCGTTAAGGCTATGCAGTCAAGTTTGTTATAACATGTTCACTTAACACAGGTGGCTGAAGGCCTATCAGTTCTATCCGCGTTCCACTTACCCTTACATGCAAAGGGGAAATTTGGCACACGCCTGCCTGAACACAGCGGTGGTAGGAACGAGAAGGGGTGGTGAGGTGAGGTACGGGAAACATGACCTCGAGCTGCCAGTTAGAAGGAAACAGTGTGTAGTATACCCGACTATAAGCTCATACTGGCTTCTCATAGCCCGTGGTTTTGTTGGGTGCGCCATGCAGCCGAACTGTATGGATCAGCACGCGTCACAGGCTAACCTTCGACACCTCGCAGCCGCCACCACACCACGTTGCCTAGTGTCGTTTCAGCAACCCGGGCGTTTGATGTTTACCGACTGGGTGACGAATAGAGGCGTGCCATCCGTGCCAGCAGAGGCAGCTCACTTCTCACAGTCCGCTAGTAGTAGATGATCCGACGTGGCCATCTTCAGACGTCCTAACGTTGGGACTGGAGCAAACGTAAGACCTACGAATTCCTCATGCTAAATCGGGCGCTATAGTCGAGAAAACGCTACAGTAGCATCACGTTTGAAGAATTTTCTCCCAGGCACCGATTTGACTGGTGGGTCAGTTTCCCTAAGAAGTCATTGCCGACCTCCGCTGGCAATAAAATTCTGGAAGACTAAACCCAATTACTAAAAATTAAAGTCATGTGATCGTAATGACCTGGTGGCAGGGTTTTTTATCGACTGTGTAACCTCTCCCTATTGTTGCCGCCTAAACTAACCCGGTAATCCTACCCTGTTTAGGTAAACGTGGAAACGGAACCACGGAAGCGTTCTGGCGTACTGCACATTATACAGCAAGCTGTGTCAGAGGTGAACCTAGGGTTAAGGTACTATGAAAATCCCCACCGAGACAGGGATTCCAAGTGGGGACCTTCCGATCTTCAGTCAGACGATTTAATCACCGAACCATCAGACCGCTGCAACCCACAGGCAGTCTACTCCACATTCATTCGACAGACTTACTGGGCCTCATTCAGAATACAGCTGAAAGGAGAAAACTAGAATTAGCGTTCAGTAAGTCAGGGATAAGACAATGATAAAATATAGTTTAGCTTTCTTGACACACTTTTGGAAGTTCATCAATGATTTCTTGAACTGCGGAGAAACATTTTTCCCAAGCCATTCAGAAAAACGTATTCTTCTTTAAAAACCGAACTAAAAAATAATCTTTTCTCACCTTAACAGTCAAAAGTATGCCGTAGTTATATTAACCGCAAAATACGTTACAAGTTGTTTGAATTTTACAAGCCTCAAAACGAAAAGAATATCAGTTACCTGAGCACATTTGTCTCGGAAAAGAACAAAGTGAACTCATTTCTACGAATAAGATGCTACAGGAAAACCAAGATTTGAGGGAACTGACAGAAACTGGATAAAGATTAGTGTGAAACGAACAAAATAGGAATTTAAACAGATCTCACTATTATTGTTTCAAAAATTCTCCCTAAAATTGAAGAAATTAAGCCACACTTCAGTAGAACGTGGTACAAACTATAAAACGAGGAGGAAACATTGTGGCTGAAAGTAAAGTTTCTTCAAACAAGAAACATAAAATTCATACAATATTGACAATAATCATTCAATTAAGACAGATCTTGAAAGTGAAAATTAATGATAATTATGGCAGATTTTAGTTAAAGGTCATACACTAATGTTCAAAGAAAAGATGGCATAGTTAAAATCAATCCGAGTTCTCTCCGCCAAATTGAGATGACGTCAAGGACTGTCTATTCCACGAAGCATCAGCCATCCATTTAGCGTCGATTGAGAGTTAAACACTATTAAGATTGACACCATATCAGTGGTTATACAGGCATAAAAATACTGTTAAAACTAAGTCACTTAATAGCGGCGAACCAGAAGCCACTGCATTCCTTGTAATTCGAATGCGTAGATCTTACAAGAAGATAAGAGATTTCATCGTGAAATCAAGAAATGCAAGAAGAATGGCCATTCGAACGTAACATTTCTTCTTCTTTTTAAAGAAAAAGGCGAAGGATTCTCAATCATCTCACGTATGGCAATGTCAAGTCCCAAAATCGTTGTCGATGATATATCAACTTTACGTTGCTCTTTCAGTGTCCTCCCATCTCCTTCTGTATCTCATCCAGCGACTTGCCACGGGTCTCGACGACGAAGAAGGCAATCCAAACGGTACCAAGCGCACATATACCAGCGTACACCCAAAACGTTATGGCACTGCCGAATGCCTCGACTAGGTTGTTGAAGGTCTTGGAGACTATGAAGGCGAGCACCCAGTTGGTGCCGCCGCAGACGGAGGTGGCGACGCCCTTGATCTCGCTGGGGAAGATTTCGCCGATGATGGCCCAGGGAAGTGGACCCACTCCCAGGGAGTAGACCAGCAGGTATGCGCACACGGCCACGAGCGGCAGCCATCCGATGCGGGCGACCACCGCTTCGTGGCCGCCGCCGTCCTTGAGGTAGAAGAACACGCCGAGCACCACCAGGCACACGCCCATGCTGGCCAGCGAGAGCATCAGCCACACCTTGCGCCCAGCACGCTCCACCAGCAAAGCCGACAGAACAGTGGATCCCACCTGCAACAAGCAACACCCGTCACATTAAAGGCCCATTTGGGGGCATCCACAAATTACGTGAGGTGTTTTTCCGGATTTCTGGACCCCCCTCCCCCCTGGTGAGATTTCGTGAGATCTGGCCGGACCCCCCCCCCCCCCTTGGTGAGATCTGGTCCGTGAGAACCCCCCCCACCCCTAGAAATCGCCCTGGAAACTTTTATATACCTTTTTTTTTAAGGTCACACCCTAACCGAAATACCCTCCTAAAATCGACTTTGCTGCAAATTGTAGACTTTTTTTTTTCTTTTCTGCTCTATTGTCCCCATATTTTTCGCAAAATCTGACGTAAGATTTCCGTAGCCCCCCCCCCCCCTTGGTGAGATCTGGTGAGATTTCGCCGGACCCCCCCCTCCCCTATTTCACCTCACGTAATTTATGGATGCCCCCTTTCCACGGCGCGTGGTAGACAGTACGCGCCTTTCATCTTTTACCGCCTGGCGGTGGGTCGACGCTCGCCGTACCTGCTAGCATATGCGGCAAAGATGAGAGGCGTTGCCTACCAAACACGTGCCGTGGGAACGTACCTTAAGGCCCATTTCCACGGCGCGTGGTAGACAGTACGCGCCTTTCATCTTTTACCGCCTGGCGCCGTATCTGCTAGCACATGCGGCAAAGTTGACAGACGTTCCCTAGCACGCGCCGAGGGACGCGCCATGGGAACGCGCCTTTAGATTGATGCTCACGCTCATTAACTTTTATTGACATAGCAATTCGCCTTTGAAAGGTTCAGAACATTAGTGGCAGAAGAGTATTGGCGTAATGAATCAGAAGGAATGCGGCTATTGGCTGGAAATTATTTAGGGAAATCTCGAACAGCCGAAATATAAGTGGCGGACGAAGATTTGAACCCAGGTCCTTCCAGTTGCCAGATCTTAGCCTTATCACCAGCAGTGTTTACTATGTGTCATTTGCAGTGAAGATGCTTCTTAAATCAGATAAATTAAAGGAAGTTAGTGATTTTTGTGGGTTAAAGTCAAAGGAGTGACAAATTGAAAACTAACGCTTTGACTTATGATTCTGTTTCGGATTAACAGAATAACAAAAGCGGCGATAAAAAGTCGAAATATTTGCTCTATCACTGAAATCATTGCAACTAAATTTTTTTTTTCGCGTAAGTGAAGAAAACTTTGATTTGAGTTACTGTACGTTATTAAGTTTTACCCAAAGACTTTTATTTAACAGATTCAAGAATTGCTCTGCATCTCAGTGGAAGAACACCTGCTGTTGTCGCTCCGCTCTCCGTACACTTGTTTAAGCCTCTAACTCTTAAACTAAATGACTTTCACTATTCAGATATGTGCAAGACTTGTGTTTCTCCGACTCAAAACTGAATATTGTTTTCATAATCCTGCAAAGTTATATTTTAGGAAAGGAAGGCTCATTTATTCAATAAAGCATCAACAAATCCTACCCGGGCGTTTGGGGCATCAATGTTTAAACTTCATCAAAAAGGGAATTTTTTGTTCGCTGAAAAATATAGGTTAGAGTGGACGTCAAATATTTTAGTTTTTTTTTACTAACTCAAAGTTATGAAGAATACATGAAAACGTTTTTATTTTGATGTTACTTTGATATCATATTTACAGAATTGTAAGTAATGTGCTAATAATTCATTTCAGGCAGGAAAATATGTAACTATACCACAAGTTATCCTAATACTGCCATACATTGTTTAATAGGCATGTAAGAGGTGTAATGACTAAAGTTTTCGTTTAGAGTATTGTAAACATGGTGAGTAAAGAAGGGCAAGGAAAAATAGAAGCATTTTTTTTTAAATCAGGGCTATGTGACTTGTATATTACACATTATAGCTGAGAAATGATTGTGAGCGAGGAATGGGAAGGATGCTGGCCCTCAATTTTTTGAAGGAATCGAAAAGATTTTGGTAAATCATGTAAGATCGATATTTGATTGGATGGACGAGGTACAGAAGGAGTACCATCCCGTATGCAAGACAACAAGAAAATCTTTGAAAAAGTTGGAAATAAAAAAAATGGATAGAATGGGAGTACAGGAAACAGGAACGCAGTAACTAAAGAGAGTAGATGAAAATAAAAAGGTGAAATGTTTGTGAACAGTATAAGAAAAGAATCTTCATTCAGTGAATCAATGGAAGAAATAATCAAGGATAGATGAAAAAGAAGAATGTTTCATTTTTATCATCCCAGTTTCTTAATTATTTCTCAAAAATGGAATTCAGTGACTAGACCATAGCACTGTCAGTCCTATTCTGTATATAACTTTTCCACTACCGGGTGTATTTTAGAGCAGAAATCAGTCATAGCGGTATAATGCTTGGATAGAACACTGACATCACAAATCGAACGCAATTTCTGGTTGAAAGCAACCTTGCTTTAAGCCGGAGCTCAACCACCGATCAACCCAAAAACCACCCAAACCACACAATAATGTATACTTTTCAAAAAAGAGCAGAAGACAGAAAGAGGTTAAAAATACTCCTGAATGTAATATCCGCGTTAGTTGTGGGATCCTGATAAGAAAGTAAAGATCATAAGCAGCATTACAAGAACAAGATTCCAAAAGCTCTATCATCTACTGAGTTGTCGTGAAATAAATAATAAATGTTGCAGTTGAAGCCTGGATACTTTAGTCTGTTCCATTAAGCGGATGTAAGCTTTCCAGATATGTATATGCTACAGAGAATTTAAAAAATCTCTAGGTTAGATCCCGTAACTACTGTCGACAGAGCTGTAGTAGTAGTTCAACACTATAATTTGTATTTTCAGGAACGTAAGTGTAATATATGGGTTTGTACAGTGTATTTCTGTATATATACTAGTTTAAGTCGGTTATATTTGAGTCGTGGTTTTAAGTTTATTTATGAATGTCCTCTTTATTTTAGAATTGAGTGAATTGGTACGCAGAGCGATCTTTTAATAATGGCTGGTCTGTGAGTCAAACGGGGTTTTGTAATAATGAGTAAAGTGAAGTAATTATGCAGTAGGGGAGGACGGGGCACAATGGAACACGGGGCACAGTGAAACAGTGTGAATAACGGACTCGCGGAAGAGTCATAGTGCAACGGGATTCCGGCAGAAAACACAACGGGCCACTCCCATCAATGCCAGCTAATTACTCTCTCCTATCCAGTTGTGTGCCAGATTTAGGTCCTGTTTTTTGGGTGAAAGTAAAATATTTCCTTCAATGGATTTTCGTCTTCAGGTAAGAGTGATTTTTGTATTCAATCGGCTCTTATAGCATTTCGTTGTACATGTATCCCTTAAGCTTTTGCCCGACTTTCGCATTTATAGTGCCACACATTCGTGATAGAGAGTAGGGAAAACTGAAATGGCATGTTTGGGGTTCCTTGAAACAGAGGAGTTCGGGGCACAATGAAACGTTTCATTGAGCCCCATGAGTGTTCCATTGTGCCCCATAGTTATGCTGTGCCAAGTGATTCGCTCAACGTTTCCCTCCCTCAAGAAGACGAAGGAGCAGCTTCAGACCAGACAGTCATCAGATTCCTCGATCCAGGAGTTGGTCCAAGTCATGCTTTCCTACCTCCTGAAGATTTTCGTGGCTATCCAAAAGCAGGTGAACGAAAAACTGATCTAAATCACAGGAAGAATGGCAAGAGTATGATTGCTACGAGCAGTCCAGAAATGACAGGCATTGCAGAGAAGAAAAAGCCAATTCCAATTTCCAAAATGGAGTTATCCAAAAGGAATTTGTGTGTAAATCAACCAAAACCAAAGAAGAAAAATATCTGATAAACAAGCTCCTGTTCATTCATCAGAAGATGACGAAGAAGATGTTGGAGATTTTGAATGTCCTGACACGTTCGACGACATGGACAGATGAGTTGTTTTTTTCTGTTGAGCCTGACCGTTTTGCACAATTGAACCGTCTTCCTGTATTAGGAGATTATGTCTTGATCGAATTCAAGATTAGAAGCCATTCCAAATTCTACATTGGTCGAATCACCAAGATGAAAGATGATGAAGGGGACCACATGGTCAAATTCCTAAGGTACCGAAAATGCAACACCTTTATTGAGCCTCTTGTTGATGACATAGCCGCGGTTAATGAAAAAGACATAAAGTTACTGTTGGAAAAACCTTCTGTGTCTCACGACACTAAAAGACAGAAAAGTTTCATCTCATTGGATAGACGTAAAAGGATTTCTTGTTTGTGCTTTAATAAGATCACTTGAACTCGTTTTATGTTCCAGATACCTCTGTTTTTTTCATTAATTCAAAAAATTAAGCTTTTTGTGATTTATGGCGTTTTTTTTTTCTTAAAAACAGCTGTTTAAAGGTACCCCTTACCCTGTTTCATTGTAGCCCTTGCCTGGGGTACAATGAAACAAAATTCATTTTTTTTAAATGGCCGCTCATGGTCACATATGTTTTTTATAATAATTGTTGATGCATTTCTTTTATAACTTAGATCCTTAGGTAACAGGAAAAAATTAAAATGTTGAAAAAATAAATTCATGTTGGGAGCTGTGGGCGAAAACACCTTTTGTGTTCCATTGTGCCCCACCCTCCCAAAACAGAACCGAACTCAACCAAAAGAGTCAAGAACATATTATAGACAGGTTGGACTTGGAAATGTGTGCACAGAGAAGTGCATTATATAAAAATGAAAGAGCGGACCATAGACTAAAGAAACGTTTTTACAAGTTGACGCAATAATTAAAACAGTGAAGCGAACTGAAAGAGTAATCGATTTCACTGTCATATCATGTTTCTCTCTGACAAGGGACGTCTTTAACCTCGAACGCTCGGAACTGCACGAAAACATGTTTAGAATAACAAGCGATCATAAACAAAATAGTGGTGTGTGTTATTTCCATGGAGAACTCCGGAAACTAGAACTCCAAGAACATGTAACAAATGAAAAGAGCCTATTGTTGTGTGTGGTTCCTGGTCACGTCATACAGATCGTACCCTTCTAGATGCAGCTTTTCCAATGAAAGATGTTATGCTGAATATATTGCCACCGAAAACAACAAAATATTGCCAACCCCTTGATGTCTACTTCTTTCGGTAATATAAACACTGTATCAGAAGGATTACTGATTTTGTAACACTACAATGTGCCAAACCATAAGTGAAGATACATAATCGTTATTTCATCATGAAACCTCACTCTGTGATTTACAGTCAAGTTGCTGCACCTACGTATAAGTCTATGTTGCAATATGCTTGGCGAAAGCCAGGTCATGACATTGACAAACCAACATCATTATTTGAATATGTAATTAGTGCGGCTTTTGAAATTGTACTGCGTGAATGCGAAAGTGATTTGAAATGTGATAAAATGGCTTTAGTGAGATGTGCACATTGTTCTCTTCCAGTTTGTTTTAACCACTTCATCGAAATCCCGCATCTGACTTTTGAAGACAAATATATGAACTATCAGGTGTGTGGTACTGCTGTATATGCGTGTTTTGCGATATATTAATGTACTTTAAGCAGAGAGTTTTTGGACCTGTTGATTGAAAATACACTGATACACTGACGTCATTGAATTACGTATAATTTCCTTCATATGGTATTCATATCTTGTTATTTTGTTTCACTCTATAAAAATGTTACTTGAGGTATAATGCAGCGTTTTACATGGAAATGACACACACCACTGTTTTGTTCATGATCTCTTGTATGTTTTCGTGCGGTTCTGAGCGTTCGAGGTCAAAGGTGTCCCTTGTGAGTATATTAAACATATAAATAAAAGAGTTCTTTAATTTTATGTTTATCTGGTGGAATCAAATGCTAAGTATCTTTGTTTGGTCTGCAGTGGATTTATTTTCGAAGGGGCAGCCAACTTCAGTAATTCTAAGTACAATCAGAATCCAACAAAGGTTGTGGTTGGCGACGAAATGGACAGGAAAATCTACTCATTCATTAACCTCAGAACACACCCAACAAAAACATTGACTGTAGCTACTGATGTCAAGAAGAAATACTCAATGCTCATCGCCACCCTTCCGTCAAGAGAAGATACGAATGGCCATGCCTCGTTTTAAGCGACGCGAGCACGGCCTGAGTTTTTGCGCTACCACAGTGCCTCTCTCGCAACTTGCCTGCACGACGCCGACGATGATGGCGCAGTCGCTGGGGTCGAGCGTGCTGCCCGCCGCCTTGAAGATGGGCACCGAGAAGAAGATGACCACGTTGATCCCCGAGAGCTGCTGGCACACCTGCAGGCCCAGCCCCATGACGAACGCCTTGACGACGGCGCGTGACGTCACCACCTCCTTCACGTTGCCCTTCCGCTGCTTCGACGACGACACCATCTGGTGAAAGCAAAGAGCGGTGAGCATCCTATCAAGTAGAGTGGTAAAAACTAAACGATAAACTAAATATGCAGTGTTGTAGTACAAGGTACACAAAAGTGGGAGGCTTACTCGTATTTTGTTTGACAGATGATTAACAAAATTTTTTGGTTTCCGAAAATTCTGAATGAATAACGGATCTCTCATGGATTTGCTCAACTTGGGAAAAAAAACTTCGAAATTTTTAATTGCGCAATATATTAATTCTTACTAACTTTAACAAGGCCATAACATTGTACTCGAATTTCAAAACATAATGGAAAGAGGGGGATAAATAATATCAAGAGATTTAGTGAAAGGTAGGTGGGAGGGATGTTGAATGGAAGATTTCTTTAGATTGCCTTCTTGGGTATCGAATGAAATATGGAAACCGGCAGACTCACAAAATATTTGGGTTCAGATTTTATACCCTAATTTGTAGAAACTTCTACCGAAAAAAAAAAAAAAAAAAAAAAAAAAAAAAAAAAAATCGATTTGGATTACGAAAATATCGATCAAAAATTCTTTCAAAATGTTTATAGGATGCTAAGGTTTTTAGGAAAAATATACCTATAATTCCAGAGTTTATGAAGCCCTCTCACTACTTGCAGCGTTACCAAACCGTATCATTGGAGTTTCTGGAATTCCCTCGCCCCAGCTTGGAAATAAGTTAAAGGATAGATTGTTGTCAAAACAGGGAGGCGATGTTGAGAGACACCACGCGCTGCGTGTTACCTCTTCCATCTCAGTGAGGTCGGTGGTGATTTCTGGATCTCCTCCCCGCAGCCAGCGTAGGGCCACGACAGCCTCTTCGCGGCGGTCCCTCGCCAGCAGGAAGAGCGGCGACTCGGGCACGAAGAAGAAGAGCACGAAGAAGAGCACGGGGATCAGTCCGCACAGCAGAGACAGCCACATCAGGTTCGCCCACTTGCCCACCACGTACACGTACAGGATGCCTGTAACAGTGCAAACCTCGGTAAGTTTAACAAATCTTATGAGATCAGGGAAGCTAACGTTCGAACAAAAATTAATATCGAAAGGTTTATAGACCGACAGGTGAAAATGACTGTCTGAAAAATTTATTGTGTACGTAAGATAAATCGTCCAGCGCACACGGTTAAATTTGTCTTTATTCTTAATGTAATTGTACAGGTGAAACTGGTACACCAATTAAGACCTGTAGCATATATCTCCAGGAGAATGAGCGTGATGTACAATGCATTGTTGTGTATTTATTATGGTTGCATTTGGAGTTTGTGAATTGTTTAATATGGTTATTTTTAAGGTTGGATGGCCTTCGGTCAGAGAGTGTATGGTGACCATTCGCAGCTTAGAACCGAACAGCTAAATAAGAAAAATGTCGTAGAAAATTGTATTCGGCATAAGCGAATAAACAAAGAGTTATACTATGTTAGGCTATTATTACAGTACAAACATATTCGCACGAATTTTGTATAAAACTCGTTTACTTACTACCCACATTTAATTCAGCTGCTACTTCTCCCCATAACTTTATTGGTTGGAAATAGGACCGACAGCAAAGTGGAGAGCACTAAAAACAATCAAAAAATAAATAGAATGTCATTCTGATTAGGTTGATTTAAGTACGAAGTGCATTTGTTTACTGGTAGCTCAGTGGTTAAGGCGCTTGCTTTTAAAAAGATCATTGCTCCGATCCCCATTTCGAATCCCGGTAGGTGCAGGAATTTTGAAAGTTATGTTTGATCATTTGAGCTACGCCAGAACGTTCCGTAGTTCGGATTCTAAGTTAAACTGTAGGTCCCCTCTAGGACTAACAATCCAAGTTGTAAAACGATGCATACACATCTAGAGAAAAATTCAAGCTAAACAAAGGCTTAACGTGGTTGTAGTTGGTCCAAACATACATAAATTCTTATAGACAGAGAGGTTATCTACCGATCCATTATATCACAATCTGAGCTGTGACAGCAATTAGAAAATGGAGCTTTAGTACCAGAAGATAAAAAAAATACGGTGTAGTGTAGTTAATGGTGTATATCTCTTAAAATCGTTTTTGATGAAATCTGATTTGAAACGAAACCCTTCTCGCGGGGAAGAAATGTTTAATTAAAAACTGTCATGTTGCATTAAATGTCGCAGAAAGGGGAATGTTTATTTGAAAACACTCACGCAATGGGTGATTTATGTATATTTCATTTAATCCAGAACTGCCTCTCACTATGTTAAAATCGAAAGACTTTCAACATGTTCTTAAATTTTCATAAAATGAGTCCCATCTTCTGATAAATTTTACTAGACTACTAGGTAAAATCACTTTTAATCGTGCGAAAATTGAAAAACCCATCAACCATTTCTTCTTGCGCGAATTCGGGAGACTTCGCGCGTAGGATAGTTTACGCGAATACGTTTGCACTGTAATCGTAACCTTAATTGTGATACTGCTATTTTGACGCCAGAATTAAAAATAAGGTGAACAAACCGTGTCAGCTAACTAATTGGTGTATCAAGTTTCGTTATAAATCAAATAAATGAATAAATCATCAAGTCTTTCTTTAATTCTGCGCGTAACAAGTGAAATCAGGTGAAACTATTTTTTTTTTTTTTTGTTCCTATTTCAGCTAGACTTATTTTGCTACTATGGGCAGCCAAGTTTAGTGATTCTTAATAGTATCAGCTGAAATTTTGGTGAGGTGGCTAGTAACATCTGCTCATTAACCACCTATAACCTACTAATTTATACATTTCGATACGCAATGTCTGGAGCAAGATGAAGGCGTTGACCTGCTGAAGGCATACAGCGAGCAAGTGTTTTCTTTTGGTTCTACTAGTGTATGTATTCTGACATCTAAAATTTCGTTGACCATACAATTCAGATAACGCAACACTTAATTACAAATTTCATCGCCAATGGCAGACACAAACAGGTGACCCCGGAACTCGATGCCGGTGTTATATATGATTTCTGGGCAACGTTCTATAATTACTGAAAATGTTCCGACATTTATTTCACAGTGAAGCCAATGGTCGTGCAATCTGGACTTGCAGCAAAAAGTAATCATCATTCATCGTGTTAGCATGCGACTAATATTTTAGATAATTTCGTTATGTTCAGATAAACTATTTGTGCCATGATCCTAGGCATGCCACGAACATCTGGCATTTCGCCAACTAGCGTTGTACCGGAAATAAATTGTAAAAGCTACCCCTCGGCTGGAATGAAATGTCTGTCAATGTGTTTTTCTTAAGAGGATATATGAGCCACTCTTTGAGCACAAGTGAACATTTTTAATTTGGACGTCCGCGTACGGTAATGGTCAGACGTTGCCAATTGATTCGAGAGTGACTCGTAGGCAGTTATGAGCAGCAGAGAAAGTCGTTATTACCGACGTGAAGCAAAAAGTGTTGCTGTTGGATTACGAGATTGCGAATATTCGACCATTAGGCGTTCAGAATTCTCTTTACGAACTTTCAGCAACCAGTCCGGCAGGCTCAAGTTAAATACTGAGGCGTAAAGAGCTTTCCACTCCTCTTTAAGGCGAACATTCATTTACAAATGGTTACTAGTACGGTGGCAATTCTTGTCAATAAAAGCAGGGGGAAAGTTGAGCTACTTCATTTATTTAGTTCAAAATTTATGTCACGAATAGGTTTACCATGATTCCGTTAGCAGCAGAGAACTTGGATACTTAAAATTACTTAACACTTAGGTGCGTAACAGTTATTAAACTGATCTGCCTATAACCCTGCTATATACATAATGTATAGGTTATCCGTTTCGTAATCAGTAGCACCGCCTGCTGTTACACTGTATCCAACTCGATTACAATCTCTGCCTAAAACAATGACATCGCTGTGAGCCAATGAGCGTGGTGGGATAGCGGTAACGCTCTGGCCTTGCATTCAGGAAGACGCGGGTTCAAATACCCGTCCCGACATCTAGATTTGAGTTTTCCATGGTTTCCCCAAATCACTCCAGGTGAAAGCCGGGATACTTCCTCCAAAAGGCCATGGCCTAATTCCTTCCCCTTCCTTCACCCCATCCTTTCAATCCTCTAATTACCTTGACGTCGACGAGGCGTAAAGCCATAAGCAAGAAAAAAACTGTAAGCCTGTTTCGAGATCAGTTGACGCAGCCAAATACAGCATAACGGAACCTGTGCAACTGATAAGCCTCTAGGTGAATATGCTAGATTATCAAACTGTATTCTAATCCGCCAGTTAAAAACGTTAGCTATGATGTTAATTCACTATAATTGATTGATATATGAGACGTTCCGCTTTACACTTTATGATGAAAACTGTAAAAACTTTGAGACATCCAAGAGCTTCAGTGCTGAATTAACTCAAAGGTTTCATTAGAAAAACAAAATGCAGTTTTACAGGGGAAATTTACGTAACTTGCGGAGGTATCCTGGAGAAAACGTGGAAAAATTTGCTGGTATAATTAAATCAATTAACAGTAACACATTAATTTTAAATGACAATCCACTCATGGCTCCCCAAATCACTCTAGGTGAATTCCGGGATGCTTACTTCAAAAGGGCATTGCCGAGTACCTTCCGTTCCTTGTTCCCATTCCCATCCCACATCTAATGGCCTCGACGTCGACGAGGCGTAAAGTCATAAGTAAAAAAAAAAAAAAAAATACAATCCAGACCATAATACTGCAATTTTATATGTAGTGACCATTGTGGACTTGAATCATTTCTAGGCGGTTTAGAGGTTGAAATCACGGTCTATGTTTGTGTTCCGAAACCGGAAACTTTTGCAGAAGCTGTGAAGCATGCAGTAACTTTTCAGCAGGTAGAAAACAAGCCATCAAGTGGAAGTAAAATTGTGAAATACGTTTTCAATGCCAGAAACGAACTAAGTTGTTACCATTGTAGTGAAAATGGACATTTGCAAACGAATTGTTTTTATAAGCTTTATAATAATGTTAGACTTTGTAGGAGGATTAACAATAGATGTAATCGGGGAAAAAATAGTAGATTTCTCCTCAACAGAGGATTTTAGGGAGGAAAAATTGGTCAAGTAACTCAGGAATTATATGGGGGAAATAATTACCGATACCGAGGAAGTAATTGTAATGTAAGATTTTCTGGCAGAAACGATAGGGAGAGATGATTACAAAAGGAATAATTATGAAGCGCGCCTGTAGAGGCACGGTAATGATATGGCTAGAAACAGAACTACCAAAGAGGAATTTTCAAGTAAAAATATGATTGAACATGAAAATGTATAGGGGACCTCAAATGGATCAGGGATGGAAAATTGTACACTGGAAAGTCCCATTAAAGATTTAAGAGGATTTAACCAAAAATTTTGTTATTGAATGAGAAATGTGTAAAATGTTGCTAGATACAGGCGAGCAGTGTAGGTTTATACAGGCTGTTTGTGGTATCCAGGGGATATGTCAGAAAGATTGGAAAATTATTGGGGTTAGGAGCAAATGGGAAAATCAAAACTTATGGAATGAAAAGTGTTAATATTTTTTTAGGGGTACCCGAGTCTGTATAGTTTCAAATTCAATCACTTGTTGTGATGTGATTTTTGGTTTAGAGTTTTTATCCAAGTATCATGCCAATAAAGACGTGAAAGAAAGCACAACTAATTTGAGGAAACAAACGTGTACGCCCACATTTGTCGCTACCAGACGCAAGTACAGATTCATGGACAAATGCCGAAGCAGATACCCAGATTTCATCAATTAATCGGATCTATAAGTCATTTGTCATATCACCCGCTACAGAAAAAAAATTCAAAAACATCGAGAAAAATTTTATATGCCTCCGCCATAGATAATCTTACATGTGACTCACCAAATGAATCAGAATTCTTAAATTTCTGGACAAAATTTGTTATCTTTTACATTTGAAAATTTTGGAGGTTATGATATTAAAGTTCTATAAGGTCACTTCATAGCACAGATTGAAGGATTAAGAGGTAAGGAAATAGTTAACACTAATATTAATGTTTGACATGTGTCCACTTACTATACCAATTTTTCACTCAACATACAGCGGAGATTCAGCTCTAACGTCAGTTCATTATTCTCCATCCCCCAACACCAGTGAACCCATCTCCTTTATCATGTCAGTAAGCTTGCTGTCGTGAAGTTTCCCCAGTAATATTAGATAAGCTACGTTCTGTTACCGCTCGTTCACATCTCTGACACAATAATTTGAGTGAAGAGAAGTGTAATTGCTGAAATTTCCTATAACTAGTAATTTATGTTTGTACCTGCTGTGAGCATGAGCTGATAGAAGACACCGAGCACGCCCCGTATCTCCTTCTCGGCTATCTCTCCGGTGTAGATGGGCGACGCCGTGGAGAAAGCTCCACCGCACAGGCCAGTGACGAAGCGGCCGAAAATGCAGAGGGGCGCACTGCGGCAGAAGGCGAGCACGAGCCAGCCTCCGACGAAGGGCGGCGCGAGGATGAGCAGGGCCCGCTTGCGGCCCAGGCGGTCCAGCGTCAACGCCATCACCACCATCGCGGCGAGCGCCCCCAGAGGAGTCACCGCCGCCAGCCACGAGATCATCTCGTCGCTGAACCCGAGCTCCGCCTTGAGCAGCTCGGTGGCGGGCGACGTCCAGCCCATCACGGCGCCCATCGACAGCGCGCCCAGCGTCGCTGCAACGCCACAAGGCAAAACAGACACTCATCACACTACGCTCATAAAATAAAAGCCCAATATCTTGCAACTGTGACTAAATTTGTCCTCAAACTACACTTAAACTTTCTCATTGCATGGGTGGGGGCATTTGGACACTGACACAGATTCTTCATGGACTGGCCGCACCGAGTTGACTACACCTTTATCATATTAGCGTTTGGTTATTCCAGCACTAGTAGTCGAACAGTTGTTTCCATATTATATACAGCTGTTAAGCGTTAAGAAGATTCTTGCTACTCACAGTGCTTCTCATGCTTCTGTGATCCCATTTTAAGGATCTGTGATAAAGCTTGATATCTTCTCCTGGATCTGAGTCACAATTTAGATGGCATATACGTAGCGGTAATAATAATGAGCAGGAAAATGCTTTAAGGCACTAAATCTAAGGAAGGATAGGGTAATTAAACCCAACACTTACCGCAGACAGTGGTATCTGGGAACGACTAACACAAGAAAAGACGATCACGTGTAACGAAATATTTTGGTTTTGAACCTTATTTTTTCAAGTAGATGAGACGCATCGCAAGGTCAGATGTGATCACACCGACGTTCGCTTAGTGAATTAGCAAGGCCTGGGTGGCAGAGGTAGTGGTGGAGGGGGGTAAGATAGTACTGAATGGATAATAGGGTATATGCATATACTATTTTTATATTTTAAATCAATTATTTACACTTATATAATCGCAAAAAATGTAATATTGATGAAAATATTAAATCTTACCATTAAAAAATATATTAAAACCCGCAATCCAGTTCCGACAATTTATGCGCTGGCTGGTTTGGCGCGCTGCACCGTGACGTCATTGTACACGACTACGTTGATGTATATTGTGGAGTGTTATATCTCAATAGTGTTATGTTTCGTAACTAATTTTACTATGTAAGGAGGTCGAAAACCAATTTATACATACTGTATTGTACCTATGTGCAAAAATACGATAAGAAATGCACCTGATAAAGTATAATTTTATGTCCCGCGAGATGCGAATGTAAGAAAAAAAGGGGTGTATAGCTATGAGAAGACATAAATAATCTTTAACCTGTTGTTTATACTATCGTGAAGATCATTTTAATGTAAGTAAATAACGTTTAATGTTGTTGTTTTAAATTTGTTATAATACATAACGATTCGTTACCTATTCAAACTCTAATCATAACTTAGATCACAAAAGTTTAATTGGTCTATTTTTCAAATCATTTCTTATTCAAGCTTAATCCAAAGCAACTACGAACCTTTTAAAGCCAACAAAGGGTACCATCAGACATTTTAAAAACGGATTTCAATCTCCTGAATATATGATATATGTTGAGGGGTATAAGTCTACCTGAACTCATGACTTTGAGGCCACATCATGACTATGGCACCATCATTTCTTCAAATGTGCCAAAAAAAATGATTTTCAATTAGAATGTAGTCATCATATATATTATTTATACAAGGTTTTTTTGTCTCAAGCCATTATCTCCCTTCATACTTCACTGAAATCTATGAATGAAGTGTCATTTTAAAGTTTATCCTCTGCATTTCGGTCACATCATATTTTCAGAAAGGAATTTTTCAGAATTCGACCCTTAAAGGGCAAAAGTATTAATATTTCTACAACGCGATTTTGTGTCTCTAGCCATTTATCTTCCTTTATATAAAACCGATGTACATAAATGAGGTATAATTTTAAATCTTAAGGTCTCCACTTGTATCAAATCATATTTTAAGAAAGGAATTATTCGGGATTCAACCCTTAAAGGGCAAAAATATCAATATTTCCAAAATGCGATTTTTTGTACTACAAACCATTAATTTCCCAGCATTCCTAATCGAAATCGATAAATGAAGTATCATTTTAAAGATTACCATCTCCGCTTTGATTACATCATATATTAGGACAGGAATTTTTCGGAATTCGTCCCATAAAAAAAGTTCAAAGTATCGATATTTCTGCAACGCGTTTTTGTGTCACTAGCCATTTATTTCCCTTGATAACTAACTATTATAGGTAAATGAGGTATCAGTGACCGCCGTGGTCACATCATAATTTAGGAAAGGAATTTTTCGGAATTTGACCCTTTAAGGGCAAAAGTATCAATATTTCTGCAACGCATTTTTATAATTTGAAAGAGTAAGGTCTCCGCTGCGGTCACATCATAATTTAAGAAAGGAATTTTTCGGTATTGGACCCTTGAGGGCCTAAACTATCATTATTTCCATAACTTGTTTTTTTTTCCGCACCAGCCATTTATCTCCCTTAATTTCTAATTTAAATCGAAAAATGAGGAATTACTTTAGAGAGTAAGGTCTCCGCTTTGGTCAAATCGCATTTTAAGAAAGGAATTTTTCCTAATTCGAACTTTAAAGGGCATTAGTATCAATATTTTTACAAAGTGTTTTTGTGTCAAGAGTCATTTATCTCCCTTGATATCTAGCCAATATAGAGAAATGATATATCATTTTAAAAGATTAAGATCTCCACCTTGGTCACATCATATTTTCTGAAAGGAAATTTTGAAATTCGGCCCTTAATGCACAAAAATATTATTATTTCCATACCGAATATTTTTTTACGAGATGTTTAATCTGCCATGATATCTAACTGAAATCAACGAAAGAGGTTTAATTTTAGAGATATAGGTTTCCGCTTCGATCAAATCGTCTTTTAAAAAAAGAATGTTTCGAAATTCGTCTGTGAAAGGGCAAAAGTATCAATTTTTCTACAACGCGTTTTTGTTTAACGAGTCTTTTACCTCCATTGATATCAAACCGATATAGATAAATCAGGTATTATTTTAAAGATGAACATCTCCGCCGTGGTCACATCATGTTTTAAAAAAGGAATTTTTCTGAAATCTACCTTTAAATGGTAAAATTATCATTATTTCCGTAACATATTTTTATCATGAGCCATTTATCTCCCTTGATATATAACCTAAATAAATAAATGAGCTAAAGATTAAGGTCTCTGCTTTGGTCACATAATTTCTTAAGAATGAAATTTTTCGGAATTTGACCGTTAAAGAGCAAGAGTAATAACTATGATAGTCGCACCTATGAGACAGTTGAGAGCAAAGCCGCTAGGTAGCAACAGCACATATCACAGAGATATTAATATACTGCTTCATTGGCGTTGACTGTTGTTATGCACCTATTACACTAAATAAATAAACAATTGGAACAAATGAGGCCGTTCTTCCTTCATCCTATTATAAACCCCTGCATTACTATTTATTACACACGCGAAAGTTTCGCATGGGTCTTCTTGTTACCTAGAGTCAGTGTGGTGTTGGAGGTAAGGTGTCCGGTCCCTAATTTTCGGAACCGGATTTGAATCTCCGCAGTATCAGATATTTTTTAAATTTTTATCTGCAGGAATTGTTGAGCATGATTTTTTTAAACTTTATTCGAACTTTAAAACAAATCTCATTACTTCTAACAGATACTACAAATGCAATTTCGGTCAATATATCAACGATGACTTCCTAATATTCCTCGCCAATAGCCATTGAGATTTGGTTAGGACGCGAATCTGTTTTCATCACGTATATTATTTTTATTTTCAACCATTTAAACTCCACCACTTCACGGAATTAAACATATCAATTGTAGAAAAAAGAAAAAGTCGATCTCCACGATGCTACATATTTCGTTTAAAATAGTTCTTGAAGACCTACAAATACAGAAAACCTGAAAATGAAATAAAGTAAAAATAATTTTTTCAAATGAAAAAAAAAACCAAAACAATAAACTTATTAACAAAACGTGAAAAAAACTATGAAAGAATTTAGACTTTCCTGGCGTATGATTGCAGGAAAGTCCTCACGGGTGTACCTCCGGATTGTGTTATGAAAATACTATCCGGCGTTACACCCGTGAGGACTTCATTTCGAAACAACAATTTTCTGGAAAAAATAAGCATTTTTCCTACTTCATTATTTTACTAGCTTCAAAATTCATCAAATAGACGAGCTGAACAGTATGTTTTCGCAAGTCATTTCTCTGCAATTTATTAATTTACAAAATTTTTATGAACACAACGAATCTTTCAGTTATCACTTTGGTCCAGGTTGCATTTAAACTTTACCACAAACCACGCTAATATACTCGACCTAAATTTGAATTACATGCATATTTCTCATTTTCAGCAATTTCACTGTCGGTTACTCCGGTATATTCCTTCATTCACATTAGGTGCATCTTAATACGTGACTAATGCAATAAAACCGTAAAAAAATTTAATAATTCAAATATCTAACAATTACTTTGCAGCTTTTACTCCTCCGACGTCAGCGACTGTAGAATCCGGAGTTGATAGAAAATACGTTTTCTTCATGAAAACATCATTTTTTGGCAGATTATTTTACAAAACCACTTCCATTCGCTATTTATTGTATGAGTATTCTCTCAGGAATTAAATATTTCACTAGTTATGCTGATAAATTACGATAAAACTTAAACACAATCACAAAATTATAAAAACACTTAGTAACTACGCCTTCGTTTATAAATTGAACGTGTGCTTTGACTTCACGATTCGGTTCAACCAATAGCGTTGCTCTTTACGAGATTACATTTCTCTTTTATTTTTAACAATTTTGATTAATTAAAATCAATAAATAAAAAGTGAATAAAGAGCAAAAAAGTTTTAGGGGTGCTACCATTATGATTCCTTCAAAAGAGGCCATGGTTGAATTCCCTCCAGTTCCTTCGACCACCCGAAGCATTAATTAAAAAAGATTATTATTTTTCTAGTTTTAAAAGTGGAGCTGTGCTTAAGAATAAGATCTGCTTTAATGTGTTTCTCAACTAATAAAGTTTCCAAATAAAAATATTAGACGTATATATGAATTGCATTAATATTCCCTATTCTAAGCGGGCATCCGGGAGATCACATCTGAACTCGCTACGTGTCTCATCAACTTGCAAGAAAAATGTCCAACGCCAAAATATTGTGTTACATAAGATAGTTTGAGTGTGTTCGTCGTTCCCAGCTGCCCTCATCGATGGTAGATGTTGGATTGAATAACCCTATTCTTCTTTAGTTTATATGTATATTCTGATTTCAAATTTTTTGTTTATTTTTTGAATTATTAGGGATGAAAAATATATTTTACAATATAATGCACATGAAAAGTTATTTATTCCTCTGTAGTTTCAGTTCTGTTGCCCTAAATACTTCAAAATCAGATTGAGGTTATTTTTAATAGTCTTTTATGACAGTAAAATCGTTTTAAAAACTACAAAAAATCACCACTTTTGGAAAAAACAAACCGATTTAAATGTGCTCGGTGTTGTATATCATTAATGATTGGTCCACATAAAATCATAAACATAGGTATGTCTACTTTGTTTTGTTTGCTATCAACTCCTAATTATTTCGACAGCAATTGGAAATGCATCAGTTTGGGAATAAAGTTACTCAGAAGTGTGTATTTAACAAAGAAGACATTTACTACTATCGGCAGACAAAGATAATTGTTTACTTCTTTTGAATTCTCTTAAAACATTTCATGACTCTGGTGGTATTAATCGTTCAGAATAAATTATAATGAAGACAGTGCAAATGATATTGGACAAAAAGTTTCATTTTTCAAGTTAAATCAAAAAATAAACAATTATCATTTTATCACCAGAAAATTGCACTTAACGGTCATGAATGGAATGTTTATTCCTGAAGTGAGTCCATTGATAGTGTTATCAAAATTTTGTTCGGTTACCAAAATAAATAATTTCAAAATATAAACAAGAAGATAAAAATAAGGATAAGCTTTTTCCACATAAAAGTTAGTATGCTTGTCAACTCACCACATAACGCGGCAAAGTATTGTGGTAATCTCCTCTTTATCGTCATGGTGATGTTCCTCAGCACCTGTATCTGAAACAAAACGTTTAGCATCCGTTAATGTGAGTTAATGAGCTTAATAACATTCCGTTTAACACGTCTCACGCAGAGACAGCGTGGGATTAATTGCTTTTATTACTACCTGGTTGTAAAACTTACTGATTTCAAGCCGAGCCATGTAGGTGAGAGGTTAACGTTGGGGCCTCCTGTACGGGAGAACCAGCGTTCGATTCCAGATCCGATATTTAAATTTCAGCATTACATGGTTTCCTGATATCGCTCCGGGTGAATACCGGGATGATTCCTTCAAAAGAGGCCATGGATGAATTCCCTCCAGTTCCTTCGACCCCCCCCCCCCGAAGAATTAATTAAAAAATATTATTATTATTTTCATGTTTTAAAAGCGGAGCTGTGCTTAAGAATAAAATCTGCTTTAATGTGTTTCTCAGCTAATATTAAGTTCTTATTAAAAAAAATATTTCCATGTTCTTTGCACCACATTGTTGATTATAGCTAAAATCAGAATCGCTACTGAACCTCCAACAACATAACGATTTCCCTCTTTCATTAATATCGCCAAAGTAAAACGTGCTCGTTTAATTTTACACTCTGTCACGCGTCCCTCGCCTCTATGTTAACGAGGAAGTCCATTAGCAATCCCGTACTTGTTGAGGATACGCAGTATCGGTTTCTAAAACTTGTCTCAACTTTCCTGCCTCTAGATTTACATTTAGGTCAGTCTAACTATATAATCACCTCCCATGCGTTATGTAGCAATTATTTCAGTCTACATATTGGTTTCACTTCTAACTTCAGTCGATTTTCGTGAAACAAGAAAAAAATCAACAAATTTTGTAGAAATAAAAACCATTTATGTTTCAAGATATTTATCCTATGCTTTGAAATAATAACAAACTCCTCTGGAATTGTGTTCTTTATGACAATATATTATACCAATATGGCATACTTGTTGCTGCATTTGGATACATTTACGGGGTAATGTGTCAAATAACTTGATAAAAAATGATTCTTCCAACAAATTGCAGTTGATACAAACCGATATATCGCAGAATCCAGTACATACCATTGAAAATTTTGCATTTTCGGTAAAATAGGTGATTGGATGGAACTTAGCACAGAGATATCCGCTGTTATTTATGTATTTGAAAAATAAGGCCTTCACTTCAGGTGTAGTAAGGTTCAATAGAAGGAAAAACAAACTGAGATACGACGAAACATTAAATCCCTCAGCCTGTATAATTTCCCTGCTGTCAAAGCAGTATCATCATTATGTGGGAGGGCTGATGCGAAATAATATGTTACTGCTTCTTCAGGAAAAGCATGATGCTAGCTTTGAAAAAGTTAATTAAGGTCAGTTCTGTCACATCGATTCATACCATACTATACCCAAATGACTTTTAATGTAGTTTCTAGCTATATCTGAAACAGCAAAATTACAACACACCAACAAAAAATCAGTTTTTTTCGTGTTGACTGATTGCAAAAACACAGACCATCAGTTGCTTCTATTTCATTACTCAGAAATACGTGAAACATTTAGTAGAAGTACAGATCTGTCGAGCGACTGCTTAATATGATTTAAAAGTCCGGGAAAATCGTAAGACATTACTTATGAAATCATTCTGCACAGTGTGATGTGTTCTATGACAATTCAGCTGACTTTAACCATTTCAGACAAAAGAATTATTATTTATTATCAATCGAGCTTAATGCAACTTGGTTCATTACAAAATCACAAGTATTCTCAGAATTGAGGCGAGATTTGCACAAATTTCCAAATGCCCCTCGGAACTTATCGCAATAATCGTAAAACCGTAGTGACCTGGGAGTACAGCGCTTCACATCTACCAATCATAGTGGGTGAGTGGTAACACTCTGGACTCGCGGACGCCCACCTTTTTAACCCTCCTTTGTTACACTTTCGGCTACACTTACCGCCACTGACCACGTCTCTCCACACCCTTGCTAGCTGCCTACCTTACAGGGACGTGGAGCCTACTTCAACCAAGTTTTCCAGGGCTTTGGAGGCTGCTACTACCCTATGTATCGATTCCTAAACGACCCTGAACTTTTCATCGTTTTTCTAAAAAAAAAAAAAAAAAAAAAAAAAAAAAAAAAAAAAAAAAAAAAAAAAAACACAAAATTTATCCCATTGTCCATTAGCTATCATCAACAAAGTAACTACGTTTTTTTTATGTTTTGTAATATGAGTAGCACCCTGCCTCGTGGGTGAGCGGTAATGCTTTGGCTTCGCATTGGAGAGGACATGGGTTCGAATCTCCATTCGTCCATCTAGATTTCGGTTTTCCATGGTTTTCCCAAATCGCTTCGGGCGAATGCCAGAATGGTCATTCGAAAGGTCATGTCTGAATTCCTTCCCGTTCCTTGCACCCAGTCCTTTCCCACCTTTGAAGTCGACGAGGCGTAAAGTCACAAGCAAAAAATAAAATATGAGTAGCAATGAATTTCACGATTTTGTTAGTTATACGACGATCTGTAAGTGTGAACTTGTGTGTAAAGTAACAGTGGTGGAAAGGCGGGTAACGGATGCGGTATTGTGCTCTTCTCTCGAATTAGTTCAGCAGCGAAATCCACGAAGTTCATACTACAGAGAATGATTTCATAGCGCGTGCGTGGTTATCAATATAATTTAATTCAGTTGTAAAATCGTTTCTTTGTTGTTTAAAAATAAAAAATACAATCTGGTAATATTTTCTGGAAAAAGACGATGTTTGCCCAAAATGTGTAATTTGTGATAAAAAGTATACTTACTGAGATTTTATGTTTTTTAATAGTATATTAAACTGTAAATAGGTATAAATTTATTTTTTCAACCTCCACTTTCGGATCCGCGAACGTCAAGCACTAAAGCTCCGCATACGCATCCACATCCACAAAGATGATCTTCATTGCTATACTAGCTCAGTTACAGGTGCATCCATTACACACCCAATGGGAAAAATGGAAAGACATAACTGAAAAATGGATAAGTGCAGAGGAATACTTCGGGGACACCTATGTAGTAAGAAGGCGCACTTGTTCAAAGGAATTATTTACATGTCTTACTTCATGGCAATATTGGTCAACGGCTCCGAAGCATAAGCAATGAAACAAAGGGATATTGATAGATTGCAGAACATGGAGCAGAAATTACAGATACGTGGGGCTGAATCACCTAGATTGGACAAGTTTTGAAATAAGCGTGTGAGGAAAAAAGTAAATAAGAAACCTGTGTGTGATAGAATAGAAAGATCAAGACATCATTTGCATGTACAAACGAAGAGGATGGATGCCAAAGGAAAGATGCGTTTTGAAATTAATTTCAACGAACGCCACAAAACAATAAACATACAGATCAGTGACAATGATACTCAGTTATCATCATTAATGAATTTCTACTCTAGGACGCCTACTCATTTCAAAGACACAAGCTTAAACTGTTTTGATGGTTACAAAGATAATGACTACTAAAAGAACATTTCTACGGTAGTTTTAAGATCTGAAACACCTTTAGAGGGTTCTGTTGGAATATATATATATATTTAATGACTTTATGCCTCGTCCACGTCGAGGCCATCAGAGGCGGAACTGGAAGGAATTCGGCCATGGCCTTTCAAAGAACCCTTCACTACATTCATCTGGAGTGACTGAGGGAAATCAATGAAGTCCGGATGGCCGGTCAGGGATTCAAACCCGCGTCCTTCCGTATGCGACGCCAGAACGTTACCACTCACCCACCAACCACGGTGTCCTATTGGTGCCTCACTTTTAGAAAAGTAGTGAGGTAGCGAATTACTTATGAAGAATAGGAAGATAATTTGTACATCAACAGTAAGGCTCTAATTCCATGAAGCGACTAGTCGCGGGTGGCCGGCCTCGCTCGATTTTTATTCATTTAAGTTATTAACGATACCCAATGATGCGATGGCGGCTTGGAAGTCATCGCGACTGTAAAAGAATACACAACTGTAAAAGAACACGCAAATGTAGTAGCCGCGCGCGACTCAATATCTGTGTGAAATTGTTGCGCAATGCACACTTCGCGACTAGCCACAAGCTATTGACTGCCTTTCACATACAAAATGAATGTAGCTTCCGCTGTCTATAGACAAATCTATGTCTTTGTTTAAATCTCTGTGAATTATACGCCATTTACTGGCCAGTAAGCCAAATGTCCACGCGACGCCTCATCTTGCTCTCTTGTTTTATTTTAAATTTCACCCACTAAACGGACGCATAATTTTATCAGTTACTTTGGAAGCATCTTCACTGACGAAAATATTAGGCATCGGCGCGTTCTTTATTGATGAAATTTGAGCTTTTTCTGGACGATTTAGTTCGTTCTTGGTCAGTTTTTTTATATAGAATGTACGTACTATCTCTAAGTATAGATGCGAAAGCTCCAACGTCAATGCAAATAACAAAGGTTGTATCCAGAAACTATATTTTCGTTTTCTTTTTGTTAACGTCATTTATTTCTCCTCGTCCATTCTGAAAAAGAGCTGGTTTGAAGACTCAGTCGCTACAAAACTAGCAGCTAGCGACTTGCGGTTGCCCGCGACTAGCCGCTTAGTGGAAATTAGTGTCGTGCAAACAACCGTCTACTCACGTCCGAACTTGCTAGATTATTCATATGACTGGTCCTTTCTACCCGAGCGAGCTGTGACCGCTGGAGGCTCGGAGGACAAACGAAGGCTCAGCGGGCAAATGAAAACTCGGCAGTGCAGGAATAACGCATAGCGTCTTCCTCTCCCGTCCCGTGCAACAAGGATGGTACATCATAGAAAACTGGACAAATTGTTAGGCAGGGGCATTCTCGAATCTATAATGTATCAATGATTACTACCAACATTCTACGTACGTTCTATCAACTGAATCGCCGTAGACCTGAAGTGCAATGTGTGTGTGTGTTTGATAAACATTTGTAACAGAATTATTAATAACTATGAGATTATAGCACATTGTAACGAAAATCATAAGATAAATAAGTTTTCTATAGTTACTGACAAATATGAAGTATACCCTGAACCACATATAGTGCATTATGATATATATGAGGTTTCAAATATATGTGATGTCTTGTAAGGATTTGTATCTATTAATGAGCAACATTAATGATATACCTACATTAATGATATAACTGATATCAATCTAATAAGTGATTGGTCGCCAAAAAATCATTCCTATGTACGGAGAAAGATTGTTCCACATTTTGTGAAATGCCGGAACATCGGCACATAAATGTTGAAATGTGGTGAAATCTGGCTATTTTTACTTCCTCGTTAACATAAAATTGTGCCTGTTCTTTAAGTAACCGTATTTTCCGAAAGTAATCCTATAAAATTATACAACAGCACGTAGAAAACAAGAAGAAGAAGACATATACTCTCCACTCTTTCATTGTTCAGTTGCTTTATTCTTCGATTTAGCGATTTTCAGACAGCGATGCAGCTCGTGGATGTCCCGATTGTACCGGTAGAGTACTATCGTCGCTTCGTCACCATAAGAGACCGAGCCTATTGTCAGGCTCGAGCTTACGTCCAGGTTCGGTCCTCTGTGCTGTATTTCCGGCATTTGGCCGTATAGGTCATGCTGGCAGCGACAAGCCGAGCGAGCCTAGACACGACTCTAGTAGAAACACATTCTTAGAGATTGTGTAGACAGCTGCTCGAAGAGTTGCATTCTGACATAAGGGGGCGTCCCTAAATTACATTAGATGAAATTGGAGGAGGGGGTCCGACGAAATCTCAACAAATCTCACAAAGGGGAAGGGGGGGGGTCACCGGAAAAGGTCTACAAATGACGCGAAAGTTGATTTTAGGGGGGGGGATTATTTCGTTGAAAAGTGGGGGTGTAACCGGCTTTTGAAAGGTGAAACCTAATAAAAAAAGGTCTCAAAAAGTTTCGAGGGTGATTTCTAGGGGAGGAGGGCTTCTCAAGGATCAAATCTCACCAGAGGGGGGAGGGGAGGAGGAGTTGGACCAGATCTCACGTAGTATTACCAGAGAGGTGGGGGGGGGGGGGGAAGGGGTCCAGAAATCAGGAAAAACACCTCACGTAATTTATGGATGCCCCCTAAACACCTTCCAAGTTAAAAAGCGGCTGAAGGAGCAGATATTTACTTTAATGTGGACGTTACCATAACATTAACACACAGACAAGCCGACTAAATTATTCCCAAGGATTGTGATTACTTCTTTTGAAACTGCAGGCTGTTTTCTTGCTCTTATAATTCAGAAAGCAGTTGATACATTACTATACAGTAACAAAAATATCAGCTTACTGAATTCTGCGGCTGAACAGTGCTAGTAAGAAAATAATCTTTTCTCCTAAGTTAAATCTTATATCGGAGTTTCCCTGGATGGTATAAATAGACAATTTTTTCTCTTACTTTTTGTATAGTTTTATTGATAACCTTAATCAGAACAGGGTGATTCTATTGTCTATGCGGATATAATAAATGATTATCATAAACAACCAATGTTGCAGAAAATTCCCAAGCTGATAAAGAGTAGCGTTATGAAGAGTAATGAAAAATCAGCTTACGTTGCAAACATTGGCTTATATGATTACCTATATGCTCTTCTCGGCTTGTCAAAAATGCGACCTTTTTTTTTTGTTTTCTTAATGCTTTACTCCTCATCGACGGCTAAGGTCATTAGAGGTGCGATGGGACTGGGGACAAGGAAGGGGAAGGAATTCGGCCATGACATTTTTTGAAGGAAGCATTCCGGCATTCGCCTGGAGTGATTTGGGGAAACCATGGAAAACTCAAATCTGGATGCCGGACGGGGATTCGATCGGCGCCCTCCCGAATGCGAGGCCAGAACGTTAACCGTTCACCCACCACGCTCGGTACGATGTTATCAGAGACAATAAAGTATTTTGGACAAGGAGACATAAATAAATGCACATATAAATTGTGAAGGAACCATCCATTCATCTGGAGTCATTGGAAGTCACGAAAAACTGCAAAGCGCAATTCAAAAGTGGGGATGAAGTAAAATGATAAAAAACTGGATACAGGAAAAGAACATTTCCACACACCCACCAGGGCTCTCATTTGTGATTCGTGCTTGGTTTTTGTTTTTTAATCATTATTAATGTTGAAGATTAACCGCAAAGACGAGAACTACTGGTCGTTGATAGAAATGTATTGATTTTGTGAAGGAGATCTGGGATTCGATACAACAACTCATTCATCCTGTGTCAGCTTGTCATACACACTTTAACTCCGCACCTTTCCACAGTGATAGCGTAAAAAAAAAAAATAGTCGTTTACTGGCTTGGAAATATAGACCAATTAAAGAAGGTACTATTCGCTGTTCAAATAGTGGCACGAATCGAGCTAGCAGAAATTTTTAAAAAGCAGGAAGAAGTATATCAACTGTTACAAAACATATCCATAATAAACACGAGTCTACATTACACAAATTTCTTTGTAAATATTCCAATGAAATTACAATATAACAGTAAGAAAGCTGCGAGGAGGTAAAGAGCTTTAAAACCCAGGGGATTACTTTAATGTTAAGACACGAAGTAAATAAATTCATGTGATCTTACGAGCAGGTGACAGAGTTTCGATTTGACACGCGTCCCGCCTCTGTCGTGGTTGGAGCCACAGTTTAACGTGGAATCCGAACCACGGAGCTACCTAGCGTACTAATATGAACAAACCAAAGCCCACAGAAATTGCTAGCTACACCTGTATTCAAACCCAAAGAGTAGTGCCTTATCCATTGAAATATCATGCCGCTCTGTATCTCTAACGCTACGCTACCACATTTTAATACATTGAAATTTCGCCAGATTCTGTAGAAAAAGGACCCAGAATCGTTCAAGGTGCATTGAGAACCTAATATTAACAAAAAATACCACAGTGATAGGACTAACTATCCTCAAACTTTTTTTTTTTTTTTTTTGCTTTACAAATCGTCGACGTTGTTGTCATTAGGCGGGAGAAAGAACTGGAGGCAAGAAACGGGAAGGAATTCAGCCAAGGGTTTTTGATGGAACCATCCCTGCATTCGCCTAGAGTGCTTTGGAGATACCATGGAAAACAAAAATCTTCATTGCCGGACTACATGATTTCCTTATTTTATTTTTAAAAAATTGTAAACAGTACTCCTATTCAATTCTCAAATAGTGGTTATTTGAAAAAACATTAAAATATATAGGTAGAGGTGTCAAAAGAAAAAACTTATACCACTGATGAAAAACTTACTGTTGATTCGACCGAAATTACTTGGAATGTATAGTACAGCAGAGACACACAATTATGAGTACATCATCATTTGGAAACGAATAAACTTCTTGGAATTAATTTTCCCGTGGGACGTATTAATAACAAAGAACATCTAACAAATACAGTGCTTTATAGGCTTCAAATGAGAAAAATTAAAGCATTACTAAAGTGGGATTGTGGTAAAATGATGAAAATCTTGGTATGGGAAAAGAAAGAATAGATTACTGGAGAACAGAAAGGAGGAGGTTAAGATGAATGAGTGCACGGAGATGAAGAAGAGGAGTAATACGGAGGGTAGACACGAAAAGAATTGGTTCTATACACTCTGCTTGAAGTGACGGACTTACTCAATGTGGACGCTAAAGCTTGGGGCTGGGACCAGCCGAGTTGGACTTGAAACCCCACTACTCAGCTGGCTCAACAGTTGTCGAGCGACAGCCGTGGACTGACTTGGGTCTGTCGCGAGGTCCTCTCCTATTGCTGCCGCTACCGATAATTGCTCTAACTGGCCATGACGGCGGAAGATGTTAATAGGACACTCGGCCAACAAACATTATAGCTATTCGCAGCACTTACATAACTTTGTGTATGTTACACTGAAGCATTTCTTGCAGAGTATGTATTTCAAGTAATCATCGATTTGCAACTCACGATTTACTGTTTGAATACTTATTAAAGTTAATGTTTAGTTATTACTGCTCATGCATTATCTTAACATAGCTCCCAAAGAATTATCCCGACTGTAATTTGATATCAGATCCAGCGAGCGAGCTGAGTGGCTCGATCCATCCGGGCATCCAGATTTGCGTTTTCCATGGTTTCCCCCAAATCACTCCAGGTGCATGCCTGGGTGCTTCCATCAAAAGGGCCATAACCGAATTCATTCCAGTTCCTTGTCTCCAGTTCCATCCCACCTCTAATGAACTCGTCGTTTACGAGGCGTAAAGCCATAATTAAAAAAAAAAAAAAAATTGAGTGGTTCGAGCCTGTTACTCGTGAGTATGCGAACTGGATACCTTGTCCGAACATCCATATTTGGGTTTTCCATTGTTTAACAAAAGAACACCTGAAAAATGGTGGGATAGTTCTTTCTTAAAGGCCCTGATCGAATTCCTTCCTGTTCCTTGTCCATAAACCTCAACCATCTTTCATGACTTCGATGTCAACGAGCCATAAAATTCCAAAGGAAAAGTGTTATATGGGGAAAAAACGAATTTTTAGTAAATAGTCACTATCTCATTACAACCTTACACATAAAAAACTAAGTAAAATCCTATTATATAAAACGCTAATCTGGAGTCTGGATGCGTCGTCTATAGCTACTACAGCTATTGGCTAGAGAACGGTCACGTGCCAGCCTTCAC
The DNA here is from genome assembly GCA_031002005.1 of Vandiemenella viatica. NCBI lineage: Eukaryota > Metazoa > Arthropoda > Insecta > Orthoptera > Morabidae > Vandiemenella > Vandiemenella viatica. The sequence goes on from CM061920.1 coordinate 375,256,211, forward strand.
TCCCCAATCAACAACCACCATGTTACATTCGTACCACCATCTTGCTTTTCGTTCATTTACAGCGAGACACAGAAATTCATGTAAGGAGAAGGAGATTCAATATTTACGCTATGTTATCTGTATCAGCTAGACGCAGAAATTCATGTAAGGAGAAGGGAATTCAATATTTACGCTATTTTAACTGTATCAATTAAAAGACTAGGTTAAACCATAACATAAGAATTTTTTGGCAGACAGTAAGAAACAATTAAGTTTATTAAAAACTCATAGAAACGTACTTAATCGCGCAATGTATCAATTAAATTAATATACGGTTATCCGTTTTCGAAATTATATTTATTTAAATAAAAATCCTAACTAAATACTCTGATAATCTAATAAAAGTAAGGTAATCATATCACGAAAGATATAATTAAAAATGATTTCAATTTATAATTCGCAATTCAACAACAATATTCTTGCAGCCAAATAGCGGCATCCAGAGATATTAGAAAATTAATGCGAGGCAATCATACGTTACAAAGTTCCAATTGGTACGTTCCTTTAAATTTACATGTTGCTTTTTGTTTATTTTCGACAACTAGATGCAGAAATAAATTCAAGGAGAAGAGTATTTCATGTTTGCGTTATATTATCTGTATCAAATATAATAACTTGATTAAAACATAACCTAAGAATGTTTTTTGCAGCAGATAAGAAACAATGCAGTTAATTAAAAACTCAGAGAAAGTTTACACCAAATTTACGAATCGCGAAGTGTATCACCCAGATAAATGACCGTTATCCGTTATTGATATTATACTTTCCATCATTTAATAATCATTTATCAAAATAAATCATAGTCAAATACTCCGATAATCTAACCACAGTACGGTACTCATATCGCGAAGATATCATTAAAAATGGTCGATATTCGCTTTTCCATACAAGCTTTTCCAAAATAAATTCAGACTACCACCATAGGTGCTACCTGTCGTTATTCATATGAGGGTAATAAAAGCTATGATTTTCGAATGCAATGTTAGTGCAGGTTGTGGCTAAGTTGACAAGAATCCCCACTGACACATTTTGTTACAGCATAATTCGCTCTGAAATCAGTTTTACAAACCATTTAAACTGCTTTCATAAGCGCCATGTTACTGGAAGTATTAATTAATGCGGATGAAAGAAGTTACATATTTATCGTGTCGAACTGTGCCTGGACCAGGAATAAAACTAATATTACATGGATAGCAAACGTTTTTGTGGGATTCCTAATTTGTTTTTAATTTTATAGGTTCTATACTTCCGTCGTCATTAATTCAGTACAAGTTACTACTCTATTGCCATGTGAACTGCAAATTAAATATGTAGAACATTAAAAAATCAAGGCCATTAGCATTAGGTAATAACAATTCCGTATAATTAACCACTGCAAAAAAGTGAACTGCCAGAATATTGCGTTCAAACCGTCATTTTTGACGGGCTCTATGCTAGTATTTTAATAAACTTACACAATGTTTTCTGATTACATATTTGTATTGTATCTTCAGTTTAATCTTACGACAGAATAAGAGGTTTGTACGTAGAAATAATTACTTGCCATTGTAAACTACGATCTGGAAATTATCGCAGAACACAATCAGTAATTGACATGATTAATGAGCTGAAAAGGAATTCGTTGTCAAGACAGGAGAATGGTAAAGGCAGTCATGGGAGTGTACAAGACGTATATAGGTGATGGGGCATGGAAAGATATTGGTGGAAGAATTAGGAGAATAGCATGAAAGAGTGAACATGACCGTGACCACTAGCTGGCATAAGTGTGTGGGAATATTTTCTTTTATAGGTAAGGCCATCAGGGATTGGAACAAATTTTAAGAAAAACGATGAACAATTTACCAAAAACGTTAAAAGAGTTTAAAGCTGAAATTAGTAACGGGCGAAAGTAAGTGGGGAAAGAAAGGTGAAAATGGGTGTGTAGAGAAATTTCCACCGGAGTAAGGCCTCCATCACAGTTAAATTAAATTAAATGATACATCCGATAATTAACTTTATAATCATCCACAACGTCTTTAGCAGCGTGCACTACAAACAGTTGTTTCGTCTCTGATTTTCATATTGCTTAGTATTCTTGTATGTCGTTCCGTCTGTCCATTTTCTATCAATCCAAAATAATCACATTTTATGGCGGTAGCTAAATTTTGTTGATAAATCTTTTATCAAGAGACCAAGCGTGGTGGGTGAGCGGTAACATTCTGGCCTCACATTCTGGAGGACGCGGTTTTGAATCTCCGTCCTCCCACCATTCAGATTTGTTTTTTCCACGATTTACCCAAATCACTGCAGGCGACTGTTGAGATAATTGGATAGTTCCTTCAAAAGACCACGGCAGAAGTAATTCCCGTTGCTTACACCTGGTTTTTTCCCGCCTCTAATGATCTTGAAAGGCATACGGCCGGAAGCAAAAAAAAATAAAAAAATGTCAAGATTTCTGAATGGTAGAAAACAGCATTTATGGATTTTTTTTTTTTTTTTTTGCTGTCATCATTCTTTTAACTGGTTTGATGCGATCCTCCATTCCTTCCTATCTTGTGCTAACCTCTCCATCTCTACATACCCCTGCAACCCACGTTCTCAATTATCTGCTTCATATGTTCTAATCTCTGTCTTCCTCTACAGTTCTTACCTTCGACTGTTCCCTCCACCAGCAAATTAACTAATCCAGCATGTCTCAAAATATGACCTACCAGCCTGCCTGTCTCTTCTTTCCGTAAGCTTCTTCCACAAACTTCTTTCTTCACCCATCATTTTCAAAACTCGTTCATTTCTTACTTTGTCTGTCCACTTAATTTTCAGCATTCTTCTGTAGCACCACATTTCAAATGCTTCAATTTTCCTTCTTTCTGGTATTTCTAAAGTACATATTTCGCTACCATAAAGTGCTGTGCTCCACACATCAGGTTTTAAAAAGTTTTTCTAATTCCTAGATCAATATTTGAAAATAAGAGATTTCTCTTTTACATGAAGGTTCTTTTTGCTAGTTCTATTCTGCTTTTAACATCATTCCTGCTTCGACCATCAGTTATAATTTTGCTTCCCAAATAACAGAATTCACTTACTTCTACAATTGCATTAGATCCTATTTTTATATTTAATCCACTACAATTGGTTTTATTTCTGCTACATTTCATCACTTTAGTCTTGCATTGATTAATATTTAGTCCATAATTTTCCTTCAGTATTTTGTTCATGCCATTCAGTAATTTCTCAATGTTTTCTGCGAACCAGACAATGTCATCAGCAAATAGTAGCATATAAATTTTTTCTCCCTGAACACTTATGCCACATGGAAATTTTTCTTTTACTTTCTTTATTGCTTCCTCTACATTCAAGTTGAATATTAACGGGGATAGACTTCAACCTTGTCTCACACCCATTTTAACTGATGTCATGTTACTCATGATCTCGTGATTCTCTACTTTTATTACCCATTTGGTTCTTATATAGTTTCTAAAGTATTCTTCTATCTCGATACTTTAGACCTCTCTTCTTTACAATTGCCATAAAAGTATCTTTGTTTTTCTTGATCCGCCCTTCAAGTATTAATCTCACGGCCAGAATTGCTTCCGTTGTACCGCGATTTTTCCTAAACCCAAACTGATCTTCACCTTCTATGTCTTCTACTATTCTTTCCATTTTTCTGTATATTATTCTAGTCAGCAATTTTAACGCAAGGGATGTTAGACTAATGGTGCGACAATTCTCACATTTGTCGGCTTGTGCTTTCTTTGGAAGTGTGAAGATGATATTTTTATTAAAATCAGTTGGAATTTCTCCTGTTTCATAACTTTTTGATATCAGCTTGAATAATCTTTCGTTTCCTTCTTCTCCTAGGGATTTAAGAAGTTCTGCAGGGATCTCATCAATTCCAACTGCCTTATTTGCTTTCAATTCATTCAGAGCTCTATTAAATTCTGTCCTCAAAACAGGGTCTCCTAAGTCATCAATGTTGACATCGCCTTCCTTTTCCATTACGCTATTGTTCAAGTCAGTTTCTCAATGTATTCCTTCCATTGGTTAGCTCTATCCTCTGAGCTTAAAAGAGGTTTCCCATCGGCTACTTTAATGTTCATACCTCTTTTCTTCATTTCTCCAAAATTCTGTTTGCTCTTCCTATATGCATCATCTACTTTACCTACGACTATTTCCTTTTCTACTTCTTCACACTTTTCTTGTAGCCATTTTTCTTTTGCCTTTTTGCATTTCCTATTTATTTGATTTCTAAACTGCCTGTATTGCTCTCTTCCTGCTTCATCCTGAGTATTTTTGTACCTTCTCCTCTGATCCATCAGTTACAAAATTTCTTCTGTGATCCAAGGTTTTCGGGCAGCTTGTTCCCTAAAGCCTAATGTTTTTTTTACCAGCTTTCATTATTTCGGTCTTAAATGGATTCCATTCGTTCTCAGTTGAGCTCCTTTCAATGTTACTTCTTAGACCTAAGTCTACCATTTCTGCAAATGTTTCTATTGTTTCAGTTTATTCACTTCCAGTCTGTTCTGCTTATGCTGCATCCTTATTCGCTTGAATTTCAGCCTGCACTTCATCACTATCAAATTATGGTCAAAGTCTTTTTCTGTTCCTGGATACGCTTTACAGTCTAGAAATTGATTCCTGAATCACTGTTTGACCGTGATATATTCTAGCTGATATCTGCTTGTATTCCCAGGACGTTTCCAGGTGTACATCCGTCTTGCATGGTTCTTAAACAGAGTGTTCGCCGCTACTAGCTTATATCTTTCACAAAATTCTAACAACCTGCTTCCTCGCTCATTTCCTTCTCCTACAGTATTCCCCTCTTTTCCTTCTCCCACTATTGCATTCCAATCACCCATGATTATTAGATTTTCCTCACCCTTCACATATTGGATTAATTTCGGTGTATATTTTCACTATTTCTTCGTCATTTTCCTGTGACGTTGGCATGTGCACTTGTACTAACGTTGTTGGTGCGGGCTTAGTTTCTAACCTCATCAAAATAATCCTGTCACTAAACTGTTCATAATAACTTACCTGTTTCTCTACTCTCTTATTCATTACAAATCCTACACCAGTGACTCCATTGGCAGCTTGTGTGCTAATTATCCTGTGTTCCCCAGACTAGAAATCCTGTGCGCCCTTCCGTTTAATCTCGCTAATCCCAACAACATCTAACTTAAGTCGTTCCATCTCCCTTTTTAGGTTTTCTAATCTACCTATTCAGGCTTCTAACAATCCACACTCCGACTCGTAGAATGTTTCTATCCATTCTGATGACTCCTCCCTGAGCAGTCCCCACCCGGAGATCCGATTGGGGGACTATTTTACCTCCGGAATATTTTACTCAGGAAGAAGCCATCATGACATATGTAATTTGAGAGGATTACATGTCCTCGGGATACCCTATGGGTCTTTAATGCAGTGGTTTCCAATTGCCTTCTGCATCCCCATGCCGTTGATCATTTCTGATTCATCCGACTTTAGGGACCGTTTACAACCCCAAGGGCAAGAGGGTGCCCTTGACCACTCCCCGCTCTTCCGCCCTCCTTTCGGAGGCCGTTGGCAAGCAGTTAGTGACTCGTTATACCGGGAATCTTTCAGTCGCCAGAGCCTCGTCCGTGCAAAGAGTATGCACCGCGTGAAGGAGAGGTTGACGTTTTTTTTTGGAAAAGGCTAGTATAGTCTCTCCCAAATCCTTACACCCCAAGGAGAGACTATGACTGGGCTTTCTGCGAAGACAACATTAAAAAAAAGTTACTGAATTTATAATGAACAGTGGAACGAGGTAATGCAGGATTTCAAAGGAAATATAATGATTTCAAAGCAAATATAATGATTTTAAAGAGTTTGATTTATTCCATATTTTCCCCTTTAGTCGTAACTAAAATGATGCAACAACGACATACTTGTTTTCACATTCGCGTACTTCATAGCCATTTAACAGTTTTTTGGAAATCAGTTCAGACGAACGATATCATGGTTCGTTAATGTAGGCTTCTTTAGTCCCTACCGTCATGCATAAATGACCAGAATGTCAACGAACCGTAAATATTGACATTAGATCGACAGATATAGAAGTCCAGTGATTTGCTTACTTACTATCAATTTAATCAGTACTGTATTCAAATCTACCATCTTGCTTGCGTCAACATGTCACTCAGTCTGCTCGAGGCGAGTTGCCACGGGCGCCGTGTTGCCCTGCTTATTAGCGGGATGACGTCAATTTAAGCTTCCTGAGTTATTCGCCAGTCATGCTTCGAATGTCACCCAGAAACAGAACAGAATGTGGAGAGGCCGGTACCTTCCTGTCTAGTCAGCATTCCACGTCGCATTGTCACTCACGTTTCTGCAATTTGCCTTCGTCATTCAGGGAGGTATTGCCGGGTATTTGCGTCATGGAATTAACAAGATGACCTTACGCTCTCGGAAATTCAGTTTGGTTGAGACTTCGCAAGTTAGTAGTATACCTTAAGGGTATCCACCCAGTAAAGTAGTAATGCGCACTAACCAGAAGAGTCCGAGAAAAAGAGCTCTAAAATTTTACGCGCAATTCATATACCGATTAATTTTTACTCGGTGTCTGCAATGCGAAGTGGCTGAGTCTGTAGCGACGTCGCTTGCTACGCAGCCAACCCGAGTTCGATGCTACCTCGAGTATCATTTTTAAAAGTGTAACAACTTTTAAATAAAGTTAATGACCTAAATATTGTCAGTTAAATCATAATTAATGTTTTTATTTATGAAATGACTGTTATGGCTAGTTAAAATGTGAATTAAAGATAATATTTCATTCTTCACTTTCGCAGAGTTTTGAGCATTTTGCACTGTGAAATTTTATCCGAATTTTTAAAATATTGTGAATTGAAAATGTCTGTTCATGACGAAATCGTGAAAGTATCAGAAGCTGCAGATGAAATCAGTCAAGATTCATTATACAGTGAAATGTCGAACATGAGGTTGTCACGAAAGCTCACTTGCTAAAAATGTTTTGATTACATCAGAATCTTCAGCTTCAATTTCTCATGAAGCAATGTTGATGGGTGAAGACATTTACAAACCAACTATGGAAATGCTTGCTGAAAAAATACTTATGATTGATGAAGAACTTGCTCAAGAAAATGAAAACTGTGACGAGGAACATTTTGAAAAAGTCAAAGACCATAGCTGATCAGATGAATAAGAGCCAGAAAAAAAGAAGACAGCTAGACAATCTTTCTTTGGATTACAAAATAAAAGTTATTAATGTCGCAAAGGATAATCCCATGAGGAATCGACAAACATAACACAAAGGAATATTTATCCCAATGGAAAGAAGAAATAAAAAAGGAAAAAATCAGTTTCAAAAGTACGAAATAATCCATTCCTGGACATATGACCGTTGTGTTGAACCCCGCGAGAGTTAAAAGTTACCCGAGGTATCGTCAAAACCGTTTTTTTTTTTTATTTTAACTACTTTATGTCTCTTAACAGCGAGATCTTTAAGAGAAGGGAATGGATTGGGGGGGGGGCAAGGAATGGGGAGGGATTCTGCCATGGCCTTTTGAAGGAAGCATCTCGGCATTTACCTGTAGAGATTTGGGAAACCACGGAAAACCCAAATCTGGATGCCCGGACGGGGATTCGAACCGGCGTCCTCCCGAATGCGAGGCCAGAAATCTAACCGTTACACCACCATGCTCGGTGATCAAACCCGTATCGTCTACGTGATAAGCGCTACAGACTCAGGCACTGTCGCTGTGCTGATATGGCGTACTAATCGACCAATATATCAGCTGCGCGTAAAATTTTAGAGTATTTTTCTTGGAATCTTTTGGCTAGTACGCTTTACTACTTTACAGGATGGACACCCTTACGGCATACTACTAACCTGCGAAGTCTTAACCCGGAATGAATTTCCGAGACCGTAACGTCCCCTTGTGAGGCTAGGGCTTCCTTCAGTTCCCACAGACTCTTAACGTTCCATTACAACAGTAGTCTCGGAACTAATAATAGGTGAATTCAAGAAATCTATAGTTGTCAATTGCGTTCTCAAGCTATGAATGGTTTATTTTAGTAATATGGTTTGTCCTATGCCTGTGAACACAGACATAAATTCGTAAAATCAATTTACTGAGCACTGACTGATAATTCTATTGTTTAACAACGTAATGTAAGAGCTTTGCGCTCCATTACGTCGTAGGTACCTTTTGTCGAACGACCGAAAAAGTAATTGCCACTGATACCTGTCAGAAAACCAATGAAGTTTGCGTTAAGAGTCAGCAATAGGAACATTTAACCAATATTCTAGCCCTATAACTACGGGTGATTTCCGCATCTATATACCTAATTCTCTAATTTTTTTCATGACACTTTCTTTATTGCAGCTCTCTCTTTTATTGATTCATCTTTGGTATTTGTGATTTACAGCATCGTTAGTACGTAATATGTACCTTATTTTAGTCACTTACTTTTGCGCTTTAGTAGCAAACTCTAAACTGCTTGTGTGCTATGCGGAAATATCATATGGTTCCTTACCTTATATTTTTTTCGTTATAAAGTTCTGTACGTGTTAAATATTTGTTTTCTAGGAGTATTTTATATTACGTGCCCGTCAAAAATCTTCTGCTGATTTGATCCAATCAGCTGCATTAACCAGAGAAACTATCGAGTTTTGTTGAGGGTGTTGAGACAATTATATATAAGGATGGAAAAGAATTTACTGAGGATTTTTTTTGAAAATGACTCTGTTAGATATGATTATTCAGGAATGGGAGGGTGTAAATAGGAGAACGAACTTATCCACATAATTAGAAATAAGCAGACTAAGAAATTTAAAATTCGTCCTGAAAATATCTTGAAGGAACTAATAAAACTAAAAGCACTTAAAGGGCTGGTGTTTATAATATTACTACGGATACCTCCATTCATTCATTACTACAGATGTCTTAAAGTTAGCAGAATGTGAAAATGTCCCATATGCTGAAACGTTATTTAAATTGATACTGGATAATTTCTGTTTATCAGAGGACTAGAAAAGTGCGGAAGTAATCCCGGTCCATAAAAAAAGCTTAGAAATAGGATAGAAAATTACGGGCCAATCAGTTTGACATCAGTGGCAGGTAAATTAATGGATAGATTGATATGCAACCACATCAGAGGTATCTGTGAGGATTGTAAATGGTTTCCAAGTCGGCAACATGGCTTTAGGTAAGGATATTCATGTTAATCTCATTTAGTAGGCAGCACCAGATCTATCAAAGGCTTTTAACAGAATGAACCATCAAATGGTGGTAATTAAGGTAAAAACTATCAGAGTGAATGAAAAAGTGATTTGCTGGGTGGAAGAATTCTTAAAAGAAAGAAAGGAAAAAGTTAGGGTAGGAAATGCAGAATCAAAAGAACTGGTAGTGATAATGTGAGTGCCACAAGGTAGCGTATTGGGACAGTTGCTATTCATTATTATAATGAATAGCTATAATGAATGATTGTATTGATGGTTAATTTGCAGGTGTCACAACGCTATATAAGATGATCAAAACGGTAGAAGACTGTGAATAGCTGCAGGGTGATCTGGACAGGATATATATAGGTAAGTAGGTCAACGTGGGATGAAAATAAATGTAGTGTCAGTTTAGATACATATTCAAAAATTAGTGTTTATGATTATAAGGTGGGGAAAGAATCGCTTGTTGAAGATTTGAAATGTAAATACCTTGCTAAACATTTGATAACAAATTCAACTTGGCAGGACACATTGGTTAGGTAGTAGGAAAAGGTTTCAAAAACCTTTACTTGTTGCAGACAGTGATGAGGGAACGTACTATAGAAGTAAGGGAATTGAGTTGTATGGGACACCCACACTTTGGGTATCAAATACAGGAGCTGAGCGTGTGCAAAGAGGGGCTACTAGATTTGTCTCTGGAAATTACCTTAGAACACAATCAGAAAGTGAAATGATAAAGGAGCTGAAATGGATTTCATTGGAAGATAGGAGGGGGGTGAAGATAATTATGGGAGTGTACAAGGTGTATATTGGTGATGACTGATGAGGCGTAGAAAGTTATTGTGGGAAGAATTGTGAGAGGTGCACGGAAGGGAAAAGATGACCATTACCATAAACTGGCATTCGATTTTAGACCTAAGGGTGTAGAAAGATTTTCTTTCGTAGGTAAGGGGTTTAGGAATTGGAATAAATTAACAAGAGAAGTGATTCATATTTTATGAAAAATGCTAAAAGAATTTAAAGTTGAAATTTGTAGGGGGAAAATGTAGTTGGGAAAAAGAAAAGCGAAAAATGGGGGTTTAGGAAAATAGCCAACCGAGCAAGCAAGCGTTGCATTATTATTAAATTAAATTAAATAAACCTAAATCCTTACACTGATAGCATGTTTCATTGGCTAAAATATCAAGTAGGTATTCTGAAACAGTATATCCTTAGAACGGTAGATTCCGCTAAATACCTAGGGGTAACAATTCGTAAAAATTTGTCGTGGAATGAGCATATCTAGAATGTAATTGGGAAAGCAGATCGTATGCTTCGATTTCTAGTTCGTAATTAAAAACAATGCACTCCGGAAGTTAAATCGATTGCATACAAGTCACTAGTTCGGCCTCACTTAGAATAATGTTGCTCTGTATGGGGTCCCTATCAAAACGGAAGCATTAGAGATGTCCAGAGAAGAGCCGCCTGATTCGTGAATGTATATATATTTGGAGGGAAAGCGTAAGTGCGATGTTGAAGGAGTTAGGTTGGGAAGATCTGGAACACCGAAGGCGTTGCTCTCGACGGAAGCTAATTGAAAAATTCACTACTGACATATCTCGGAATGACAGCAAACAAATATTGCTACCAGCAACATTCGTATCTCGGAATGGCCGTGAAAATAAGATTAGAGAAATCAGGGCAAGAACCGATTCTTTCCTGTATTCATTTTTTCCACGAGCGATTAGGGATTGGAATAGAAACGATTTACTGGGCGAGTAAACTTAAAATCCGACAGGAGTAGCTTACGATAAAGCGCTCCGGCCATCCTGATCTGGGTTCCCATGGATTTCCCATATCACTCCACGCGAATACTGGGATGGTTCCCCACAATAGCCCATGGGCGCCTCCTGCCATATCCCGTATAACCCTTCCAAACCATTACCTTTCCGGATAGGTGCAATGAATCCTCCGCCACACACTTTTAGTGAATCGAGGAGTAATAGTAATAGTATAAAGTGAAAATCTAAAAATATTTGTCACATCCCTGAAATTCTTTTTTATGCACCATTATCCCGAATCTTTCATTCATATAGTTAGGAAATTTGAGGCTCATACGTCGAGTGATATAGTGAGATTTAAAATTTGTATAACATTTTCTAATGTGCTGGTCAATTTAATAAATGAAACAACAAAAGACTTTTTTCTGTTATCTGTATACATCATTTTATAAAATTATTACAAAACATTTTACACACAAGACGTTAGTTACATTAATTTCCACCCAGTTCTTGCTGGATTTCATCCAGCGTCTTCCCTTTCGTTTCGATGACGAAAAGTATGATAAATAAGGTGGCAATAAAGCAGATGACGGAATAAAGCCAAAACGTGACATCTTGGCCGAACGCGTCGATCAGGTTAACGAGGTTTTTGAGATAATGAACGCTAGAATCCAGTTGACGAATCCGCATATGGCACTAGCAGGTCCCTTAACTTCTCCCGGAAAGATTTCGCCTATCATGGCCCAAGGCAAAGGTCCAGAGCCCAGCGAGAAACACAGCAAATATATACACAACGAGGCGAGTGGCAGCCATCCAATATTTCCAGCAGTTTTCGGGTCGTTCTCCTTTATATGGAAGAATGCGCCCAGCGCTATGAAGCATACGCCCATGCCCACATGCGATATCACCAGCAGAAGTCGCCGTCCAGCTAGATCCACTGTGAGAGCAGCAACCATGGTCGCCGAACACCTGAGAAACACAAAACGCATGTATATTGACTAATCGTTTAAATGCATGCGCAAATTCAATACAGGATCCACTGTAGTATCAACGGTTTCTATAAACGATCTGTTCATAATAAAAAGACATACGTAATATGGTTTAAGACTAGTAAATCGTTCGTGAAAACTGGTAAAATTACGAAATTCTTTAAAAAAAGTTAACAAAGGCGTTTCGGAGGATAACAAGAGAAGAAGCACAACTTTGATCATAATAATAATTCCGTGTGGTCGTAATGACCTGGTGACAAAGTTTCTATTGGTTGAGCAATCCGCCCATGTTGTAGCCGTCTGGACTGGTCTGTGAAGACCAGGGAAAATCTTGAAAATTGTGTCAGTGTTCTAAATAGTGTAGCTCACCATAAACTCATCATAATACCATGAAATGCTAACCATATTTTAAAACAACTTTTGAGATAATTTTCATGTATGAACTACAGCGTTTGGTTTGGAACTTTTTTAATAATTATATTTTGTGTTTCATGTGAAATAAGGCAAGAAAATTATTTATACACATCATAGGTACACATATCTCAATATACAAACAGAGTAGAAGCTTGATTTTTTACCTGGAATTTATTTACTCTATTATTTTTAAAATAGACCATTATAAAGATTGTACTGTCATAAGTTATTGGTCAATAAATTTTTTAAATTTGATTATCAGAAATGTTAGATTTGAACTCGTAGCTTTTCATTAAAAAATATTTAATTTTCTAACTTAAGTAACAAGAGTGGTCTACTTTTTAGTTAAGTATGATTTAAAACAGTATACAAAATTCCAGCTACCTATCTTTAATAGTTTTCAGCCTATGTGTACCAGAACATTAAAAAATGTAACTTTCGGGAAATTCAAGTCAAAGTAAAAACTTGTTATTCTATTAAACTTGCCTAGTACTAATGCATCCCAGGTCCATATTCATCTTCTTTCCTGTGTTGTTCTTCCTCTCTTCTCTTTTTCAGACTACTTCTTCTTATTCTTTGCTTATTTAGTGGCTCCCAATGCTGATTTCTCTCCTTCAATGAGTCTCCTGTGATCAATGGCAATTAGAGCTCTATGAATATTTAGTCCACCAGGCACTCCCATCAATTCCATTACCTTACACCTTGAGACTGCACCATCATTGAAACAGTGAACAGCATCCAGGACACCTATTTTTAAAGTATTCAGTTCTACCAGAACAGTTTTTGGTATCAGTTCCCATATACAGTTGTTAAAACTTTCATTTGTATTTTGAGCCCTACCATGTAAACATTTCTCTAATAATCTTGTGTTACTAGGAACCCTATATATAGGTTTTACAACTTCCATTATAGCAAATGGCAAAGAGTGTTTGATTGTAGATCTCACCTTGAGTGAGGGCCCTCTGGTAGCCACACCATGATTCACAGCCAGGTGGACACAATTCATGACACGGGTTGTCATCTGTGGATCCTTTATGAAAAAAAGGTAGCCCAAACTGCCTTTCTCATTCCATCAAGATTGTTTTTATTTTTTCTTATAGCTTGTCCATAATAATACTGCAACCTGTCTATTTCTTCATCTGTAAGCCGACCACGTCCACTAATACACTTACCATCAGATAATTTTTTCCCCTTCAAATTCTTCTTCAAATTTCTTAATCTTGTACCTAACCTTTTCTGAACATGTCCAACACATTCCATTTTTTCAATTTTTATGTCACCATATAGTTCACATACTTTTTGGTAACATTTTGAATCTCCATTTCCTAGGTAAGATGTATACATGACATCATATTTCTCCAATGACCTGTGATATTTCTTCACAACACCTTCAGACTCCATCCCTCCACTATAGCCACTAAAGTTAACCAAACCTTTTTTTTACAGTTCCACTAGTACAGCCATGACTGTACTTAGTAATACATTCTACATCAATGACTTTACCACTGTCCAAGGAGGTAGCTGTCACTACACCATTTAGAGAACTATGGCCTCTTCGTTGCCAGGATGCATCTAGGGCTGCAGCCAAACATGTTTTGCCATCATTCATGGCCACACTTTCCTGAACAGCATTTTTCATACTGTCATTTTCTATGTCTACTAAAGTCTGTAGAATAATTTCCTTGTTCAAAATAAGTTATATCAAAATTCTCTTTTTGACAGAGCTATCTGCGTGGCACCGAGTCGTAGTCGTGTGTGCAGCCACTTTTAAATTTCTGTAATTTTTGGGCTTCCTTTGGTCCAATTTCCTTAAAGTAAAATTTTTCTTGCTCAGAAAACTACAGAGAATTTTGTAAAACAAAAATTGAAAAATCGATTTTTTGACAGTTATTCACGTACCAGTCCCCTTAACCTAACTAGGCAATACTACCGGGTACATGTGACCTGTTTAACGTGGAATCCGAATCACGGAAAGGTTCTGGCGTACTTCACATTACATATCAAGCTGTGCCAGAGGTGAAGGTCGGGTTAAGTGCCTATCAAAACCCTCGCCGAGACTTTATTCGAACAGGGAACCTTTCGATCCCCAGTTTGACGCCTTGTCCATTGAGCCACCAGATCGCTCAACAACTTTGATTATATGGCTACGCTCGTAGAGATCAGAATTTTTTTTGCATAATCGATGAATTTGTTTTTATCGCCAAAAGTATTTCGCCCAGTATATCCCATCTGTTCCCAATCCAATCCGGACAAAAGTACGGGGATTCGAATCCCCACCTGGTTACCGAAATTTCAGTTTTACATGGTTTCCCCAACTCACTCTTGAAAACTGCAGCGATATTTCCTTAAAAAGGTAACGGTTGAGTCCCTAATGTTCTTAAGCCACTAATGGCCCCCGGAGTCGACGAGGCATAAAAACACTAAGAATATCAAAAAACATACAGAAAAGAATTTAGCTTCTCAAGTTATGCGCACATATGAGTTGACTTTCACATTTGAACACTTCACCAAAGAAAAAAACGAAACTTCTTTAAACACTCTGATCGTCAATAGATAATTTATGTGTTACGTCTACTGCGCACTACATAATTTATCGCTATCGAAATTTCGATATTATTTTCTGAAAATGTAAGTATTTTTGACTATTATTTTTAGAATGATATTTTGAGTTTGAAATTTGGCTATCGGCATCGATGTTTCTTAAAATAGGTTTTCATTTTCATTTTATCGTAAATGCTGTTACCTTATTTTTGTGGGAATAGAAATGGCGTTTTAAGAAACAATGCAAATTTTTCAAACTAGGCTGATCAAATAAAATCTATTGTAACATGTTGTACACACTCAATTATAATCTGATCAACAAGCAGAAGGATAGAAAGAAGGCCAAATATCATTCAGATAGTTAGAACTCGTTGTATCTTTGTCTAGAGATGAAGGAAAGACATAAAATTTTCTTCAACCGTCACAAAAGCATTATCATTAAGAAATACTCATAACATACCACAAATTTTGGTTACTACACGGTTAAATATTTTCCACTATTTTATTTTATTACGATTTATGGTCAATTTAAAATTGCAACAGAAAAATTGAGCTCCAAAAAATAACTGGCAGCCAATTTTCTTATACCACTAATGGCCCAGGCATTTTAGGTTTTAACCTAAAAAAAAAAATGTAGAGCTGAAATTTGGCACAGACGTTCCTTAGTATCTTAGAAATAAGTACTAAAAAGTCCCCACCTCTTGGGTGCCCGCGTCATAGTTTTTTTAGGTCAAAAGAGCTTAAATAGGGATTGAGTACCAAATCTGTATAAACTTGTTGTAAAATTTAAAATGTCAGACTCAGTAACATTTTATTGCACCCTAGGTAATTTGGATAGGCTAAACACTGCATAAAACTGTTACTGGTTACAGCAGAGACTATGAGTAATTTAATTATTTTTTCAAGTTTTTTCTAAGTTGCTTTAATTAATAACATGTTACTGAAAGGCAGATCCACGTTTTTTCAGACGCAAAATTTATTAAATTTTTTATTATGAAACGCTGAAAAAAGAAAACTTAATGAATGTATTAAGCCAATTAATTTGGTGGCAGTTGCTTTGTTATTAAATTGTAGACATAACCACGAATTCTTTCTAATGGTATCTCTGGTCGCTGTTTTGTGACCGAAGGCTGACACGTGACACCGTTCTCCAGCCAATAGCTATGGAGATGAGTGGGCCATCTTACGAAATTATATAGTAGACAATTCTATTTATTTACGTTAATGTGGTCATTATTTCAGCCGGATGTAAACTGTTTCAGGCGTTATAACATCGATCTTAATCATAGACAATAAGAAAGAAGTAAGAAACTGTGAAGATTTTGGATCAAGTTTGTATCTCGATGCATGATGACATTGACATGCGATACAGGGAATGTATTAATTCGCGTGTGATTGAAGCTTTGATTTTCTACCGGCGATATTGGCGGAGCTTTTGGTTAGGCTAAAACTCAACCAGACCAAGTTGACAACTGAAACTTTTTTCTACATCACAAGAGATGAGATATTACAGCACATTGAGCTTTATTTTATAACAATTCTATTTAGGCAAGCAACTAAAAAGAAATTAATTGTTAGAACACTCCGTTTAACCCGTCATTTTTGACGGGGTTTGTTGGTAGTTTTTTAATAATTGATGGGAGTGCAGTGGCTTTAAATTTTCATTTTAGTCGCTTACTAAAAATACTTAATAAAAAACAGCAACTCATTTTTGACTGACGTATTATTTTAAAAAAAAAAAAGTAAAAATACCAAAATATTTGCTGATTCATCGAATTCCGATATTGATACATTCAAAAATATCGAAAATCAGTTGTTTTCAAAAATATCATTAACCTTAACATAGACCAAATCATTTCGTTCTCTTAACTACACTTCCGCCTGTGCGGACTAGTAGCTCTTTGTGATAATCTAGTCTCATGTTGTACTGGGCCGCAATAAACACTTGATTGTACGAAGTAACTTACAATTAGCTCCAGGCAACAAACAGTATTACAATAGGCAATGGGCGATTACATTTGTGGACATAGCTTTCTTTACTTATAAGCTTCCCGACATCCCCTCACAATGAATTATATCTCATTTTACTCCTGGAATTCTACGTTGTACAAAGTTAAATCCCATACTGAAATACGTCCAATAGTTTTTGCGGGATCGTTATCAAAGAAAAAGACAAGACTTTCTGAAATGGACAATCCCTTCTCTGTACCTTATTAACCGTGCACAGAACACATTTACCTCTTATTTAATGTGAGCATAAATAGATATATATATACGACATTACTTGTGAACAGTATACCGCACAGTTATAAAATGGAATTGATTACTTCTCTTATTCAGAAAAACACACACGCACACAAAAAATAAAACACATGGTTTCCATTGCTACAAGATTTAGGATATTTTCCAATCTGAGCTCGTCACAGAAGTCCAGTTTATCAAAGACAGGTCTTATAGAGAGTGATCGAGGAGTAATAACACATTAAAAAAAATTTACCCAGCTGTTACCCACTGGTATCACTATGGTAGCACTACTTGTGAGGGTTATAGTGGTTTTGAAGTCAGGTGCGGTGGAGAAAAAAGCTATCGGCACGGCGCAAAAGGTGCAGGATGAAATAAATGCTTTTTTTTATCTGCTTAACGTCTCTCTAACAGCGAGGTCTTTAGAGACGGGAAAGGACTGGGGGGGGGGGCAAGGAATGGGAAGAAATTCGGCCATGGCCTTTTGAAGGAAGCATCCCGGCATTTGCCTGGAGTGATTTGCAATAAATGCTATCTTGCTATGAGTTTTGAACCGAAGGGTAACGGAAGGAATTACTCAATAAAAATGTTCACTATCCTCCAGGTTAAAGTGCAATTGGTTAGTTTCCAACACTCGCAAAAAATTTACATTCATTCAGTGGGTACACTAGCATTGTAAACAAGGATGGAGTGTATGAATATGACGGACAAAGCAAAGAAAAAGAATAAACGAGAATGGTTTAAGATCAAAGTAAGATTAGCAAGAATGTAATAATAAACATAGCCCAAAACTAACTAGAAATTCAGAAGCACTTAAGGAACAAAATATCGATTTAGCAGCTGTAATAGAGATGAATAAACAGAAACGGAACAAATGTGTGAACAATATGTAAGGTTACATAGTGGATTGGAGCAAAATAAATTTGCATCCCAATGTGTAACAACATATGTACGAAGAGGATGGAAAAGGAATATAAAAAACTGTGAGTTTTTAAGTGAAAAAATTAATGACTATTGGAATAAAGGTAGAAAATGAGAGACTTGCTAGTTATTGCAGTATATGCACCAAAAGAAATTTAAAAAATCAAATGTTGTGAACATTTCCTTAAAAATAATAAAGCACAGAAACAATTTGTCAGATTAAGTTGCACTTTTAGGGACTTCAATACTAGAGTTGTTAATAATTCTATTCCAAACGTAGTTAAAACATTTGTAGAAGTAACCTGTAATTTAATTGAAGACTGGTGAGTGTTTCTTTTTTTACCTTTAATAGTTTGAAAGCGATTAACATTATTTCCCGCAAAAAATACATAGGTATCAACACGACGTCGTTTAATCTTCGATTACAGATTTGCACTAGTTGAATTGCCCGACAAATTGCAGATACAATGGTGTAGAAGTAGTTTGAGATTGGCTCAGATCACTTATTTAGAAACGACAAAAATTGAAATGTACATTATCAGAAAAAGTCTCATGAAACTTACAATTAAAAAACAAAAGAAAGAAGTAGTCTTTAAGAAATTTATATATCAAAAGAGAAAATTGTTAAAAACTGAGACCAAACAATGTTGAACAAAGAATTAGAACATGTAACAAAAGAATAAATCTATTACGGTTAGTTTAATCTGAATGACATTGGCCAAAAATATGGAAAAAAGTGTTAAGAAAAAAAAAATGTTGGAGAGCAAAAGCATTAAGGATTTGGTCACAAGAAATATAAGAAGCAGTTATAGAAATACACAAAACCTATAAAACAATTAGCAAATCAAATGGAAAATAATGTGTAAGATATAAAAGGAAAATTCGGATGGCCGCCAAATTACAGTATTTCGATTTGTCGTGCTTTGCCTTTGTCGCGACAGGACTCAAATCCGAACCACGGATCAAAACAAAAACAGTTAAAATTGCTTGCATCACTGGGAATTGAAACCAGGATTCAAAATTTTACAGTCAAGTGTTTTAATCACTTTCTTATTTATTTTTAACGCCTAATGAAGCTATGAGATCACTCATCTGCGCTTGATAGTTCTGGCAGAAAGGTGAAATATGTGACACACACGTGTTTGGTAGAAATAGGAAAATTCCCTAGATCGACCACTTGCAACCATCATATCTCTCACACCCCCATAGATACCAAAATGTAACCACGATAGTGTACGATGGGGGACTCGTGTCTACCACTTCAACTACCTTATCTCCCACACCTCCACATGCGACTACCACAGTGCAAAATGGGAGACTTGAGGAGGCTACCACACACAAACACCAGTGTTCTGCGCTAGATAGTTGTGGCTGAAAAGTGAAATATAGGGACACACGCGTCTTTGCTCGAAATATGAAAGTGTCCCAGGTCGACCACTTTCAACCATCATATCTGACACCATCCCATAACTACCGACACGGAACCACTATAGTGTACGATGGGAGACTCGAGGCCTCTACCACACACACACACATACACACACACACACACACACACCAGTGGCCTGCGCCATGTAGCTGTGACAGCAATAGGAAATACACGGACACACACATCGAAATATGAAAGTGCCCCAGGTCTACTACTTCAACCACCCACACTCCCACATGCAACAATTTGAGGCAACTAACACACAAACACCAGTGTTCTGCGCTAGATGGTTGTGGCTGAAAAGTGAAATATAGGGACACACACGTCTTTGGTCGAAATATGAAAGTGACCACATCTCTCAACCCCCACAGCTACCGGGATTCGACCAACATTGTGCACGATGGGAAACTTCATGCTACTGCCACACACAAACACCAGTGGTCTGAGTTAGGTAGTGGTGGCTGCAGGGTAAACTATAGGAACACACACCCTAATTATATATATATAAGAAAATAACATTATTTTATATATTAATCTTGGAGACCGTTATGTCACAAAGTGACTTGTAGAAAGAGGTGTTGACATAAGAAAAGATCTGAGAACATACAGTGCAAACCAATAAATAGAGAATAACATAATGAGATGTGAAAATATTGCATGAGGAAAGGTTAACTAGAAAATAAAATTCTAGAGGTAAAAGAAATCTAGAAGGCCGAGGAAATGGTTGGTTCCATAACAGGCCAATATGCTTGGTAAAGGAAGTAAAGAAGAAGAAGATAAATGTGTGTTACAATAAAATTGAAGATGCTTTACAAGAAACTACTAAACAAATCAAAGAAATCTTTCTTGATATATGTCGTCTTTATTGTTGTAGGGCGCGTCGATACCGTTTCTTGATGCAGGAAGGCATCCGATCACATTTCCCCTTCTCATACTTGGAGGAGTTAATTTTTTTTCTGGCTTTACGACACGTCGATGTCTAGGTCATTAGAAGAGGAAAAGGACTAGGGGTTAGGAACGGAAAGGAATTCGGACATGGCCATACCAGAATCCGGGAATCGGGAACCACGGAAAACGGAAATTTGGATTGCTAGATTGGTATTCGAAACTGCGTCCTCCCGAATGGGTGGCCAGAGTGTTACCTTTCACCAACCACTTCCGTAAGTGTTAATCAAGAAGTGTGTACAACGAGGCAGTATAGAAAGAATGAAGCAATTAAACAAGAATCCAATGATTTGCGTTCAGATTCAATCTAGTAGCCATATTGGAGAAGAGGTCTGCAAAGATACTGGTAGAAGCATTAAGAATACTGCACGGAAGGAAAAATATGATCGTGATCACAGGCTGGGACTCGATTTCAGTTATAAGGAAGTGTAAAAAATTATTTTTTAAGTAAGGGAGTCAGAGATTGGACTTAGTTTCTAAGGGTAAGGATGAATAATTTGCCAAAAAACACTGAACAAATTTAAAATTAAAATTTGTAAAATGTAGATGGGCACAAGAAATGGGAAAAGTGGATATTTAGGGAAGTTTTAACCAGAGTGTGCAATCCACCTCAATTTAAAATAAATTGAAATCGTGGACGGCTGATACTAAAACTACAGTTTAAAAATGAAACTGCTTGTTTCTGTTGTTCTTCTTATGGACGAAATTGTGAAGATCTTCAAAAAGATGAGAAAACTAGCGCTCTGAAATTTGTGGACGATGTTACGACTTTGAGGGAGAATGAAGAAGAATCAGAGCAACACCAGACTGGTGGAGAGATGAAATTGACAGGATCCAATTGAAAATAATTGATACCAGAACAGTACACTTGATGCTGGGCAGGAAAAATAAACTAAAATTGGTTCACCATATAGTTGAAATACATCGGCACCTTTTTTGTTGACAACAGACTTAAACGGATGCAAGCTTCTACAGTTGTTTCCCAAATACTTTGTGAGAAAAGCTTTCCACAGACCGCAAGATTATCTATAAAAATAAAACCAACCTGTAAATAATCTGTGTACGGAACCTTCAGTGCGCCAGAATAACTCGTAACTGACAAGACAGGTCAGCCTTCAAAATTTTTTGTCAAATGATCATTTAAGAAATTTTCATTTTTCCCTACACAGCTTCTTTCGGGAACTTCATTATAATTTACTTATATCTTTTCTGTTAGTCACTTTAAACCATATCTCAGAATCAAACTTATGTTTGATCACTATGTGTGCAGACGGTGATCAATACATACTAGACCCCCCTCCCCTTGGTGAGATTTCGCTGTATCCCACCCCCTTATTTCACCTTACGTAATTAATGGACGCCCCCTTACTTCCCTGTTCGTCTTCATTCGTCACTGAAATAATCAGAAGGAGCAACTTAAATCCCACCCGCCCTGATCCTGTTTCTATTTCAACGGAGTTTGTGATGTTGGTGATTCAAGACAATTTATGATACCCTGTAGATTTTCTCAATTGCTGTAACTTATTTCATGAAAAGTAGGTCAAATAAGAGGTCAGTTTTTGATCTGTCCTGTATCGACAAGCTCAGAATGATTTGCGTCTATCTCACTTTGATTTTTTGTTTAATGATCCTTTCACACACGTTACCCAATTGAAGAGTATTTCTAATATTTTTTTTTTTTAATTCCAGATGATTCCCTTAGCTTCTGTGGTTTTGTGCCGCTCATTGGAAATTTGAATGATCTATTGAGGATGAAAGGTGTAACATTAATTTGTAAACTTTACGTCTGGAATTATTATGCTTAGCCAAGAGCGCTGCAAATCTTTCTGGACCAATATTTTCTAGAATGTTGAAAAAAGAATTATCTGAAGTAGAAGACCTTAAATTGACAATACACCCAAATTAGAAATGCCTATATAAATTTTTGTGTATATGAATGACTTAGTGACAGACGACATTTAATTTAAAAAAAAATATAAGATCTGTTACTGGTTCAATTAACTTATATCCAGGTACCCACCTGAAGTGACGTAATACATACACTGATAAGCCAGAAAATTATGACCACCTACCTGATAGGCAGTATGTCCGCCTTTGGCACGGATAACAGTGGAGAGGCCTTGGTAGGGTGCTGGAGGAAATTGGTGCCACATCTGCACCCACAAATCACCTAATTCCCGTAAATTCCGGGGAGGAGAGTGATGAGCTCTGAAGCCACATTCAATCACATCCCAATATGTTCGATCGGGTTCAGATCTGGCGAGTTGGGGGAGGGGGGCAGCACATCAATTGCAATTCACCACTGTGTTCCTCAAACCACCCAATCATTTCTGGCCTTGTGGTCGTTATAAAGGGGTGTACTTGGTATGTAACCAGTGTACGATACGCACGAGCTCCACTGGACCCATGGATGCCCACGTGAATGTTTCCCAGAACATAAATGAGCCGCCGCCAGATTCTCTCCGTCCCGCGGTACAGGTTTCAAGAATTGTTCCCCAGGAAAACGACGGATCCGCACCCTTCCCTCAGCATGAGGAAGAAGGTAACGGACTTCATCAAACCATGCAACTGTCTACTACTGCGTTAACGTCCAGTGACGATGGTCACATACCAATTTCATTTTTAGTTGCCGATATCGTGGTGTTAACATTGGCACTTGCATAAGTCGTCGGCTATGGAGGCCCATCGTTAGAGTGTTCGGTGCACTGTGTGTTCAGACACTCTGCCAATCATTATAGTCTGATGTTAGTTTCACCACACTACGGTGCCTGTCCTGCTTTACCAGTCTGCCCAGCCTACGACGTCCGACATCTTTAATGAGCGGTGTCTGCCTAACTCTTCGCCTTTTTGACGTGATTTCATCTTGGTTTCGCCACTTGTTGAAGACTCTAACCACAGTGTTCCTCGAACACTCGACAAGTCGTGCAGTTTCCGAAATGCTCGTGCTGAGTCTCTAGGCCATCAAAATCCGCCCTCGATCAAACTCAGATAGATTGCGCGCCTTCCCCATTCTAAACACCGATAGCACACTCACTGATACTACATGCACCATCCGTGTGTCTGACTTGCAGTAATTCCTCGATAGCGACGCTGCTATGCTATCGCCTGGATAACAGGTAAGTTGTCACAATGTTCTGGCTTATCAGTGTATCTCTGGAAAGATCCGAAAGAATGCTATATTACTTCCCATAACAAGTT
Organism: Vandiemenella viatica; assembly: GCA_031002005.1. Taxonomy (NCBI): domain Eukaryota; kingdom Metazoa; phylum Arthropoda; class Insecta; order Orthoptera; family Morabidae; genus Vandiemenella; species Vandiemenella viatica. The sequence goes on from CM061920.1 coordinate 375,279,869, forward strand.
ATTTTGAGTAATCTCTGTATAAAAATGAGGGTATAACATCTTAATCGACTACTAATTTTGACTGTCCCACCTGTATGACCGCGAGAATAATGGCGGATATTGCTGGTTCGAGTTTGCTCCCAGCATCTTTGAAGATGGTTTCCGCATTGAAGATGACAGCGTTGATGCCTGAGAGCTGCTGGCAGAATTGAAGTCCGACGCCAATCACCAAAGCTTTCACCACCGCCTTGCTTTTGAACAAATCAAAAATTGACCCTGCATTCTTACGCTGCTCCGCAGCTGCCACGTCCTGCAAACAACAGAGAACTTTGTGACATTTATTCGTAACCTCTATATTATATCTGCTATTGATTAATTAGTTTCGTGTTACCACTATGTGTTTATTATTGTTTTAAATATAATTGATGTGAATATTTGTAATTAAATGTAACAAGGTTCCCACAGCAATAACAGCAACAGCATGTAACAATGTACAGCGAGTGGAGTACCATGTAGCAGGAGGTAGCAAATGCTACGAGCCTCGCGCTTCCTAGGGGGGCCCCGCACCTAGGCTAGATGGGCGACTTTTTTTAATTTGTTTTAGCTCTACAATTTTCCCCGGAACGGCAAAAATCAAAATCAAGGGCCTCTTCTTCACATTTGCTACGGGCCTCGCACTGTCTTAATCCGGTCCTGAATAGATGGAGACGACGGAAGGGACTTTCACCACGCAATGGAGTGAAACCGGGTACAGAGAAGGGGGGGTGTGAAGGCCGCCATATTGCTTGGCCGTACAAACACGGGAAACAGGCACAAAAACCTCAAGGGAATCATAAGACAAGCGTGGCACCGTAATTTGATGGTGGATTATTATGTAACTCGACGAGACACATCAGAAATGAAGAATATATATATATTTTTTGATATCCTGCTTATTTCTCGAAATAAACTGTCTCAAAAGTGAGGTGAGTCAAATTTGATGATATATTCTTATGTAACACGACGATACAAAACGAAAATAAAGAATAAGATTTTACGATATCTCGCTTAGTTCGTGAGATATACTGTGTCAAAAGTGAGGTTGTTAGGTTATGATGCAGACTGGATCAAAAGATAATTTTGCTGCACATGCAGATTGGGTGTTTTATTTTTTGCTAATCCTTGTGGTTAGGTTGAAACGCGGCCTGGACCAGTATAAAAAACGTCACCAAAGGCACAAGGAACTATATCCTGTAACTAATTTTTGATAGTTGATATCTAGAGAACTAAGAGAGATACATCAAAACATTTTACTCTTGATTTTTGATTAGTTTCGTCAATTTACATGAGAATCAATCATCAAATAGCATCGCCATGGCCATAATAGTGCTTCCCACCTCAACACACAAAATTCAATTTGAACTACAGTTCTAGCTACAACAACATTGGCGATATAAATTCTTCTCGGGTTTGCCGCCGGATTACATGTAATCCGGCGGTAACCCGAGAAGAATTTATATCGAAGATACGCCGAGAAAGACTTGTATCTAACATTGGCGATATCAGGATACCTACTGCACGTAGCAATAATTATCACAACTAATTTCAACATATACGTTCAGTATAAACTGCAATTGAACTAACACACGTGCAATAAAAAATTCATTGTATCGCGATGTATACTTGACCTGAAACTTATCTTGTGTGCTTCATACTAGTAGTAATAGTAGACAAAAAAAAATCTAAGGGACGCCATATTATTATGGAAACAACAAATTAATCCCTATTAGCCTCATGTATTGAATAAAAAATTGTATGTTCTAGACATTTGATTCTACATGTAATTATGATGGAAACTTGTCATTTGTTCTTCAATTGCTTGTTGAAGTTTGAAGTATAAATTCCTTGGTATAATGTTTGGTAATAAACTCAACTGGCCAGAGCACATTGGGCAGGTTTTAGGAAAAGGTTAGAAACTGCTTCATTTCTTAGAAGGGGTGATGTGTGAATATAACAGAGAAGGTAAGGTAAGGTAAGGAACTGGGTTACAAAAATATACTTACTTGAATATGGTGGTATAGTTTGGTACCTACAATTTGGAAAATTTTCTTTTGTGGATAAATTATCAAAAACACTGTAGGAATTTAAAAGTAAATTCATAAATTGCAAAAGTAGATGGGGGAATGAATTTAACAATAAAAGCATACACGTTAATTTTTAAAATAATAAGAAGAGGGAACTTCGGTAAAGCTTGCAGAATACCATATTCACTGTGTCTCAATGTCAAGTTGACCCGCTTAAATTAAACTTTCAGCACTTGTCTACAATAAGGCTAGCTTTTCAGGTGCTAAATAATAACATATGCTAATTGTATACACTACACCAACAAAAAATTGAGAACAATATGATCCTATTGAGAGCAATGAATACATTTGTAGCGATAGGCCCTATTGTTGCAGTTACCTATCAGATACTTCAAGATACAATAATTACAATGTGACTTACTTATGAAACGTTATTCCAGGTTGTTTCCTATCTTGTCTATTTGTGCAACCATATGCAACACAACTTGGCATTATAGAAAACTTTAGAATATTAGAAAATGAAATATTCTCAGCAGCTAACACAGTGCAAACAGCCAAATGTTTTGGGGTTCCTATTATGTCCGCCCCGCATGCGCAGTAGGAGACGAGTTTTTATATGCGGTTTCACGGACTTAGCGTTATTTCGTCTCCATATATTCCTTCCTCCATGTAGGGTACTATCATATTTTAGTCTGTAAGCATAGATAGAGAATATCTTTGGTTTGCACAGTGACGCGAGCGAGCGGGCACCGCGAGTGATTGTTAGTAAATTGTGTACGGAATAATGTATTTTACGACTATGTAACGTCGTGATTGCATTTGAGAGCATTAAATTTAAAGTGAACGTGAACCGAATTGTGAATTTTTTTTAAAAGATAATATAAGAAATCCTGAATATCTCATGGCCATGGTTGCTGATACAGTAATAATTATCAATAATCAAAAAGAATTGTCGGCTTGTAATGTTAGCGGTGGTCAAAAGGGCCAACAACAACGCCGTTCCTTGGTTTAAATGCGGAGTCAAATTCCAATAGCAACCCTATTAGTTTACGACATGCGAATAAATTCAAGAAATTAACAGAAACAGTCCGAAATTGACTCAATCACGTAAAGGATCCACATTTAATGAGGGGCAGTTCACAATGTGTAAATACTTTTCATAGGAATTAACGCTTGACATGTTAAAGTGGATTAACTCGCTCCAACAACCATGATGCAAGAAATTTCCTCCTTATTATGAGTGTTACGAGAAATGGTGATAATTCCAAATTGTGTACAAAAGACATTGGTTAAATCCCAAATAATTAAGCAGTACAACAAACCTAGAGTAGTCGATAATGTTAACAGTGATGCAGGCCATTTACGGTTAAGGAATAGGTACATTACATCATATTTCAGGAAATATAACATCAGATATTAGCAAATTCAGAAAGAACTAATCTGGATGTGAACCTGCACTTGCACTGCATGGCCACATTGCCGGTTATGCCCAGGAAAAGATTCCTGGCAGCATTTATCATCTTTCACACTCATTCAGCTTACTCAAGAAGTGAAATGGAGAAGTCAATGACAACATTAACCATCCCAACATTAGAAAAACTGTCTTCTGGACTCCAACAGATGTGAATTACTTGGAGATCTGTCAACCGCTCTGGTGTCTGGATATCTATTCTGGACAACATTCCGAAGTACGGCGGATCTCCGCACAGTCTGTCTACACCTACTGTGGAGTATTTGCACAATGCCGGCTTTTCACTGCAACTTGGTTCGGGGAAAACTTACTGCAATTAATACCAACTGTTCTAGGGGTAGCGCGTTTCTGGTCGAAAACGGCGTCAGGTTTTTTTGTGCCACCAAAGAGTTCCCAGTATGAAGAGGGGTAAAACAAGGAGACTCTATATCCCCAAAGCTATTAACGTCAGTCGTGGAGTTGGCAATGTCAAAATTCCAAAGGGAAAATACAGGGTTAAGAATAAATGGAAGAATTCACAACAACTTAAGATTCGCTGATGATATGGTTTTACTCTTAAACAGTCTAGAAGAGCTAAAAGAACTGATAAATGAACTACAGATAGCTTGCAGGGAAGTGGGCCGTAAAATAAACCTGTCAAAAAGCAAATCATGCAAAACAAACGGACAGAAAAAGAAAAAGACAAGTCAAGCACGCCGGTATTGAGTCTGTAGAACAGTACATCTAGCTTGGCCAACTGATTAGTATGAATGGCGACTCAAAATCTGAGAGTTACAGAAGCATAAAGCTGCGCTGGAGAGCATACGGAAGAAATTCCATAGTACATCAGGTATTTGAACAATGTGTGTTACCGGTCCTCACATATGCCTGCCAGACTTGGACCCTAATCAGTCAAATCAAGCAAAAACTGAGAACTGCCCAGCTAAGTATGGAAAGAGCAATGTTAGTGTTTACAAGAAGAGACATTAGTTCGATAACCAATGTAACAGACATCTTAGAAAGACTGATGACCCAAAAATGGCAATGGACTGGTCATATTGCTCGAAAAAGAGACGACAAATGGACTACGGCAGTTCTGGATTGGACACCAAGGGACCTGAAAAGAGCAAGAGAAAAAACCCCAGATCGTTGGGATAAAGACATTCGACGAGTAACAGGCGTGAACTGGGAGAGAGTTGAGATCGATGATTCTGGAAGGAACTGGAACAAAATTATGTACTTCTAAAATTTAGCTTATCTGGCTTAAAGAAGCTGCATCCTGAAACAAGGTTTGAGAAAGCGGTATAAATAAACAAAAATACTTAGGTTTATAGTTCTATTTTATTGTGAGTCTTCTGAAACAAATTTGAATTCCTTGGAAAGGGCATAAAACTTGCTGAACCACTTGCAGCCTTCGAAGCACGAGGATTGAATGGTTAGCATCGGTTTCAACGAAAGTATCTACCGATTCTTCCCATCTGATTCAAACTATGTTTGGCATTTACTACATAGATTTGATTCTCCAGATATTTTACATTCTCGATTAAATTGCTTGCGACTATTTCGAATTCTGGTAAACTTGGGATGAAGATAACTGCAAAGAAGAGTCAGCTTATTAGATACACAAGTAAAAAACTAAAGATTGATTATGATTATAAGTTAGGGAAAGAATTGCTTGTTGAAGCCTTGAAATGTAAATATCTTTGCATTACATTTGATAACAAGCTTAACTGGGCAGTACACATTGGACAGGTGATAGGAAAAGGTTTCAAAATTCTGCACTTGTTGGAGAGAGTGATCAGGGGATGTACGAAAGAAGTAAAGGAATCGGTTTACAAAACATTGGTCAGACCATTGCTCGAATGTGATAGTGTAGTATGGGACCCACATTTTGAGTATCAAATACAAGAGATCGAAAGGGTGCAAAAAAGAGCTGCTAGATTTGTTTCTGGAAATTATTATTATTATTAAGAAACGATTTGATTGTAAGTAAAATGCGATTTGAAATAATTTCTTCTATCTAAAATGTGGCTATCTGGAATTGTGTATCATGAGAGACAAATATTCACACCCACAATGAGAGGGGTTTAGTATTTTGCTTGGGCATTTCTCCGTGTCATCGTTATTAGCTGCAATCTAAACTAAGAGAAGTTACTAAGGTTTGCTATAAGTCTGAGAACCGTATAAGCCATATGCAAAATGTTAATATAGTATCTGACTTGTGGAACATACAAAATTTCTGATGTCTGTAGGTAACCACAGAAAACATAAGACATTCATTACTTCGAAAAAAGTAACTATTATTAAGAAAAAAAGTTACAGCTAACGGCGGGGAAGATAAATTTCGTGGGAAATAAATTTTCTTGCAATTATTTTGCAGTCGTTTTTAAGCAGTTTTCAATTCTCTACCACTGTTTCCATTTCCGAAACAGAATACACGCTCAATAATCTTCTTAGTAAAAAAAAATCCATAAAATCCATAATTCAACTCCTCCTTCATATTCTCTATTAATCAATTAACAAACCCAGAGGTCTCAAAATGTTAGCCACAATTGTGTGGCTTTTGTTACTTTTTCTCTAAAAAATCCATTTTTTCAACCACCATTTGAGATTGTGTTCAGTTCGTATCTACTGGTTTGCTTAGTTTACAATATCTCTCAATATATCCTGCAGTCATATACTTCGATTTTTCTACTTTTCTGATTCTTCAAGGTTGAAATTCCATTTCCACTATGGTTCAAACTGCTTTTGAAAGTATGCTGCGGTCAAATCAATTTCTAACGCTTAAAGTATTCTGTTCTTGAAGAAGATAGTTTTGTAGCAGCTAATCTGCTTCAACTATTAATCTAGTTTTCAGTATAAAAATGAAATCTGTATTATACCTCTCTTAAAAAATAGGAATTCCACAGATCGAATACCAACAATCTTTTTATTTTGCTCTCAGAAGTTATCAGAGCTTTGCAGATCATATTAACCACAGGAACATCATTCCTCCGTAGAATCTATTATCTAAGTGAAAACAAGTTCCCTTTAACGTGATATCATTATTGAAGATTTAGTACTTCGTTGAAAATGAAGAGTATTCAGTGACATATTTCAACAAATAGACGCACGGAATCACATTAAAAAAAAGGGAATCATTATCGCTCTACAAACAGACAACTCTGTACAAAAACAAATAAAAACTCATGTAGACAGAGATTACTATCAAAACTCAGACATTTATCAACTGACATATCTAAATTGTAAGGCAATATACGTAGGACAGACAAGAAGACAATTCAGAACCAGATACAAAGGATACATGAGGACAGCAACCACTTCACATTCGCCGAACATCAAATAGAAAACGATCACCCACCAACGGACATCAACGTAGATCTGCAAGTCCTCACAATCAACGCAGTATCCTCACTTGACAAGAAAACTATCAAATTCAGAAAGGAATAATCTGTTTCTTATTTTTTTATTCAATTACAATGCTTCAAGCTGCTTTTCTCTTCTCTCAGCGTGGCAACAAAAATTTTGATTTTCGTTTTTAAAATACGAAATATGACATTTTCTTGAGACGATGCTTTAGGCTATATTAACAGGATGTAAGTTCTTATTCCTTTCTGCGAAAATGGACATATAATAATTATGTTCACCTCATAATAAGTTCTCCTGTTTCCGGTTTTTATTTTCTCTCAGTGGATGTTGTGAAGCATCCTAACAATCGATAAATTGAGCGTGAAAAAATATATATCTACCGAATCTTAATGGCTGGACGAAGATTCCAGCTTTGCAATATCATTCATTTATATCTCGGTTTACCTCTTCTTCAATGTTTTAGCAATATCTTTAGTGTGTTTAGTTGGGGACTGAAATGTTTTTGTGCATCTGCATTGTTCCGAAATCCAGGCTGTGCCGCGCGCTAAAGGAGTAATGTTGTAACCAGCTTGAGCGCTCTGCATTCCAGAGTGCTGACTGCATTCCTTGTTTGTTGACAGTGATCGCTAAAGGCTGCCTGCCAGTTAGCAGGCCACCTGAACAATTACCTGTCTCGATACGAAATTCCGGGCTAGGAATTCCAATGGTCACGCGCTGTAGTAGCCGCTCGGATACAGCCATCATCGAACTCTGTCGAATATTCCGCTCAGAAATAGCTGATTGCTATCGCATGCGCGATGTGTGGACAGCCTACATTCCATTCTAGAAATAGAGGATTCCCTTGCACTATGACATTGATGGGAAATACCCGGATAGACAGATATATAAGATACGCTCTTCTCACTACCCCCACCACCGACCTAGGCAATTTCCGCTGTACGTGGGCTGCCATTCGATCCCAGAAAGAGACAAAAAATGCGCCTGGAGCTATGATGTCAATGGGAATCCCAGACGCATGCAGCTTAGAGAGAGACAGAAGATGCACTCCCTCCACCATCGATCTGTAACGCCCATTGCACCAAATATCCCCATTGGTCTATTCAAATCACCCGCTGCTTTTGACTCCTTGGTCCAACTGAGTCGCCAGCCATGCAAGGAACTTAAAACTGTGACGTCATGTGGACGAGTGGAATCTCTTTGGAGGCTGGCTGAAGATCATTGGTCTGAGAAAACAGGATCTCGGACTACCCGCAATGAATAAACCTACTAAATACATGCACGCACGCACCATACATAAAATTGGATGCAAAACATCACTTTCTCACACATTTTCAAAATTGGCGTTGTCAGCGCACCGCCATGACAATAAGAAAATATGGTAGCCACTGTAAACAAGTGAGTAACGATAAGGCGATATCTTTTCATCCAGTTTGTAACAACTAAGGCAAGTGACTTAAGGATAACATGCTTTAGGGAAAAAGCAGGGATGTGTGGTAACGAAAACTGAGAAAACCAATGTAAATAGTAAGTTACAAAGAATGAGAAAATGTTTCAATTTAGGATTGTGGTAAACATTATATAACAAGTTTGTAAATTTTTACATGGATTAGTCACTGATGATACCTCGATGAGACGTGAAACGCGTAAGGCATTAAACCACATAAAAACAGTTGCACTGGCGTTATTTATTAACATTTAATTTAAATAAACAATTTCTTATTTTACGGTTGCTTTAAAATATATTAATATAATTCAATTTAAAAGGGTTTAAATTCATGGTGCATTACATTCTAAAAAAAACCATAATAAATTTATTGTAACTGAATGATATCATCAGCACCGCATGCGACAGCGTAATGCGGCGTTGGTGAACCGTAGATCAGAGTGCGTTTAGTAATATGATGTTTGTAATAAGCGAGATTTTGATCATGATCTTTAGGTCATGGGGTCCTAATTGCGTGATACTCCACTAACATTTGCCTTTATTTTTTTATTATGCTAACTACAACATAAATGGGGTTTATATCCTCGTTCACTGACATGCCATTTGGGAAGAGACGACTGCGGTTTACTGATGGTTTATACACCCAGCCCAGAAGATTTTATATTGGCTTACCGACTGCATTGCGTTAAATTCGCCGCCGATATCTGTTTTGGCTCCTCGCAACCACTGAAGAGACTTCTGTGCGTCGTCTTTCCGGCCCTTGGCCAACAGGAAAGCCGGCGATTCCGGCACGAGAAGAAATAACAGAAAAAACACAACTGGAATTGCGGCGCAGGCTATAGACAGCCACATCAGGCTCTTCACTAAACCAAAGCAGTAGGAATACAGGATACCTGCAAAACAAAACGTATTCAGCTGTAAATATCATGTGGATCTAACAGTATTACTTGGTAACATATACTCGTAAGCAGCTGCACGAGGGGTCAAACTAAAATATCATACTTCTTGTAGCTACATTATTCCACAACAAACAGCTTTTTAAACACGGTGAGTATCACAGAGTCTTACTTTTTGCAGTATTATAAAGTCAGTTACTGATCATTGCTTAAATGTTTAGGCTGGCCGTCCAATGGACGCGTATTCGAGCGAAAATTGCTCGCGCGAATACGCCTGTATACGCGCGTACGGATCGCTCCATTCCAAACACTAGGATCCTTTCAAATTACTTTTTTGCTTCCCATTTTCAAGAAATTATTTTTCTCTTAACATTAAACTATTTTTAAGTTTACCAGCAGATTTTCACAAAAAAGTTAAATAATTAATGTATTATATATATATAATTTCTCGTGAAAATATACTGGTATAAATACTGGTTATACATATATATATATATCTTCCGGCGGATGGAGCCAGAGGCAGGCTCCGAATCGTCGCTTTGTATTTTTACTGACGCGCTTTCCCGGTGGAAAGCCCGAGAAGATTTTACGCAACTGACTCACAGAGAAAGCCTTTCAACATTTAAAGGCGTGGTACAACGTCTTATCCGCCTATCTTTAAAACATATAAATTAATTCTATCCACACCAGCCTCTTTATGGTTTTTCTTAGATTCCTTATAATTACCTCTGTATCTAACTTTAATATTTTTTCTGTTCATTTCAGCTTACATAAAGAAGTTCCTCTTCTGAATTCTCACCACCCATATAAACACAGTCCCTAATGGTCTCATTACTGGTAAACCAGTTACTTAATATGATTACCTTTAACAAATCGTCAGTAACTTCTTTATATACTTATCCACAACCGTCTGTATACTTTCCCGTCCCAACAACTTTCTAATATCGCCACAAAAATTTCTAGCTTCATGGAGTGAACTCTATGCACCCGTAACTTATTCTTTAGCTTCCACCTTTGCAGCACCTCGTCACTATAGTATATAGATTTTCAATTTTTCTTTATTATTCCCTTATTCTTATTAACTCCTTGAACTCTTTTCATCTATTTTCCATTTAACCTTTGACCTCGAACGCTCGGAACCGCGCGAAAACTTGTTTAGAATAACAAGCGATCATAAACAAAACAGTGGTGTGAGTCATTTCCATGCCAAACATTGCATTCTACCTCAAGTAACAATTTAATAGATAGAAATAAAGTAACAAGATATCATACCATATGAAGGAAACTATACGTAATGCATTACATATTCAATCAACAGTGCCAAAAACTCTATGCTTAAAGTACTTAATATTGCCCAAAACACTCATATACAGCAGCAACACACACCTGATACTGCCTATATTAGTCCTCAAAGTGCAGATGGGGATTTCTAAAATGTGGTTAAAACGAAGTGGGGGAGAACAATGTGCACACCTCACTGAAGCTACGTTATCACATTCCAAATCACTTTCGCATTCATGCAGTCCAATATCAAATGCCACACTAATTACATTTTCAAATAATGATGTTGGTTTATAACCTGTCATAACCTGGCTTTCGCCAAGCATATTACAACATTGACTTATACGTCGATGCAGCAAATTGATTGTAAATCACAGAGTGAAGTTTCACCATGAAATAGCGATCATGTATCTTCACTAGTGGTTTGGCACATTGTATTCTTACAAAATCAGTAATCTCTCTGATACAGAGCTTATATTGCCGAAAGAAGTAAACATCAAGGAGTCGGCAATATTTTGTTGTTTTCGGTGGCTATATCTTCAGAATAACATCTTTGTTTGGAAAAGTTGCATCTAGCAAGGGTATGATCTGTATGACCTGACCACGAATCACACAATAGACTCTTTTCATAACTCTTTAATGGTGCCAGCAGACGAGTGCGGAGTTCTGCATGGAAATGACACTCACCACTATTTTGTTTATGTTGGTTGTTATTAAGCGACTTCGAAAAGAGGAGAAGGTTCTCAATTCGTCTTTATTCTTTTTTTTATGTATGTTCAGCGATATCTTCGCCAATTTAGAACCGATTTAAATGAAATTTTTTTAGTGGATAGTGTATACCTCCAAAGTGGTCCCATATGAATTTCATTGAGAAACCACCCCTTCTACCACTTTAATTTTTATACAAACCCACATTTTTTTATCCGATTTCGATGGAACTTTGGACATGTATAGTAAAAAATAAACAGAAAAATACAGGGCGTTCGCCGGAAAACGCTACCCTCCCAGTCTGTTGCCGTCGGCAACTTGCTAGGTCAGTCGTGCCAGCAGTTTCCGCCACACAGCACCGTGAATCACCGCACTGTTTAACACCTCCGCTGCCCTAACAGTGCAGTGCAGTGACCCTTACATTGTTAAGAACGGTTTCTTTGCATTGTAGATAGTTTGTGACTTCAGTCTCTTATTAATCAGTGTTGTGAATAAACGTTTCTTTGCGGTTTGGCTGGTTTAGGGCTTCATACTCTTATTAATCTGTACCGTGTTTGAGTGTGAGTAAAATTATGGTACGTTACAGTTTGCAACAAAGAATATTTCTCTACGATACATATGTGAACAAGAAGTCGTTTAAAAAGTGTCGCAGTAAATTTCGTCGCGAATTTACTGGCGCTTTACTGCCAGCTAAATCAACAATTCTGCTTCTGGTTAAAAAGTAAGAGAAACGGGTTCATTTTTTAACAAAAAGAGACTGTCGGTCAACCGTATTCTCACAGAGGAGAAAATTGACGATATCGCTTTTCGACTAGAACAGTCACCCAAAAAATCATTAAGTCAGTTAGGGCAGCGTGTGTCTCGAAATATGTTCAGAAGATGTGAAATGTGCATTACACAAGAGGGTCAACACTTCCAGCATCTTTTATAAGGTAAGCTAATGAAATACGTCACATTTAAATGCTTAGCACACAAGTTTATGAAGCGTAATTATTATGAAATAGTCCGCGGCCGACGGTCGAACAATGCCGGAAACTGACCGCTCGCTCGCCGGGAGCAGTTTCTTCCTTGTAGCGCTAACAGTGGGTTGCGTTTCCCGGCGAACGCCCTGTACTATCAACTTTTGTTTTGAAAAAACTGAAACCCTCTACCAGTATCTACCCCCTTAATTTTTGCCAGTGTTTTTTGTACAAAGCTACAGTCGACACCATTAAAGTGATCTCCCTTTAAGTTGGCAAAAACTTGGAGAACATTTCTGACCGAAAACAATTTTTAAAAAAGAAACCACCCCATCTCCCCCTTTACACTCCTTAATTTTATAGAATCTTACATTTCTTATCTGATTTTTATTGAACGTTGCATATTTATACTTTAAAACAAAGAGAAAAATCCTTCCAACATTTGGTCTGCCAAAGCTCAACATCTCTCCCTCCTTCAACCCCCTTAATTTTTGTCAATGTTATTTATAGAAAGCTACAATCCATACCGTTTGACTGATTATCATCAAAGTTGGCATATGCATGTAATTTATGATGGGGAAGGTTTCTGACCAAAAAAATTAAAAACCACCACTCTCCTCCTTTACACCACATAATTTTTATACAAACCCACATTTTTTATCCGATTTCAATGGAACTTTGGACATGTATAGTCAAGAATAAAGAGAAAAATACTGTCACTTTTCGTTTGAAAAAACTGAACTCTTCTCCTCCTATCCACCCCCTTAATTTCTTCCAATGTTCTTTGTACAATGCTACAGTCGACGACACCATTTAACTGATCTCCATTAAAGTTGGCATATACATGTAATTTCTCATGGAGAAGGTTTCTGACCAAGGAAAATGAAAACCACCCCTCTCCTCATATACACCACTTAATTTTTATACAAACCCACTATTTTTATCCGATTTCGATGGAACTTTGGACATGTTAGTTAAAAATAAAGAGAAAAATATTGTCAACTTTTGGTCTGAATGAAACTGAACCCTTCTTTCCCTATCCACCCCGTTAATTTCTTCCAACGTTCTTTGTACAAAACTACAGTCGGCACCATTTAACTAATCTCCATTAAACTTTTAATATACATTTTATTTTTCATGGCGAAGGTTTCTGACAAAAAAATTTTTTTAAAAAAAACACTCCATCTCCCCCTTTATACACCTCAATTTTATAGAAACCTAAATTTCTAATCTGATTTTGATTGAATTTTGCATATGTATACTTTAAAACAAAGAGAACAATTCTGTAAACGTTTTGTCTGCCAAGGCTTAACCCCTCTCCCTCCTTTCATCCCCTTAATTTTTGTCAATGTTCTTTATATAAAATTACATTCACCACCGTTTGACCGATTATCATGAAAGTTTGTGCTTAAATGTAATTTTTCACAAAGAAGGTTTCTGACCCAAAAAAAATCCAAAACCGCCCCCTCTTTCCATTAAACTACTTAATTTTTATACAAACCCACAGTTTTTATGCGGTTTTAGATAGAACTTAGCACACTTTTACTATAAACAAAGAGAAAAATAATGTTTACTTTTGGTTTGCAAAAACTTAACCCCTCTCCCCCTTTCCAACCACTTGATTTTTTCAATTTTCCGTCGACACTGTTTGACCGATCTTTATGAAAGTTGGTATATATATGTATGTAATTATTTATGGTGAAGATTTCTGACAAAAAAAATCCAAAACATACCCTAGCTCCCCTTTTACATCCCTCAATTTTTGTACAAACCCACAGTTTAATCTCATTTCGGTGGAACTTCGCATGCGAACACCTTACAAAAAAAAAATATTAAAATACTGTCAACATTACTTTCACAAAAACGCAAACCATATCCCCCCTTCTACCTCTTTAATTACTGTCAATGTTGGTTTAGAGAAGCCAAACCTAGTAGTGTGGATTTGGGGGAGTGTGCCCACACAAAAGAATTTGATATATTGTATCATTCTACTGTTCTCCCCCTCCCCACTCCCACTTGACTAACCACTTGAATCGAGAACCACTTGACTAACCACTTGACTCGAGAGCCACTTGACTCGCGGGGTGACTTGCGGGCCAGGTGGGTGCAGTCATGCGTCACTATTTAGGCCACTTAGAGGGGAGGGGACTTGCGGGCCAGGTGGGTGCAGTCATGCGTCACTAATTAGGCCACTTAGAGGGGAGGGGACTTGCGGGCCAGGTGGGTGCATTCATGCGTTAATAATTAGGTGCCACTTGACTTGAGGGAACGGCGGGTGCATTCATGCGTAATAATTCGGCTACTTAACTTGAGGGGTGACTTGCGGGACAGGTGTGTTGCACCGTCCTCTCTCCCCTCACCCTTGTAACCGTCATCTGCTTCTTGAGCGACCAACGGATCCGGAATTCGCGGAGGTATTTAGCCAGTGCGTGCCGAGGCAAATAACAGGTACATGCGAAGGCAAATAACAGGTACATGCCGAGGCAAAAACAGGTACAGGCTGAGGCGGTGGGGGGCGGGCGCCGCCACGTGGTTCGCCGTCGGCTTGGCCACGTTGTCTACACACACACACACACACATCGCGTTAAATGCGCGGTCATAGCGTGCCAGTATGGCGTTACACATTGGACGGGGATAAGAACCAGAGCCCTCCTAGATGCGTGGTCAGAGCGTGCCAGTATGGCGTTACACATCGTTGTCATTAGAGGCGAGGAACGTTTCTACCGAGAGTGGTGGTGTAACGGTTAGCGTTCTCGCCTTGCATTCGGGAGGACGGCGGTTCGAATCCCCGTCCGGGCATCCAGATTTGGGTTTTCCATGGTTTCCCAAATCACTCCAGGCAAATGTCAAAGACAAAACTCGTCAAGAACACATGCAAGATATGAATGGCAGGCAAATGGATTGCAAGAAAATGTACTCTGCTGCTTTTGTCGTTCTGTGAGGTATGAGAATTCTGCGGTATGAACAGAGATGTTCACCGTAATAGCATTGCCATGCTCGAAGCTTGTGGACTACGCGTTTCTACCGAGAGTGGTGGTGTAACGGTTAGCGTTCTCTCCTCGCATTCGGGAGTACGGCGGTTCGAATCCCCGTCCGGGCATCCAGATTTGGGTTTTCCATGGTTTCCCAAATCACTCCAGGCAAATGCCAAGTGCTTCCTTCAAAAGACCATGGTCGAATTCCTTTCCATTCCTTGCCCCCATCCTTGCCCCCCATCCTTTCCCGTCTCTAAAGACCTCGCTGTTGAGAGACGTAAAGCAGTTAAAAAAAATACTCGTCGCGTTAAATGCGCGGTCATAGCGTGCCAGTATGGCGTTACACATTGGACAACTCTCTGGCCTCGCATTTGGGAGGACGCGGGTTCGAATCCCCGTCCAGGCATCCATCGCGCGGTAGTGAGAACAAACAAGTATCTGCGCATGCGAAGTAAATAAATATGGAGTCACGTTTATAGTGCGATACACTGAATGTCAATTGTGGATAGGAACGGAGCTCAGTTTCCTTATTTCACCTGTACAATGTTGTGGAAAAGCCTTGTAAAATCGAAGGGTGTTATGCCTCTACAGTCGTCTCTCATCGTGAACTTTACAGGCGACAGAGGATTGAACGAAGGAACGGGAGAGAATTCGACTATGGTCCTTTGTGGGAACCATCCCGGCATTCACCTCAAGTGGTTGCGGAAAAACCTTGTAAAATCGAAACTTGGTTGGCCGGACAAAACCGCATCGTCCTAAGTTCCAGACCAGTACAACCTGTATCAACCCAATTGTGGATAGGAACGGAGCTCCGTTACCTTATTTCACATGTCTAATGTTGCTGGCTGCAACGTTGTATGACAGATCAATTTTGATACGGAGGTGGGTAAAGAACGTGCTTGAAGTGTGTAACTTATATGTAAGCAACCAGGTTAGTATGTATATCACCCGAAAAATTAATGCTATGGAAAAAAGCCTTTTTTTCTGGCTTCACCTCGTCGACGTCAAAATCGTTAGAATGTGGGAAATGACCGGGGAGCAAGTAACTGGAAGAAATTCGGCAGTGACCTTTTGAACAAACCAAGGCGAAAATTCAGATGTGGGTGCCCGGACAAGGATTCGAAACCGCATCTTCCCGAATGCGAATCTCATGTGTATTAGTGTCAGGCCACGAACTAAGGGATCACCATCGTAAGTGGATAAATTATTAGCGTACCAGTATGGCTTTACACCTCGTCAACATCGACATCATTAGAGGCGGGAAAGGATTGATGCAGGGAACGGTCACCTGGAGTGATTTGGGGAAACCATGGAAAACCAGAATATGGATGCTCAGACGGAGATTCGAACCAGCGCCCTTCTGAATGCATGGTCAGAGCGTTAACACTCACCCACCACGCTCGGTAATTTTCGTGGACAATACTGAAAAATATCTATTCTGAGAAGTAATTTTTTTGCATGGTGCTTCGATAATTATGAAATTTCCAAACATATGAAATGACTGGTTACGCAGATATTGCTGCTACCAGAGACACAGGGAAATAGTGTGAACTTTGACAAAACATCTTTAGCTGGGACGCTGCATGTTAGAGACTAATACAGTAACTCTAATCAACTACACAATCTTGCTACTATCCCGTTTCTTTGGCAGAGGCATATTGCATACTGTACGGATATTGAGTGACCAAGACTTACTAACTGCGATAAGTTCGGCGAAAGACGTTTGTGACGGCGAGTGTTTTGGACACAAGTTTTGTGCATATTCTTACGGCTCAGACCGAGCGTGGTGGGTGAGCGGTTAACTCTCTGGCCTCGCATTCGGGAGGACGCGGGTTCGAATCCTCGTCCAGGCATCCAGATTTGGGTTTTTAATGGTTTACCTAAATCATTCCAAGCGATTGCCGGGATGCTTCCTTCAAAAAGGCGATGGCCGAATACCTTCCCGTTCCTTGTCTCCAGTCACATCCCGCCTCTAATGACCTCGACTTCCACGAGGCGTAAAGCCATAAGTAAAAAGAAAAAAATCTTAAGCCCAGTACGTTTTCCTTTAGAATTACCGTTAATATTTTCTATTGCAGAGACTAAATGCTGATGTGCGACATTCAATTGGTTCTTTGTGCTTTCAACGCCTCGCAGAAACCTACGCAGAATATTGATGAGAGATGGTTCGAAATAGTTTCATCTCCTATTAGCAATCATTATACAAGAAATATTCTTTCATAAAGTTTGCTCAATAGCAGGAACGTTTCGTGTGCGTCAGAAGCCGGGACTCCTGATGGAGCTAAAATTACTACCGATTTACTACTAGAAGGATGTATGCGTTAAAAATGGTAGCGGTTCAAATACACCTTTCAGAGTTGTTCATCATTACCAATTGTTCGCTATGGTTGCTAGCAGGAGGCAAGAAGAAAATGTAATGACACGAATCCAGGGAACTGAGGTGGGTGTTACTAGTCATGTAGATATGGTGAAAAGTGTAAGCGCAACAAAGAAATGTTAACATGAGACATTCTAAATCATTTGATTGTAACTCATAATTGCCTGCGTTTACTATTTACGAAGTTATGTTACTATTTTGAGGAAGAGTTGCATCTGGGACATGCGCATACGAACTGTGTATCGAAATGTTAGATGAAAGTTAAACTAAAAGCAATGGTTCAAATAATTCACATACAGCCACTACTTACAGTGTTAAAAAACAGATCGTTTCCCCAAAATCAGCGCAGAAATAATTACATTCGTCCACGTTTCAGAAGATGCAGGTTTAATTTTTGAGACTGGTTGGTGAATTTTTAATGTTCGGCAGTGTCATACAGGTGATTTCGTGTTTTTTCTTCAATGCATTCCACACTTACACTGATCGGCCGGAACATTATAACTACCAACCGACTATCGATATAAACCCGTCCAGATGAAAGCAGCGTCACGAGGAATGGCTGCTAGTCAGACACACGCATGCTGCATGTAGTATCAGTGAGCGCGCTATCAGTGTTTAAAATGGGGAAGGCTTGCGATCTATTTAAGTTTGACCCATTGCAGATTGCGATGGCCCAGAGGCTCGGCACGAGCATTACGGAAACTGCACTATATATCGGGTGTTCGAGCAGTGTTGCAGTGAGTGTCTTCAACAAGTGGCGAAACGAAGGTGACACCATGTCCAAACGTCGAGTGGTTGGGCGGTCACCCCCCTATTACACATGTCGGACGTCGTAGGCTGGGCAGACGTAAAACAGGACAGGCGGCGGGCGAACTGTGACGGAACTAACATCAGACTTTAATGTTGGGCAGAGTACAAGTGTACCTGAACACACAGTGCACCGAACACTCCTAACGATGGGCCTCCGCAGCCGACGACCCATGCATGTGCACCACGACATCGGCAACTGCGACTGAAATGGGCACGAGACCATCGTCACTGGACGTTGGCGTAGTGGCAGATCGTTGCATGGTCTGATGAATTCCGATACCTTCTTCATCATGCCGGAGTAAGGGTGCGAGCTGGTCGTTTTCTACGGGAAAAGCTTCTTGTCACCTGTACTGCGGGGGAACATTCACGTGGGAGCTCGTGCAAGGACACCGTGACGACCGATAAGTATCGTACACTAGGTTGCAGACCACGTACAGCACAAACCTTCATGACCGATCATGTTTCCCAACGGCTGTGACATTTTTCAACAAGATAATGCGCCATGTCACAAGGCCAGAAGTGTAACATAATGGTTCGAGGAACACAGTGGCGAGTTGTAATTGATGTACTGGCTCGCCCAGCTCGCCAGATCTGAATCCCGATCGAACTACATCTGGCATGTGATTGTATATGGCGTCAACCAAACGAGGTGAAACAACGTATATGCATACAGAAACTGACATTAACGCAGTTACATGAATGCTGTCTGTATTCATATAACTTTCGTGGATTAGGATCATGAAAACAGGTAAAACATCACCACAATTATATAATTTCACTATACGAAAGATGTCATCGGTTTAAATGGTTACAAGGTATCCATCATGCCATACGATGTGCATTGAGTGTATCCACCAAAATAAAAAAAAACCACGGCATGATACGGTGTATCGTCATAAATGAAACTCATTCTGTTTCCGACCCTATATGACAACTCGAGTAGTACATCTGATATATCTGTCGAAAGTCACACTAAAGTATTTGAAGCTGAACTAAACAGACCATGCAGAAGATGACAACATCGCAAGTTTACGACCCTCCGCAAGGCCGAAACATAATGCGCTCAACTCCTGATGAAACATGAAATATGTTCCATCTCAGTTAGTATGTGCCACTTTCGATGAATTTCATTTTAAAAAGTGTAAAAATATTTAATAGCAGTCCATACCATTTAAGGTTCTCCGCCTCGTCGACATCGAAGCCTTTGGAGGCGAGAAAGGACAGTGGACGAGGAACGGGAAGGAATTCCGCCATGGAAAATGAAGATATCATCCCCCGGCGTTATTTGGGGGGAAACCATGGAAAACCCAAATCTGGATGCCCGGACGGGGGATTCGAACCCGCATCCTCCCAAAAGCTAGATCAGATCTTTATCGATCACGAGGCGTGATAGGACTGGTGACTGAATTACATCTGGTGTGCATGCGACATATAGACTGAATGTGACTGTGATTCGGTGTGATATGCTAGCTCCACATATCAACATCGGTTCTGCTGGTTTGAGCAGTTTCATAATGTTTGCCTGCACCTACAGAAATTCGGTCTAGAGATACTTATATAAAATTCTTTAACTCTATGAAACCCCCGCAGTTTCAAGCAGTATGGTAGGTTTAAAATGCGCTTTAAATAGTTGTATAAAGCGGAGTAGAGAAGTATCTTGTTGACCTTTCTACACTGAGTCTGTACTGATTTCATTACGAATTCACTATTCCTCAGCTTAGGTACCCTAAACTACAAGATTTATAACCCTCGATATTACATGGATGCGAAAAATGTGAATTATACACACATAGAAAATTATCAACTCTCCCTAGATGTACTGTGGGATAGTAATACTGAGTTAGGTCACGACAACAAGTTGTCATATGCCATTCTCATGGCACCACTGATACATGGAAATCCAAAAGTGTCTATGGAGGCGGCTTGGGGAGCCCCACACTGCGTACTAAGGAGCCCGGCATTTTGCGCGGCCTAAGAAGATCGAAATTTTGGGCGCCGGTTTTCTGGATGCAACGGGTTTGTTTTTATTCTACGCAGCAGCCGCAGTGACGATGGTCTCGTGCCCATTTCAGTCGCAGTTGCCGATGTCGTGGTGCACATGCATGGGTCGTCGGCTGCGCAGGCCCATCGTTAGGAGTGTTCGGTGCACTGTGTGTTCAGGTACACTTGTACTATGCCCAACATTAAAGTCTGATGTTAGTTCCGCCACAGTTCGCCCGCCGCCTGTCCTGTTTTACGTCTGCCCAGCCTACGACGTCCGACATGTGTAATAAGGGGTGACCATAAACCACTCGACGTTTGGACTTGGTGTCGCCTTCGTTTCGCCACTTGTTGAAGACACTCACCGCAACACTGCTCGAACACCCGATAGATAGTGCAGTTTCCGAAATGCTCGTGCTGAGCCTCTGGGCGATCGCAATCTGCAATGGGTCAAACTTAGATAGATCGCAAGCCTTCCCCAAATCACACCGCAGATGTGTTCGATCGGGTTCAGATCTGGCGAACTGGGAGAGCCAGTACATCAATTACAACTCGCCACTGTGTTTCTCGAACCATTAAGTTATACTTCTGGCCTTGTGACATGGCGCATTATCTTGTTGAAAAATGTCACAGCCGTTGGGAAACATGATGGTCATGAAGGTTTGTGGTGTACGTGGTCTGCAACCAGTGTACGATACTTATCGGTCGTCACGGTGTCTTGCACGAGCTCCCACGTGAATGTTCCCCCGCAGTACAGGTGACAAGAAGCTTTTCCCGTAGAAAACGACCAGCTCGCACCCTTACTCCGGCATGATGAAGAAGGTATCGGAATTCATCAGACCATGCAACGATCTGCCACTACGCCAACGTCCAGTGACGATGGTCTCGTGCCCATTTCAGTCGCAGTTGCCGATGTCGTGGAGCACATGCATGGGTCGTCGGCTGCGGAGGCCCATCGTTAGGAGTGTTCGGTGCACTGTGTGTTCAAGAACACTTGTACTCTGCCCAACATTAAAGTCTGATGTTAGTTCCGTCACAGTTCGCCCGCCGCCTGTCCTGTTTTACGTCTGCCCAGCCTACGACGTCCGACATGTGTAATAGGGGGGGGGGGGGTGACCGCCCAACCACTCAACGTTTGGACATGGTGTCACCTTCGTTTCGCCACTTGTTGAAGACACTCACTGCAACACTGCTCGAACACCCGATATATAGTGCAGTTTCCGTAATGCTCGTGCCGAGCCTCTGGGCCATCGCAATCTGCAATGGGTCAAACTTAGATAGATCGCGAGCCTTCCCCAAATCACACCCCAGATGTGTTCGATCGGGTTCAGATCTGGCGAACTGGGCGAGCCAGTACATCAATTACAACTCGCCACTGTGTTTCTCGAACCATTAAGTTATACTTCTGGCCTTGTGACATGGCGCATTATCTTGATGAAAAATGTCACAGCCGTTGGGAAACATGATGGTCATGAAGGTTTGTGGTGTACGTGGTCTGCAACCAGTGTACGATACTTATCGGTCGTCACGGTGTCTTGCACGAGCTCCCACGTGAATGTTCCCCCGCAGTACAGGTGACAAGAAGCTTTTCCCGTAGAAAACAACCAGCTCGCACCCTTACTCCGGCATGATGAAGAAGGTATCGGAATTCATCAGACCATGCAACGATCTGCCACTACGCCAACGTCCAGTGACGATGGTCTCGTGCCCATTTCAGTCGCAGTTGCCGATGTCGTGGTGCACATGCATGGGTCGTCGGCTGCGGAGGCCCATCGTTAGGAGTGTTCGGTGCACTGTGTGTTCAGGTACACTTGTACTCTGCCCAACATTAAAGTCTGATGTTAGTTCCGTCACAGTTCGCCCGCCGCCTGTCCTGTTTTACGTCTGCCCAGCCTACGACGTCCGACATGTGTAATAGGGGGGGTGACCGCCCAACCACTCGACGTTTGGACATGGTGTCACCTTCGTTTCGCCACTTGTTGAAGACACTCACCGCAACACTGCTCGAACACCCGATATATAGTGCAGTTTCCGTAATGCTCGTGCCGAGCCTCTGGGCCATCGCAATCTGCAATGGGTCAAACTTAGATAGATCGCAAGTCTTCCCCAAATCACACCCCAGATGTGTTCGATCGGGTTCAGATCTGGCGAACTAGGCGAGCCAGTACATCAATTACAACTCGCAACTGTGTTTCTCGAACCATTAAGTTATACTTCTGGCCTTGTGACATGGCGCATTATCTTGTTGAAAAATGTCACAGCCGTTGGGAAACATGATGGTCATGAAGGTTTGTGGTGTACGTGGTCTGCAACCAGTGTACGATACTTATCGGTCGTCACGGTGTCTTGCACGTGCTCCCACGTGAATGTTCCCCCGCAGTACAGGTGACAAGAAGCTTTTCCCGTAGAAAACGACCAGCTCGCACCCTTACTCCGGCATGATGAAGAAGGTATCGGAATTCATCAGACCATGCAACGATCTGCCACTACGCCAACGTCCAGTGACGATGGTCTCGTGCCCATTTCAGTCGCAGTTGCCGATGTCGTGGTGCACATGCATGGGTCGTCGGCTGCGGAGGCCCATCGTTAGGAGTGTTCGGTGCACTGTGTGTTCAGGTATACTTGTACTCTGCCCAACATTAAAGTCTGATGTTAGTTCCGTCACAGTTCGCCCGCCGCCTGTCCTGTTTTACGTCTGCCCAGCCTACGACGTCCGACATGTGTAATAGGGGGGGGTGACCGCCCAACCACTCGACTTTTGGACATGGTGTCACCTTCGTTTCGCCACTTGTTGAAGACACTCACTGCAACACTGCTCGAACACCCGATATATAGTGCAGTTTCCGTAATGCTCGTGCCGAGCCTCTGGGCCATCGCAATCTCCAATGGGTCAAACTTATATAGATCGCAAGCCTTCCCCATTTTAAACACTGATAGCGCGCTCACTGATACTACATGCAGCATGCGTGTGTCTGACTAGCAGCCATTCCTTGTGACGCTGCTTTCATCTGGACGGGTTTATATCGATAGTCGGTTGGTAGTTATAATGTTCCGGCCGATCAGTGTAAGTGTGGAATGCATTGAAGAAAAAACACGAAATCACCTGTATGACACTGCCGAACATTAAAAATTCACCAACCAGTCTCAAAATTAAACCTGCATCTTCTGAAACGTGGACGAATGTAATTATTTCTGCGCTGATTTTGGGGAAACGATCTGTTTTTTAACACTGTAAGTAGTGGCTGTATGTGAATTATTTGAACCATTGCTTTTAGTTTAACTTTCATCTAACATTTCGATACACATGTGAAATAAGGTAACGGAGCTCCGTTCCTATCCACAATTGGGTTGATACAGGTTGTACTGGTCTGGAACTTAGGACGATGCGGTTTTGTCCGGCCAACCAAGTTTCGATTTTACAAGGTTTTTCCGCAACCACTTGAGGTGAATGCCGGGATGGTTCCCACAAAGGACCATAGTCGAATTCTCTCCCGTTCCTTCGTTCAATCCTCTGTCGCCTGTAAAGTTCATGATGAGAGACGACTGAAGAGGCATAACACCCTTCGATTTTACAAGGCTTTTCCACAACATTATACAGGTGAAATAAGGAAACTGAGCTCCGTTCCTATCCACAATTGACGTTCAGTGTATCGCACTATAAACGTGACTCCATATTTATTTACTTCGCATGCGCAGATACTTGTTTGTTCTCACTACCGCGCGATGGATGTCTGGACGGGGATTCGAACCCGCGTCCTCCCGAATGCGAGGCCAGAGAGTTAACCGCTCACCCACCACGCTCGGTCTGAGTCGTAAGAATATGCACAAAACTTTGTCCAAAACACTCGCCGTCACAAACGTCTTTCGCCGAACTTATCGCAGTTAGTAAGTCTTGGTCACTAGGAAACACCTCTGCAGCCGTCCTGGGAACATTTCTTAGTGAGTTCCGTTCCTATCCACAATTGACATTCAGTGTATCGCACTATAAACGTGACTCCATATTTATTTACTTCGCATGCGCAGATACTTGTTTGTTCTCACTACCGCGCGATGGATGCCTGGACGGGGGTTCGAACCCGCGTCCTCCCAAATGCGAGGCCAGAGAGTTGTCCAATGTGTAACGCCATACTGGCACGCTATGACCGCGCATTTAACGCGACGAGTATTTTTTTAACTGCTTTACGTCTCTCAACAGCGAGGTCTTTAGAGACGGGAAAGGATGGGGGGCAAGGATGGGGGGCAAGGATGGGGGCAAGGAATGGAAAGGAATTCGACCATGGTATTTTGAGGGAAGCACTTGGCATTTGCCTGGAGTGATTTGGGAAACCATGGAAAACCCAAATCTGGATGCCCGGACGGGGATTCGAACCGCCGTACTCCCGAATGCGAGGAGAGAACGCTAACCGTTACACCACCACTCTCGGTAGAAACGCGTAGTCCACAAGCTTCGAGCATGGCAATGCTATTCCGGTGAACATCTCTGTTCATACCGCAGAATTCTCATACCTCACAGAACGACAAAAGCAGCAGAGTACATTTTCTTGCAATCCATTTGCCTGCCATTCATATCTTGCATGTGTTCTTGACGAGTTTTGTCTTTGACATTTGCCTGGAGTGATTTGGGAAACCATGGAAAACCCAAATCTGTATGCCCGGACGGGGATTCGAACCGCCGTCCTCCCGAATGCGAGGCGAGAACGCTAACCGTTACACCACCACTCTCGGTAGAAACGTTCCTCGCCTCTAATGACAACGATGTGTAACGCCATACTGGCACGCTCTGACCACGCATCTAGGAGGGCTCTGGTTCTTATCCCCGTCCAATGTGTAACGCCATACTGGCACGCTATGACCGCGCATTTAACGTGATGTGTGTGTGTGTATAGACAACGTGGCCAAGCCGACGGCGAACCACGTGGCGGCGCCCGCCCCCACCGCTCAGCCTGTACCTGTTATTTGCCTCGGCATGTACCTGTTATTTGACTCGGCATGTACCTGTTATTTGCCTCGGCACGCACTGGCTAATACCTCCGCGAATTCCGGATCCGTTGGTCGCTCAAGAAGCAGATGACGGTTACAAGGGTGAGGGGAGAGAGGACGGTGCAACACACCTGTCCCGCAAGTCACCCCTCAAGTTAAGTAGCCGAATTATTACGCATGAATGCACCCGCCGTTCCCTCAAGTCAAGTGGCACCTAATTATTACGCATGAATGCACCCACCTGGCCCGCAAGTCCCCTCCCCTCTAAGTGGCCTAATTAGTGACGCATGACTGCACCCACCTGGCCCTCAACTAACCCCGCGAGTCAAGTGGCTCTCGAGGCAAGTGATTAGTCAAGTGGCTCTCGAGTCAAGTGGTTAGTCAAGTGGGAGGGGGGAGGGGGAGAACAATAGAATGATACAATGTATAAAATTCTTTTGTGTGGGCACGCTCCCCCAAACCCACACTACTAAACCTCTCTCCCCTTTTCCACCCCCTTAATCTACACAAAGCTACAGTTTCTATCCGATCCTGAAAAAAAATTTCACACTTTTACTTTACAATAAACAGAAAAATTGCATTTGAATTAGGTTGCAGGCGACCAATCCCTCTTCCCTTCAATCCCCAGCCCTCCTGATGTTATTTATATATATCCACATTTTTTATCAGATTTAAATGGAACAATGAACATGTATTCTTAAAAACAAAGGGAAACATAATGTTTACATTCTGTTTACAAAACCCAACCGCTCTCTCCCTTACAATGTTTTTATACAAATCTACCGTTTTTATCTGTTTTCGATGGAACTTTGCACGTGTATACTTTAAAACAAAGAGAAAAATACTGTCCACATTAGTTTTACAAAAACCAAACTAATCTTCGTCTCCATACCCCTTAATTGTTTTTTTTTTATATATGTACACACATACAATATTTATCTGATATCAATAGAAATTTATACACATATACTTCAAATCAATCAGAAAAGACAGTAAGCATTTGGTATACAAAAGCTAAATCCCTCTTCCCCTTTATCTCCACCCTTTTTAATTTCCAATGTAAAAAAAATCACATTTTTAAATCCCGTTCAAATCAATTAATCTACTTTTAATTAATGGCAGAATATTCATAAAATAAATGTGTCCTAATGTCTCAACATGTACTACGTATTTCAACTTGGAACCCAAGTTTTAATGTTGTGAAAATCAATGAGAAATCTATATTTTCTGTGTGATGTCGGAACAAACAGATATATTCCAGAGACAGATTTTTGTATGTGGCATGTATTAATGCCCAGATGTTACATGTTTCGATTATCGAGCAGCAGCTTTAACAGATGTTATAGTTAGGTCGAAAAACAGCCTACACCAAAATGTAAACTGACATTCCTTAACACAGCATCAAATTCACCCCATTTCGGAAGTTGTTGGGGTATATAGAGTCAGAAATTTTTTTAAAAAAGCAAGCGCTTTAACCGGTAAGCTACCAGGAAATGAGAACTGTTGCGGCGTATTTAAAATATAAAACAAACCATAATCCCACTAAAAAATCTAAAAATAAATTAATTGTTTAAAAAAAAAAACAATTAAACCGCCTTCAAGAAAAGAACACTAAAAATTTTAAAATAACTTTATACCTTACTTAAAAGCAAGTAAATCTAAATGGACAATATTTTACATTACTGTTACTGAAATTTTTACATCAATTAGTTATTTTTGAAGTCGGTGCCAGCCAAAGCAAGATAAACAAAAGATAATAACAAGAATGAATAACAATAATATATAAAAATCTTGTTACTACTTACTTACAATTAATGTTAGAAACATGTTTCAACAATACTGAAACATACAGATGATACGCCAATATTATATGAACTGTAAAGCGTTTACTGCATGATGCAGCCTACCAATTGACACTGTAGCGTCAAAGAGATGCCTGGATGACCAATGAGGCCAAGCCACAGGTAAAATACCGTTGATTTGTTTCCCTAAGTGTCTCCCGCAATAAAACTATCTGCCTCACGACATTCTGTAAAATGTTTGGAATTTTTGTTCGTACTCTCCGTTCCACCTCGAACACGAAATAAAGTTTAGTAATTCGATCTTTGCGATGTGACAGCTGGCACCGACCCCAAAAATAACTAATTAATGTAAAAATTTCAATAACAGTAATGTAAAATATTGTCCATTTAGATTTACTTTCTTCTAAGCTAGGCAAAAGTTATTTTAAAATTATTAGTGTGTTTTTTTAAGGTGGTTTTTATGTTTTTTTAAACAATTATTTTTCTAAACATGTTTTTGTGTGGTTCAGAGCGTTCAAGGTCATATGTTTTTCTTGTTAGTGAACCATTAACTTAAATATTTCTTCAGCTTCTTAATTATGTTCCTTTTTTATAATTCTATATCATCTTCAATTTCGTTCATTGATTTACTGCAGTTTATTTAAAAAACTTTGCTTCATATGGTTTTTTTTTTCAACTTTTTAATGAAACAATGTTTTGTGTATCTATAAACTAACTATTAACACTTTCCACCTGCCAGTAATGGATTCAGTGACCGGTAATCAAATAAAACAAAATTTAAAAATTCCCAAACTTATCGAACATACCTATTGCACAATATGACACTCACCGATGGTCAGTAGTAGCTGGAAGAAGACGCCTAAGGTACCGCGGATTTCCTTCTCAGCTATTTCGCCAGTATACACCGGAGCTGCTGTACAAAAGGCAGCGCCAGCTAAACCAGTAATAAAACGACCAAGTATCAGCATCCACAAGGTTTTGCCGAAAGCCAAACACATCCAGCCTGCTAGGAACGGTGGCACCAAGAGCAGCATGCTAGGTTTGCGTCCAAGAAAGTCCAGCAGGAATCCTATTATAATCATGGAAACCAGCGCACCAATTGGTGTAATACCCGCCACCCATGACACTTGCTCGTCGGAGTAACCAAGATTCTTCTTGATGATTTCGTTCGCTGGAGAGGACCATCCGAGTACTGTGCCTAGGGACATTCCACCAAGCGTCGCTGTGAAAACCAGAAAAGAACAGTTAGAAAATAGCAGCAGCTCTTTTATGTCGAAAACATGAAACTTATAAAGTTAGACAAAAATTTACGTCCTACTGTAGCGGCTGTTTTAATTTGTCATCGATTGGGGTGATTGCAGCCCACTCCGTTGGCAATATTATATATTTTAGTGGGATTCTAGAAGTGTTATTAGTTTTCAAGCTATTCTCCATGTTATAACAGGTTAAGTATACTTGTACTCCAAGATGTTATTTGTGACGATGATATAATTTGTCACCAGCGCGATCTGTTTATTCGCAGAGGTCCTGGGCTGCTCTGTATAGTGATATTATATTATACGTCACCTTAGCGACTTATCACCAAAGTTCTCTAACAAATATTACTTCCTGAAGTAATCCGGGTCCTAAACTAACGACTGGAAATGGATAAGTTAAAAAATTATTTAATGAAATGTAAAAAACCTAACCATACATTTATCAGCAATTACTGACTATAGTCGTGCTGGAAGAAAATATCACCCACAACGCTCGCTTCCCCAGTTCCCCCTACAGGCATACCAACTTGACCTTGCTAAATGAATGAATACCTTCATCACACAAATATAACTGAAACGTGACTTTACTGAAATAACACCGTGAACTACTAAATAACTATCATGATTTATCCAACCGATCATTATCAGACATACGAGGCATTACAACATTATGATTATTGCAAAGCATGGCAGACAACGCTATATTAGACTAACGGAATAAACTATTTTCTTATGAAAAGGAATAACCTTAACTACCAAGCTACAAGAGACAAGGCGGCCTGGCAAGACATTCTTGCCAGGGCGCCAAAGACCACAGCACGACACAGCTCTCACCTCTACTTCACTGCTAGCAGACACCCTTGCATGTAGCGGTCACGGGTTAGCAGTATGCAGGCAGAAACCTTGAGTCAGCAGTTCTGCTCACCTATTCACCGTGAAGTGCTCCCTACAAGAGGCTTACACTACTCTTCACTGAATAAACTACTCCATTTCGTATTTTAAACCCTATTTCACAGAATGGCCGATACACTACAGTTCTGAAGTAATCGCTCACTTTTACATAGTGAGAGGAATTAACGGAAATTTACAGTGGTCTGGTAATTTGAAACAGATGCAGGACTCGCAAATAGTAAGTATATTCTTTGGAAGGTACATGGATGAAACCAGTCTTACACCATCGAACGTTATGGTGGGGCTAAATTAAGGAAGAGATACATAACAAATAGTAGAGAAGTAGTGGAGAGGGTATCTTCTATCCATTTCAGCGAAAACCCACTACATCTTGCACGTATACACACCCTCACACATTCGGATTAGAATCAAGTCAGACTTCAAGACAGCCAAAGTATCTAGCTCACCACAGAAGACTATGGAATCTGTTTAGATGGAGCGCCTAGTAAATCCCACGTCATACGCCAATTTCATATACACCAAATGAAAACTGTTGTAGAATCCAGTATGTCTAGACTAGATGTTAAACATTATCTTTATTAAGGTGGGATTTTAACTTTACCACAGAATAAGATGTCTGTGGATAAATGATTTAAATGGGTGTTGAAAGGCTGCCTGTCACTGATTTTGATTAAAAGTCACTTACTGAACATAGATAATTACTAACTGAATCAAGGTTCTTTTAGCCGCGGTCGCCAGGTTTAGGTACTACTGTTCGTCGGAGTTATTAAATGATAAATTCACACACTTTAGAATGAACATCTACACAAAAACTTTATTCAAGTTTATAAACTTATGCATTCACACCGACGGAAAGTGTCACCACCAAATTAATATTTAAACAAGGAATCAGACTCCTTTTCCGAAAATTGCAGACTCGTGGGATAAGAGAAATTGAACTACAAAAACTCCCACGCTCTCTAGCGTCCTCTTAACACGTCCACAGTCACTTGCAATCACAGCACTCAATTAAAAGCAGTGAATTTAACATATTACCAGTCTCCATTATTCATTTCACCGAATTTTTTTCTCACAATTTCTACGATTAAAATCGAAACGTTCACTCCTCCGAACTTCACTTGACGACGGTCAACGATCCACTCCTCCATACAAAGACAACATAACATTCACTCACGACGCCGGCCACAGATATTACTGTATGGCTCAAACGTATGTTATGCTACAGTGTGTGTGAACGTGTGTGTCAGTTTGCGGGCACTGCGTGAGTGAATGTGTGTGAATGGAGAGTATATAGGCCGTTTATCTGTGATGGTACAGAATTTATTTTGTATTTCTGACACAATTTAAAGTCATTTTCTTATGTAATACGTGAATGTTAAACTCAGTTGCTGCTTTTGCATAAAATATTGTACAGTATAATATCATTGCTTGTGATCAAGAGGAAAGATATAATGATCGAGTATAGAGTGCTAATGCAGTGTCATCATAAAAAATGTGCATTATAATTTAAATAACCATTTTACATTTATCAGTGAGTTGTGTTATTTATTACAACCAAATTGCTTCAATAAAATCATTTTTTTCCTTCTCTCCCATTCAACCAAAAATGTACTTGGATATTTTTAGTAGTAACTCTTGCTGGTAAAATCCTCCACCGATATCTTTATCTTGAAAATTTCAAATAATTAAGTTATAGGAATTTTTTAATTATACTGATTAGTTTGGCAAGTAAACCTTTCTCAAACTGTTCTTTAAATCTGGTGATTCCAATATGTAATATCCTCATTTGGTGGGGGGTGGCTCTAACTTTTAGACACCCTGTATGGCGTCAGCAATTGAAACTTTTCTATCTTGCTCTATCAATATATCAATATTAAGCCTCGCACATGACATGTCTCAGGGGTTACAAGAATATGAAAGATGGGTAACAAAAGACATGACTTTATTCGCCAAACTAAAGACACAAATCTGACATGTGAAGTTTTACGGATGTTTAGCTCAGTTGAATATTTTAAACAAGTATCCAGCTAATCAGGGTAGCTTCTCAGGGGTATTTTCCGGGCTCTTGATATGTTGCACTAAGTCTCACTTTTATAGGCACATTACCGTGTCCGCGCACTGCTCACTGCCGGCGACGGGAAATTAACCTCGGGCCCACAGAGGATGGCGGTGGTCTCGCAGTCCCTCCTCTCACCTCGACATACAGTCCAGAAGTGTCTCGTCTCCCCTCCCCCTCCGAGCAGCATTCCTTGTAACAGGATACAAGAATATCCGAGTGGCGGGTCACTATTGTCTGTAGGTTGGCTGTCCCTGCTGTTATTGTCAACAGCGCAGCAGGTGGCTTGACGAACCGGCTCGCGGCTTCCGCACGCCGAAAAATAGCCCTCGCTTTATCTGTGCACACTGCGTCGCTTTGGAAACGTGACTTATTACAAACATGATCACCAAATTTAAATTGTGCCGGTGTAGTAATGCTGTCTACGATTAAAGTAACGAGTTGTCTTTAACGCTACACTATTTTATCTTTTTAGTACTACCATACTATGACATTTTGTTCTTTAATGGGAAATAACTTTGGAAGTAATTCAATCCAGCGATGTGATCCATTTCTAATAAATTCCCTCCAAGTAGCATTCTTTATACCCATTCCGTTATTGATGCTTTCACTAGTAATTAATAACACTGCTAATAATGAGCGCCTTAAACCGAGCGTGGTTGGTGAGCGCTTAACGCTCTGGCCTCGTATTCGGCAGGACGCTGGTTTGAATCCCCGTCCAGGCATCCAAATTTGGGCTTTCCTTCGTTTCCCCAAATCACTCCAGGTGAATGCCGGGATACTTTTCTCGAAAGAACATGGCCGAATTCCATCCCATTCCTTGTCCCCAATCCCATCCTGCCTCTAATTACCTCGACATCGACGAGGCGTAAAGCAATAAAGGAAAACAAAAGCCATAACTCTTGAATCTTATAATTTCTTTCGATTGTCAATCAGCCGTTTTGTTAAATTATATATCCTAGACTCAAAGAACGAAAACGCTCATTGAGTGAAAAAAGTCCACAGAGTGTTATAATTCTTTTAAAAATGCCTTAACATGTTATTTGCGTTGTGGCACTTACAAAAACATCGAAAACGCGTTGTAGCTAACTTAAATACACCACAATAAGGATTTCACGTCGTGGCTGGTAACATATTTGACCACTGGGGGTTGTGATTATAAAGACAAGCCACAAGCGTTCTGAACATTAGCAGATGCAACCACAAAACGACGAACAAGTTGTAACTACATCTTCTGTATGTTTATTAATAATCAGGTGATCTTAAGAAAATGAAACATTCAATTTCATTATCGTTTCTTTACTTTTAATCTTTATCTGATATTAGTTGACAGTAAAATTATTAAAACAAAGAAAGCTGGAAACAAAATTATCAAGAATGTTGCAGAGCTATTTATTTTTACAAAATCTATTACCGTGATATTTTACTGAGCGTGGTGGATGAAAGGTAAAGCTTTGCCCTCTCATTCGGGAGGACACGGGGTCGAATATCCGTCCGGCCATCCAGATTTGGGTTTTCCATGGTTTCACCAGATCAACCCAGGAGAATGCAGGGATGGTTCCTTTAAAACGGCCATGGCCAAATTCCTTTCCGTTTCTTGTCCCAGTCCTTTTCCTCCTGTAATTACCTCGACGTCGACGAGAATTAAAACTATAAGCAAAAATGAAAGTGACAATTTATGTTCTATAAACAAAATTTGCATTTTTCATCAATACAGTATTTTTTTACAATGACACATTATATAGCTTGATAGATGCTAAGTGAAGTGTTTGAGGAGTTGAGACTACATTCTGAATGTTAATAAAGTTACTCTCTAAAATTGTAAATTCACTACGAGCATAAAGTCGATCGAGAAGACCTTTCATGTTTTCTGACTGATTGATTAATTCCCCTAACAACACCCATAATATTTCTGGAAGCTGCTGCGCGTCCTCTGTCAACTTTGCGTACCCTAACTAAAAAATTAGAGCAAATTTCAACTACAGAAATTTTTTAGTTGGATAGTGAAATCATTTTATGTACAGTCTTTGACATTACTTTTGGCCGCTGCTGAAATATTCTATCACTCTTATTTTGCACAATCTGGCATCAATGTCATCCCAGGCAACAGGAACGCAATACTGGCTCCGCCTCCTCGCAATTTCATTGGTGGATATTTTATTCAGAGCCATCTATACTGCAGATTTTTCATTTCCTTAAGTCAATGCAGGAAACAATTGGCTAACAGGTAGGAATTAAGCTCCTCCCACTGACGATTCTTATTGGCAGAACAGTTCATCAACCTTCCATTATATTTCTATAATACTTTACCAAAATTCAGATCTTGAAACGTATCCCACAAGTTGTAATTAAGGGGGTTGCATTAAAGTGAGGCAGGTAACAGGCTCAATGCTATATATTATTACGGTTGATTACCATAAAACTATAACGATAAGATTGTTATACTCATTTTGATAATTCCTTCGGATAATATTTCACTCATATATCTGGTCAGTCCACAAACCAAGGGATAATCATGTTCCATTAGGTAGAATTTTTAGTACTACGAAAAAACAGAAACAAGAAATTATTTCGGAACTGTCTCTCTCCAAGATGGATTGAATGAAACAGTCTTACTTCGCTGCGTTGTATACGCCTATACGAGGAAAGTAGCACCGAGCGTCCAGTGGTCCTATGGTTAGCGTTCCGGGCTGCTGAGCATGCGGTTCCGAGTTCAAATCCAAGAAGTTAATATTTTTTTTTTTTTAATTTTGAAATTTATCATTACTTGTATTTTCTTTTTAAGCGTATCAAAACTGCACATTGCTTATGAGTATAAGGTATCCATGATTCTTTCCTAACTGCGTCAGGAAATACGATAAAGATCTGCGAAACTACCCAATGTTTCGTAACTAATAGCCAACGTAAGCATGAAAGATTTGCGGCGGCAGAACTGACGAAAATCTACACGGGA
>CM061920.1:375315118-375408856 GCA_031002005.1 Vandiemenella viatica
CTTTTAGTGAATCGAGGAGTAATAGTAATAGTATAAAGTGAAAATCTAAAAATATTTGTCACATCCCTGAAATTCTTTTTTATGCACCATTATCCCGAATCTTTCATTCATATAGTTAGGAAATTTGAGGCTCATACGTCGAGTGATATAGTGAGATTTAAATTTGTATAACATTTTCTAATGTGCTGGTCAATTTCAAATGAAACAACAAAAACTTTTTTCTGTTATCTGTATACATCATTTTATAAAATTATTACAAAACATTTTACACACAAGACGTTAGTTACATTAATTTCCACCCAGTTCTTGCTGGATTTCATCCAGCGTCTTCCCTTTCGTTTCGATGACGAAAAGTATGATAAATAAGGTGGCAATAAAGCAGATGACGGAATAAAGCCAAAACGTGACATCTTGGCCGAACGCGTCGATCAGGTTAACGAAGGTTTTTGAGATAATGAACGCTAGAATCCAGTTGACGAATCCGCATATGGCACTAGCAGGTCCCTTAACTTCTCCCGGAAAGATTTCGCCTATCATGGCCCAAGGCAAAGGTCCAGAGCCAGCGAGAAACACAGCAAATATATACACAACGAGGCGAGTGGCAGCCATCCAATATTTCCAGCAGTTTTCGGGTCGTTCTCCTTTATATGGAAGAATGCGCCCAGCGCTATGAAGCATACGCCCATGCCACATGCGATATCACCAGCAGAAGTCGCCGTCCAGCTAGATCCACTGTGAGAGCAGCAACCATGGTCGCCGAACACCTGAGAAACACAAAACGCATGTATATTGACTAATCGTTTAAATGCATGCGCAAATTCAATACAGGATCCACTGTAGTATCAACGGTTTCTATAAACGATCTGTTCATAATAAAAAGACATACGTAATATGGTTTAAGACTAGTAAATCGTTCGTGAAAACTGGTAAAATTACGAAATTACTTTTAAAAAAAGTTAACAAAGGCGTTTCGGAGGATAACAAGAGAAGAAGCAACAACTTTGATCATAATAATAATTCCGTGTGGTCGTAATGACCTGGTGACAAAGTTTCTATTGGTTGAGCAATCCGCCCATGTTGTAGCCGTCTGGACTGGTCTGTGAAGACCAGGGAAAATCTTGAAAATTGTGTCAGTGTTCTAAATAGTGTAGCTCACCATAAACTCATCATAATACCATGAAATGCTAACCATATTTTAAAACAACTTTTGAGATAATTTTCATGTATGAACTACAGCGTTTGGTTTGGAACTTTTTTAATAATTATATTTTGTGTTGCATGTGAAATAAGGCAAGAAAATTATTTATACACATCATAGGTACACATATCTCAATATACAAACAGAGTAGAAGCTTGATTTTTTCCTGGAATTTATTTACTCTATTATTTTTAAAATAGACCATTATAAAGATTGTACTGTCATAAGTTATTGGTCAATAAATTTTTT
Organism: Vandiemenella viatica; assembly: GCA_031002005.1. Lineage (NCBI taxonomy): Eukaryota > Metazoa > Arthropoda > Insecta > Orthoptera > Morabidae > Vandiemenella > Vandiemenella viatica. The sequence goes on from CM061920.1 coordinate 375,316,566, forward strand.
AAATTTGATTATCAGAAATGTTAGATTTGAACTCGTAGCTTTTCATTAAAAAATATTTAATTTTCTAACTTAAGTAACAAGAGTGGTCTACTTTTTAGTTAAGTATGATTTAAAACAGTATACAAAATTCCAGCTACCTATCTTTAATAGTTTTCAGCCTATGTGTACCAGAACATTAAAAAATGTAACTTTCGGGAAATTCAAGTCAAAGTAAAAACTTGTTATTCTATTAAACTTGCCTAGTACTAATGCATCCCAGGTCCATATTCATCTTCATTCCTGTGTTGTTCTTCCTCTCTTCTCTTTTTCAGACTACTTCTTCTTATTCTTTGCTTATTTAGTGGCTCCCAATGCTGATTTCTCTCCTTCAATGAGTCTCCTGTGATCAATGGCAATTAGAGCTCTATGAATATTTAGTCCACCAGGCACTCCCATCAATTCCATTACCTTACACCTTGAGACTGCACCATCATTGAAACAGTGAACAGCATCCAGGACACCTATTTTTAAAGTATTCAGTTCTACCAGAACAGTTTTTGGTATCAGTTCCCATATACAGTTGTTAAAACTTTCATTTGTATTTTGAGCCCTACCATGTAAACATTTCTCTAATAATCTTGTGTCACTAGGAACCCTAATATATAGGTTTTACAACTTCCATTATAGCAAATGGCAAAGAGTGTTTGATTGTAGATCTCACCTTGAGTGAGGGCCCTCTGGTAGCCACACCATGATTCACAGCCAGGAGGACACAATTCATGACACGGGTTGTCATCTGTGGATCCTTTATGAAAAAAAGGTAGCCCAAACTGCCTTTCTCATTCCATCAAGATTGTTTTTATTTTTTCTTATAACTTGTCCATAATAATACTGCAACCTGTCTATTTCTTCATCTGTAAGCCGACCACGTCCACTAATACACTTACCATCAGATAATTTTTTTTCCCTTCAAATTCTTCTTCAAATTTCTTAATTTGTACCTAACCTTTTCTGAACATGTCCAACACATTCCATTTTTTCAATTTTTATGTCACCATATAGTTCACATACTTTTTGGTAACATTTTGAATCTCCATTTCCTAGGTAATGTATACATCACACCATATTTCTCCAATGACCTTGATATTTCTTCACAACACCTTCAGAACTCCATCCCTCCACTGTAGCCACTAAAGTTAACCAAACCTTTTTTTTACAGTTCCACTAGTACAGCCATGACAGTACTTAGTAATACATTCTACATCAATGACTTTACCACTGTCCAAGGAGGGTAGCTGTCACTACACCATTTAGAAGAACTATGGCCTCTTCGTTGCCAGGATACATCTAGAGCTGCAGCCAAACATGTATTGCCATCATTCATGGCCACACTTTCCTGAACAGCATTTTTCATACTGTCATTTCTATGTCTACTAAAGTCTGTAGAATAATTTCCTTGTTCAAAATAAGTTATATCAAAATTCTCTTTTTGACAGAGCTATCTGCGTGGCACCGAGTCGTAGTCGTGTGTGCAGCCACTTTTAAAATTTCTGTAATTTTTGGGCTTCCTTTGGTCCAATTTCCTTAAAGTAAAATTTTTCTTGCTCAGAAAACTACAGAGAATTTTGTAAACAAAAATTGAAAAATGCGATTTTTTTACAGTTATTCCCGTACCAGTCCCCTTACCTAACTAGGCAATACTACCGGGTACATGTGACCTGTTTAACGTGGAATCCGAATCACGGAAAGGTTCTGGCGTACTTCACATTACATATCAAGCTGTGCCAGAGGTGAATAGTCCAGTCATTATAAGTAAGTTCACCTCGGAATTTGAGATACCCCAGCTGTAAGTCTGTAAATACTTGTATATTGACACCCTAAAAAGTGGTCTCAAAACCTACATATGGTAGGGTGTGCGCAACTATTAAATTTCGAGGTCAAAGGTCACAAAAAATCGTTTTTTTGTAATATCTCATTTCCTATGGGTTTTTTGCTATTTGTATTTATTATCAATATTGTAGAATACAAAATTATCTACAAATTTTGTCTAATTTTTTTTTTTATACATGAACCGTTTTCGAGATAGAGGGCGGAGAGCGCGCGGTCACAGCATCACTTCAGGTCAACCGGTGCCTCCGGTCGAAAACGCGCCATATATAGTTGATGAACTATCGATAAATCAATGATTATAAATATTTGTCAATTTTTATTAACTATTATATTATATTTTATCATTTTTTTCTTAACCTATCCACTTTTTATTCAGTATTAATTTATTTAACAACATTTACCTGCCCATGTAATTGCAGAATTGTTAATGAAAATATAGGAATTATATTTGAATTTTAACCTAATTAATATTAATAACTTCTTACATGATGGAAAAACCAAATAAATTATTAATTAATCTTTTTATTAAAAAATATCATTCAATACATTTATTTTTATTAAAAGTAAAAAAAATGGAATAAAGGGTACAAAAACTACAATTTATAATTTTAATCATCTTCTTCCTCTTCTTCGTCGTCTTCCGGCTGCTGGTAAATTTCAAACTGGTCTTCATTATCGTCTTCACGACATTTGTCTCAAGTTCTTCCATGATTTCGGGGTCAAAGGTTCCATCTTCGTTAATGTCGCTCTGATATGGTAGAGCATTGAGACAAGCTTGCCCATTACATTGGCCACAAGCTAAAGAGCATTGCAAGCCCGCTTTCCTGCATCCGCATCGCGAACCACAACCACTCTTGCAGTTGCAGAAAATTGTATTTAGCAAATCTTCTGGAGCAGGTGGTAAAATTGTCATGATAGGCTCCAAAATATCGTTTCGCATTGCCCAACCCCATAACTGGGTTTCCAATTCATGCCCTAATCAAGTTTGAACTTGATAATATACACGTTTGAAATGTTGATGAGCAGCTGCACTTGTTGGTGGAATATTTGAAAGCTGCACAGGTTTATTAAGTTTGTAGACTTGACGTAAGATTGATAAATAAAATAAAATAAATAAAATATAACGAAGATGATCGAGACTTTTCACAGATTTCTCTAATAATTGCTGCTGCAGCTTCTACAATTCTTAGCCTTTCTGCTTCAGGTTCTATTTTTTTACTTTCGTACCAAGTTTTGATAGAATATTAGCTTATGCCATCACGGAAAGAAATGATTGTGAAAGCTCCAACTTTCTTCGTAATTACGATATCGGTTAAGTACTTCTGTTGTAGTCTTGTAATGATAGTTTTATCTTCTGGCACATACCCTGTCAAGACATCTTTAAGCTCTTTTAGTGTGAATTGAGAATCATTATTATTTTCGATGTAATTGAAAATCTCTAACATAGCTTCTGTAACTTGATTATCTTGACGAGGTTTCTCAAGAGGCGATGATGATGATGATTTATTTGAAAAGTTTGTAAAGCAAGCAGCATGGTACTTCGCTTCAGCAGCGATCAAATCATACTGTAAAATTATACGACTTTTCACCAATTCTCCGAAATCATCCCCACGTTCTTCTGCTTTTTTGATAACAGTATCTTTGAACTCAAGAGTACTCACATTTTTTATCTTCCGCCTGTATTTTTCTCTTTTCTTTTTCTCTGCAGCCTCATCAGCAACTTCGCCACAAAATAAACATTGATTCTTAAAATCAAACACTTCACCTCGTTTTTTACGGAGTACTAATGGAGAAGTTATAGTTTCTCCTTCTTCTTGTTTCCGTTTTGCTGCTTGGATACAGTTTTTACTAACGTAAACACTTCGGCACTTTTCGTGCACTTTAACAGAGGTTACTGATTTTAAATAATCAATTTTTCCGTCGTTTCGTTCGACACTTGCAGTTCGTAGAGATTTCATACCGCGCACTACTTCAATAAGCGATTCACCTCCCGAATCTGACTTATTACATAGAAAACACAAATCAGCCATAGTTCTTGAAATTGTACGTCCGTAGTTACCAAGATACGATTCAAACTGAAAGAAAGAGAAGACGGTCGTAACTATACAATACAATTGAACATCTGTCCCTACTGCTATAAATAGAAAGGTCCGTAGTGTATAATAGGAGCCCGTATAATTCCCAGGTATAATTTTTGACGTGGAAGGATTTTAAAATTTACAGATTTTAAAGAAGATGCACTTAATTATTTTCTATTTAAAATGTCATTAGTGTAAATGGGAATATAATTATAATATGATTTAAGTTTTTCCCTTAATTATTTTTTAATTTCAGGAAACGGTTATCAGTATTATTGAATAGATATAGATTTAATGCATGAAGAAAATGATAAAATATAATATAATAGTTAATAAAAATTGACAAATATTTATAATCATTGATTTATCGATAGTTCATCAACTACATATGGCGCGTTTTCGAACGGAGGCACCGGTTGACCTGAAGTGATGCTGTGACCGCGCGCTCTCCGCCCTCTATCTCGAAAACGGTTCACCGTATAAAAAAACTTTTTAGACAAAATTTGTAGAGAATTTTGTATTCTACAATATTGATAATAAATACAAATAGCAAAAAACCCATAGGAAATGAGATATTTACAAAAAACGATTTTTTGTGACCTTTGACCTCGAAATTTAATAGTTGCGCACACCCTACCATATGTAGGTTTTGAGACCACTTTTAGGGTGTCAATATACAAGTATTTACAGACTTACAGCTGGGTATCTCGAATTCCGAGATTCTTACCTAATTTAAGCTTAAATGACTGGACTAGAAGGTCGGGTTAAGTGCCTATCAAAACCCTCGCCGAGACTTTATTCGAACAGGGAACCTTTCGATCCCCAGTTTGACGCCTTGTCCATTGAGCCACCAGATCGCTCAACAACTTTGATTATATGGCTACGCTCGTAGAGATCAGAATTTTTTTTGCATAATCGATGAATTTGTTTTTATCGCCAAAAGTATTTCGCCCAGTATATCCCATCTGTTCCCAATCCAATCCGGACAAAAGTACGGGGATTCGAATCCCCACCTGGTTACCGAAATTTCAGTTTTACATGGTTTCCCCAACTCACTCTTGAAAACTGCAGCGATATTTCCTTAAAAAGGTAACGGTTGAGTCCCTAATGTTCTTAAGCCACTAATGGCCCCCGGAGTCGACGAGGCATAAAAACACTAAGAATATCAAAAAACATACAGAAAAGAATTTAGCTTCTCGATTCAAGTTATGCGCACATATGAGTTGACTTTCACTTTGAACACTTCACCAAAGAAAAAAACGAAACTTCTTTAAACACTCTGATCGTCAATAGATAATGTATGTGTTACGTCTACTGCACTACATAATTTATCGCTATCGAAATTTCGATATTATTTTCTGAAAATGTAAGTATTTTTTACTATTATTTTAGAATGATGTTTCTTAAAATAGGTTTTCATTTTCATTTTATCGTAAATGCTGTTACCTTATTTTTGTGGGAATAGAAATGGCGTTTTAAGAAACAATGCAAATTTTTTCAAACTAGGCTGATCAAATAAAATCTATTGTAACATGTTGTACACACTCAATTGTAATCTGATCAACAAGCAGAAGGATAGAAAGAAGGCCAAATATCATTCAGATAGTTAGCACTCGTTGTATCTTTGTCTAGAGATGAAGGAAAGACATAAAATTTTCTTCAACCGTCACAAAAGCATTATCATTAAGAAATACTCATAACATACCACAAATTTTGGTTACTACACGGTTAAATATTTTGCACTATTTTATTTTATTACGATTTATGGTCAATTTAAAATTGAGCTCCAAAAAATAACTGGCAGCCAATTTTCTTATACCACTAATGGCCCAGGCATTTTAGGTTTTAACCTAAAAAAAAAAAAATGTAGAGCTGAAATTTGGCACAGACGTTCCTTAGTATCTTAGAAATAAGTACTAAAAAGTCCCCACCTCTTGGGTGCCCGCGTCATAGTTTTTTTTAGGTCAAAAGAGCTTAAATAGGGATTGAGTACCAAATCTGTATAAACTTGTTGTAAAATTTAAAATGTCAGACTCAGTAACATTTTATTGCACCCTAGGTAATTTGGATAGGCTAAACACTGCATAAAACTGTTACTGGTTACAGCAGAGACTATGAGTAATTTAATTATTTTTTCAAGTTTTTTCTAAGTTGCTTTAATTAATAACATGTTACTGAAAGGCAGATCCACGTTTTTTCAGACGCAAAATTTATTAAATTTTTTATTATGAAACGCTGAAAAAAGAAAACTTAATGAATGTATTAAGCCAATTAATTTGGTGGCAGTTGCTTTGTTATTAAATTGTAGACATAACCACGAATTCTTTCTAATGGTATCTCTGGTCGCTGTTTTGTGACCGAAGGCTGACACGTGACACCGTTCTCCAGCCAATAGCTATGGAGATGAGTGGGCCATCTTACGAAATTATATAGTAGACAATTCTATTTATTTACGTAATTGCTACGAAATGTGGTCATTATTTCAGCCGGATGTAAACTGTTTCAGGCGTTATAACATCGATCTTAATCATAGACAATAAGAAAGAAGTAAGAAACTGTGAAGATTTTGGATCAAGTTTGTATCTCGATGCATGATGACATTGACATGCGATACAGGGAATGTATTAATTCGCGTGTGATTGAAGCTTTGATTTTCTACCGGCGATATTGGCGGAGCTTTTGGTTAGGCTAAAACTCAACCAGACCAAGTTGACAACTGAAACTTTTTTCTACATCACAAGAGATGAGATATTACAGCACATTGAGCTTTATTTTATAACAATTCTATTTAGGCAAGCAACTAAAAAGAAATTAATTGTTAGAACACTCCGTTTAACCCGTCATTTTTGACGGGGTTTGTGGGTAGTTTTTTAATAATTGATGGGAGTGCAGTGGCTTTAAATTTTCATTTTAGTCGCTTACTAAAAATACTTAATAAAAAACAGCAACTCATTTTTGACTGACGTATTATTTTTTAAAAAAAAGTAAAAATACCAAAATATTTGCTGATTCATCGAATTCCGATATTGATACATTCAAAAATATCGAAAATCCGTTGTTTTCAAAAATATCATTAACCTTAACATAGACCAAATCATTTCGTTCTCTTAACTACACTTCCGCCTGTGCGGACTAGTAGCTCTTTGTGATAATCTAGTCTCATGTTGTACTGGGCCGCAATAAACACTTGATTGCACGAAGTAACTTACAATTAGCTCCAGGCAACAAACAGTATTACAATAAGGCAATGGGCGATTACATTTGTGGACATAGCTTTCTTTACTTATAAGCTTCCCGACATCCCCTCACAATGAATTATATCTCATTTTACTCCTGGAATTCTACGTTGTACAAAGTTAAATCCCATACTGAAATACGTCCAATAGTTTTTGCGGGATCGTTATCAAAGAAAAAGACAAGACTTTCTGAAATGGACAATCCCTTCTCTGTACCTTATTAACCGTGCACAGAACACATTTACCTCTTATTTAATGTGAGCATAAATAGATATATATATACGACATTACTTGTGAACAGTATACCGCACAGTTATAAAATGGAATTGATTACTTCTCTTATTCAGAAAAACACACACGCACACAAAAAAATAAAACACATGGTTTCCATTGCTACAAGATTTAGGATATTTTCCAATCTGAGCTCGTCACAGAAGTCCAGTTTATCAAAGACAGGTCTTATAGAGAGTGATCGAGGAGTAATAACAAATTAAAAAAAATTTACCCAGCTGATACCCACTGGTATCACTATGGTAGCACTACTTGTGAGGGTTATAGTGGTTTTGAAGTCAGGTGCGGTGGAGAAAAAAGCTATCGGCACGCCGCAAATGGTGCAGGATGAAATAAATGTTTTTTTATCTGCTTAACGTCTCTCTAACAGCGAGGTCTTTAGAGACGGGAAAGGATTGGGGGGGGGGGGGGCAAGGAATGGGAAGAAATTCGGCCATGGCCTTTTGAAGGAAGCATCCCGGCATTTGCCTGGAGTGATTTGCAATAAATGCTATCTTGCTATGAGTTTTGAACCGAAGGATTACTCAATAAAAATGTTCACTATCCTCCAGGTTAAAGTGCAATTGGTTAGTTTCCAACACTCGCAAAAAATTTACATTCATTCAGTGGGTACACTAGCATTGTAAACAAGGATGGAGTGTATGAATATGACGGACAAAGCAAAGAAAAAGAATAAACGAGAATGGTTTAAGATCAAAGTAAGATTAGCAAGAATGTAATAATAACCATAGCCCAAAACTAACTAGAAATTCAGAAGTACTTAAGGAACAAAATATCGATTTAGCAGCTGTAATAGAGATGAATAAACAGAAACGGACAAATGTGTGAACAATATGTAAGGTTACATAGTGGATTGGAGCAAAATAAATTTGCATCCCAATGTGTAACAACATATGTACGAAGAGGATGGAAAAGGAATATAAAAAAACTGTGAGTTTTTAAGTGAAAAATTAATGACTATTGGAATAAAGGTAGAAAATGAGAGACTTGTAGTTATTGCAGTATATGCACCAAAAGAAATTTAAAAAATCAAATGTTGTGAACATTTCCTTAAAAATAATAAAGCACAGAAACAATTTGTCAGATTAAGTTGCACTTTTAGGGACTTCAATACTAGAGTTGTTAATAATTCTATTCCAAACGTAGTTAAAACATTTGTAGAAGTAACCTGTAATTTAATTGAAGACTGGGAGTGTTTCTTTTTTTTTACCTTTAATAGTTTGAAAGCTATTAACATTATTTCCCGCAAAAAATACATAGGGATCAACACGACGTCGTTTAATCTTCGATTACAGATTTGCACTAGTTGAATTGCCCGACAAATTGCAGATACAATGGTGTAGAAGTAGTTTGAGATTGGCTCAGATCACTTATTTAGAAACGACAAAAATTGAAATGTACATTATCAGAAAAAGTCTCATGAAACTTACAATTAAAAAACAAAAGAAAGAAGTAGTGTTTAAGAAATTTATATATCAAAAGAGAAAATTGTTAAAAACTGAGACCAAACAATGTTGAACAAAGAATTAGAACATATCGTAACAAAAGAATAAATCTATTACGGTTAGTTTAATCTGAATGACATTGGCCAAAAATATGGAAAAAAGTGTTAAGAAAAAAAAAATGTTGGAGAGCAAAAGCATTAAGGATTTGGTCACAAGAAATATAAGAAGCAGTTATAGAAATACACAAAACCTATAAAATAATTAGCAAATCAACATTAGAAAATAATGTGTAAGATATAAAAGGAAAATTCGGATGGCCGCCAAATTACAGTGTTTCGATTTGTCGTGCTTTGCCTTTGTCGCGACAGGACTCAAATCCGAACCACGGATCAAAACAAAAACAGTTAAAATTACTTGCATCACTGGGAATTGAAGCCAGGATTCAAAATTTTACAGCCAAGTGTTTTAATCACTTTCTTATTTATTTTTAACGCCTAATGAAGCTATGAGATCACTCATCTGCGCTTGATAGTTCTGGCAGAAAGGTGAATGAAATATGTGACACACACGTGTTTGGTAGAAATAGGAAAATTCCCTAGATCGACCACTTGCAACCATCATGTCTCTCACACCCCCATAGATACAAAAATGTAACCACGATAGTGTACGATGGGGGACTCGTGTCTACCACTTCAACTACCTTATCTCCCACACCTCCACATGCAACTACCACAGTGCAAAATGGGAGACTTCAGGAGGCTACCACACACAAACACCAGTGTTCTGCGCTAGACAGTTGTGGCTGAAAAGTGAAATATAGGGACACACGCGTCTTTGCTCGAAATATGAAAGTGTCCCAGGTCGACCACTTTCAACTATCATATCTGCCACAATCCCATAACTACCGACACGGAACCACTATAGTTTACGATGGGAGACTCGAGGCCACTACCACACACACACACACACACACACACACACACACACACACACACACACACACACACACATACACACACACACACACCAGTGGCCTGCGCCATGTAGCTGTGACAGCAATAGGAAATATACGGACATACACATCAAAATATGAAAGTGCCCCAGGTCTACCACTTCAACCACCCACACTCCCACGTGCAACAATTTGAGGCTACAAACACCAGTGTTCTGCGCTAGATGGTTGTGGCTGAAAAGTGAAATATAGGGACACACGCGCCTTTGGTCGAAATATGAAAGTGCACCACATCTCTCAACCCCCACAGCTACCGGGATTCGACAAACATTGTGCACGATGGGAAACTTCATGCTACTGCCACACACAAACACCAGTGGTCTGAGTTAGGTAGTGGTGGCTGCAGGGTAAAATATAGGGACACACACCCTAATTATATATATATATATATATATAAGAAAATAAGATTATTTTATATATTAATTTTGGAGACCGTTATGCCACAAAGTGACTTGTAGAAAGAGGTGTTGACATAAGAAAAGATCTGAAAACATACAGTGCAAACCAATAAATAGAGAATAACATAATGAGATGTGAAAATAATGCATGAGGAAAGGTTAACTAGAAAATAAAAATCAAGAGGTAAAAGAAATCTGGAAGTCCGAGGAAATGGTTGGTTCCGTAACAGGCCAATATGCTTGGTAAAGGAAGTAAAGAAGAAGATAAATGTGTGTTACAATAAAAGATAAGAAAATGATTGAAGATGCTTTACAAGAAACTACTAAACAAATCAAAGAAATCTTTCTGGATATATGTCGTCTTTATTGTTGTAGGGCGCGTCGATACCGTTTCTTGATGCAGGAAGGCATCCGATCACATTTCCCCTTCTCATACTTGGAGGAGTTAATTTTTCTTCTGGCTTTACCACACGTCGACGTCTAGGTCATTAGAAGAGGAAAAGGACGGGGGGTTAGGAAGGGAAAGGAATTCGGATATGGCCATACCAGAATCTGGGAATCGGGAACCACGGAAAACGGAAATTTGGATTGCTTGTTTGGTATTCGAAACTGCGTCCTCCCGAATGGGTGGCCAGAGTGTTACCTTTCACCAACCACTTCCGTAGGTGTTAATCAAGAAGTGTGTACAACGAGGCAGTATAGAAAGAATTAAGCAATTAAACAAGAATCCAATGATTTGCGTTCAGATTCAATCTAGTAGCCATATTGGAGAAGAGGTCTGCAAAGATACTGGTAGAAGCATTAAGAATACTGCCCGGAAGGAAAAATATGATCGTGATCACAGGCTGGGACTCGATTTCAGTTATAAGGAAGTGTAAAAAATTATTTTTTAAGTAAGGGAGTCAGAGATTGGACTTAGTTTCTAAGGGTAGGGATGGATAATTTTCCAAAAACACTGAACAAATTTAAATTTGTAAAATGTAGATGGGCACAAGAAATGGGAGAAGTGGATATGTAGGGAAGTTGCAACCAGAGTGTGCAATCCACCTCAATTTAAAATAAATTGAAATCGTGGGCGGCTGATACTAAAACTACAGTTCAAAAATTAAACTGCTTGTCTCTGTTGTTCTTCTTGTGAAGATCTTCAAAAAGATGAGAAAACTAGCGCTCTGAAATTTGTGGACGATGTTACGACTTTGAGGGAGAATGAAGAAGAATCAGAGCAACGCCAGACTGGTGGAGAGATGAAATTGACAGGATCGAATTGAAAATAATTGATACCAGAACAGTACGCTTGATGCTGGGCAGGAAAAATAAACTAAAATTGGTTCACCATATAGTTGAAATACATCGGCACCTTTTTTGTCAGCTGACAACAGACTTAAATGGATGCAAGCTTCTACAGTTGTTTCCCAAATACTTTGTGAGAAAAGCTTTCCACAGACCGTAAGATTATCTATAAAGAAAAAACCAACCTGTAAATAATCTGTGTACGGAACCTTCAGTGCGCCAGAATAACTTGTAACTGACAAGACAGGTCAGCCTTCAAAATTTTTTGTCAAATGATCATTTAAGAAATTTTCATTTTTCCCTACACAGCTTCTTTCGGAAACTTCGTTGTAATTTACTTATATCTTTTCTGTTAGTCACTTTAAACCATATCTCAGAATCAAACTTATGTTTGATCACTATCTGTGCAGACGGTGATCAATACATATTAGACCCCCCTCCCCGTGGTGAGATTTCGCTGTATCCCCCCCCCTTATCTCACCTTACGTAATTAATGGACGCCCCCTTACTTCCCTGTTCGTCCTCATTCGTCACTGAAATAATCAGAAGGAGCAACTTAAACCCCACCCGCCCTGATACTGTATCTATTTCAACGGAGTTGGTGATTCAAGACAATTTATGATACCCTGTAGATTTTCTCAATTGCTATAACTTATTTCATCAAAAGTAGGTCAAATAAGAGGTCAGTTTTTGATCTGTCCTGTATCGACAAGCTCAGAATGATTTGCGTCTATCTCACTTTGATTTTTTGTTCAATGATCCTTTCATACACGTTACCCAATTGAAGAGTATTTCCAATATTTTTTTTTTTTAATTCCAGATGATTCCCTTAGCTTCTGTGGCTTTGTGCCGCTCATAGGAAATTTGAATGATCTATTGAGGCAGTAAGGTGTAACATTAATTTGTAAACTTTACGTCTGGAATTATTATGCTTAGCCAAGAGCGCTGTAAATCTTTCTGGACCAATATTTTCTAGAATGTTGAAAAAAGAATTATCTTAAGTAGAAGACCTTAAATTGACAATACACCCTAATTAGAAACGCCTATATAAATTTTTGTGTATATGAATGACTTAGTGACAGAAGACAATTAATTTAAAAAAAAAATAAGATCTGTTACTGGTTCAATTAACTTATATCCAGGTACCCACCTGAAGTGACGTAATACATACACTGATGAGCCAGAAAATTATGACCACCTACCTGATACCTTTGGCACAGATAACAGTGGAGACGTGTATTGGCATTGAAGCAATGAGGCCTTGGTAGGGTGCTGGAGGAAATTGGCACCACATCTGCACCCACAAGTCACCTAATTCCCGTAAATTCCGGGGAGGAGAATGAGAAGCTCTGAAGCCACATTCAATCACATCCCAATGTGTTCGATCGGGTTCAGATCTGGCGAGTTTGGGGGGGGGGGGGGCAGCACATCAATTGCAATTCACCACTGTGTTCCTCAAACCACCCAATCATTTCTGGCCTTGTGGCATGGCGCATTATCTTGTTGAAAAATGCCACTGCTGTTGGGGAAAAATGGTCGTTATAAAGGGGTGTACTTGGTATGTAACCAGTGTACGATACGCACGAGCTCCACTGGACCCATGGATGCCCACGTGAATGTTTCCCAGAACATAAATGAGCCGCCGCCAGATTCTCTCCGTCCCGCGGTACAGGTTTCAAGATCTGTTCCCCAGGAAAACGACGGATTCGCACCCTCCGCTCAGCATGTTGAAGAAGGTAACGGGCCACATCATACCATGCAACTGTCTACTACTGCGTTACTGGTCACGTGCCCATTTCATTTGTAGTTGCCGATATCATGGTGTTAACATTGGCACATGCATAAGTCGTCGGCTACGGAGGCCCATCGTTATAGTGTTTGGTGCACTGTGTGTTCAGACACACTTGTACTCTGCCCATCATTATAGTCTGATGTTAGTTCCGCCACACTTCGGCGCCTGTCAGGCTTTATCAGTCTGCGCAGCCTACGACGTCCGACATCTTTAATGAGCGGTATCCGCCCAACTCCTCGACATTTGGACGTGATTTCACCTTGGTTTCGCCACTCGTTGAATACACTCACCACAGTATTCCTCGAACACTCGACAAGTCGTGCAGTTTCCGAAATGCTCGTGCTGAGCCTCTAGGCCATCACAATTCGCCCTCGATCAAACTCAGATAGATCGCGCGCCTTCCCCATTCTAAACACCGATAGCACACTCACTGATACTACATGCACCATCCGTGTGTCTGACTAGCAGTCATTCCTCGTCAGGTGACGCTGCTATCGCCAGGACGGGTTTATATCGATAACAGGTCAGTTGTCACAATGTTCTGGTAGATCAGTGTATCTCTCTGAAAGAATGCTGTATTACTTCCCATAACAAGTTATTTCGAGTGATCTCTGTATAAAAATGAGGGTATAACATCTTAATCGACTGCTAATTTTGACTGTCCCACCTGTATGACCGCAAGAATAATGGCGGATATTGCTGGTTCGAGTTTGCTCCCAGCGTCTTTGAAGATGGTTTCCGCGTTGAAGATGACAGCGTTGATGCCTGAGAGCTGCTGGCAGAATTGAAGTCCGACGCCAATCACCAAAGCTTTCACCACCGCCTTGCTTTTGAACAAATCAAAAATTGACCCTGCATTCTTACGCTGCTCCGCCGCTGCCACGTCCTGCAAACAACAGAGCACTTTGTTACATTTATTCGTAACCTCTATATTATATCTGCTATTGATTAATTAGTTTGGTGTTACCACTATGTGTTTATTATTTTTTTAAATATAATTGATGTGAATATTTGTAATTATTTGTAACAAGGTTCCCACAGCAATAACAGCAACAGCATGTAACAATGTACAGCGAGTGAAGTGCAATGGAGGAAGGAATAGATGCAGTACCGGCTTAACCATGTAACAGGAGGTAGCAAATGCTACTTGCCTCGCGCTTCCTAGGGGGGCCCCGCACCTAGGCTAGATGGGCGACTTTTTTAAATTTATTTTAGCTCTACAATTTTCCCCGGAACGGCAAAAATCAAAATCAAGGGCCTCTTCGTCTCGCGCTGTCTTAATCCGGCACTGAATAGATGGAGACGACGCAAGGGACTTTCACCACGCAATGGAGTAAAACCGGGTAGAGAGAAGGGGGGTGTGAAAAGGCCGCCATATTGCTTGGCCGTACAAACACGGGAAATAGGCACAAAAACCTCAAGGGAATCATAAGACAAGCGTGGCACCGTAATTTGATGGTGGATTATTATGTAACTCGACGAGACACATCAGAAATGAAGAATATATATATATATATTTATATCCTGCTTATTTCTCGAAATAAACTGTCTCTAAAGTGAGGTGAGTCAAATTTGATAATAGATTCTTATGTAACACGACGATACAAAACCAAAATAAAGAATAAAATTTTACGATATCTCGCTTAGTTCGTGAGATATACTGTCTCAAAAGTGAGGTTGTTAGGTTATGATGCAGACTGGATCAAAAGATAATTTTGCTGCACATGCAGATTGGGTGTTTTATTTTTTTACTAATCCTTGTGGTTAGGTTGAAACGCGGCCTGGACCAGAATAAAAACGTCACCAAAGGCACAAGAAACTATATCCTGTAACTAATTTTTGATAGTTGATATCTAGAGAACTAAGAGAGATATCAAAACATTTTACTCTTGATTTTTGATTAGTTTCGTCAATTTACATGAGAATCAATCATCAAATAGCATCACCATGGCCATAATAGTGCTGCCCACCTCAACACACAAAATTCAATTTAAACTACAGTTCTAGCTACAACAACAGTGGCGATATCAGGATCCCTACTTCACTTAGCATTAATTATCACAACTAATTTCAACATATACGTTCAGTATAAACTGCAATTGAACTAACACACGCGCAATAAAAAATTCATTGTATCGCGATGTAAACTTGACCTGAAACTTATCTTGTGTGCTTCATACTAGTAGTAATAGTAGACAAAAAAATCTAAGGGACGCCATATTATTATGGAAACAACAAATTAATCCCTATTAGCCTCATGTATTGAATAAAAAATTGTATGTTCTAGACATTTGATTCTACATGTAATTATGATGGAAACTTGTCATTTGTTCTTCAATTGCTTGTTGAAGTTTGAAGTATAAATTCCTTGGTATAATGTTTGGTAATAAACTCAACTGGCCAGAGCACATTGGGCAGGTTTTAGGAAAAGGTTAGAAACTGCTTCATTTCTTAGAAGGGGTGATGTGTGAATATAACAGAGAAGGTAAGGTAAGGTAAGGAACTGGGTTACAAAAATATACTTACTTGAATATGGTGGTATAGTTTGGTACCTACAATTTGGAAAATTTTCTTTTGTGGATAAATTATCAAAAACACTGTAGGAATTTAAAAGTAAATTCATAAATTGCAAAAGTAGAGTGGGGAATGAATTTAACAATAAAAGCATACACGTTAATTTTTAAAATAATAAGAAGAGGGAACTTCGGTAAAGCATGCAGAATACCATATTCACTGTGTCTCAATGTCAAGTTGACCCGCTTAAATTAAACTTTCAGCACTTGTCTACAATAAGACTAGCTTTTCAGGTGCTAAATAATAACATATGCTAATTGTATACACTACACCAACAAAAAATTGAGAACAATATGATCCTATTGAGAGCAATGAATACATTTGTAGCGATAGGCCCTAATGTTGCAGTTACCTATCAGATACTTCAAGATACAATAATTACAATGTGACTTACTTATGAAACGTTATTCCAGGTTGTTTCCTATCTTGTCTATTTGTGCAACCATATGCAACACAACTTGGCATTATAGAAAACTTTAGAATATTAGAAAATGAAATATTCTCAGCAGCTAACACAGTGCAAACAGCCAAATGTTTTGGGGTTCCTATTATGTCCGCCCCGCATGCGCAGTAGGAGACGAGTTTTTATATGCGGTTTCACGGACTTAGCGTTATTTCGTCTCCATATATTCCTTCCTCCATGTAGGGTACTATCATATTTTAGTCTGTAAGCATAGATAGAGAATATCTTTGGTTTGCACAGTGACGCGAGCGAGCGGGCACCGCGAGTGATTGTTAGTAAATTGTGTACGGAATAATGTATTTTACGACTATGTAACATCGTGATTGCATTTGAGAGCATTAAATTTAAAGTGAACGTGAACCGAATTGTGAATTTTTTTTTAAAGATAATATAAGAAATCCTTCTGAATATCTCATGGCCATGGTTGCTGATACAGTAATAATTATCAATAATCAAAAAGAATTGTCGGCTTGTAATGTTAGCGGTGGTCAAAAGGGCCAACAACAACGCCGTTCCTTGGTTTAAATGCGGAGTCAAATTCCAATAGCAACCCTATTAGTTTACGACATGCGAATAAATTCAAGAAATTAACAGAAACAGTCCGAAATTGACTCAATCACGTAAAGGATCCACATTTAATGAGGGGCAGTTCACAATGTGTAAATACTTTTCATAGGAATTAACGCGTGGAATGTCAAAGTGGATTAACTCGCTCCAACAACCATGATGCAAGAAATTTCCTCCTTATTATGAGTGTTACGAGAAATGGTGATAATTCCAAATTGTGTACAAAAGACATTGGTTAAATCCCAAATAATTAAGCAGTACAACAAACCTAGAGTAGTCGATAATGTTAACAGTGATGCAGGCCATTTACGGTTAAGGAATAGGTACATTACATCATATTTCAGGAAATATAACATCAGATATTAGCAAATTCAGAAAGAACTAATCTGGATGTGAACCTGCACTTGCATTGCATGGCCACATTGCCGGTTATGCCAGGAAAAGATTCCTGGCAGCATTTATCATCTTTCACACTCATTCAGCTTACTCAAGAAGTGAAATGGAGAAGTCAATGACAACATTAACCATCCCAACATTAGAAAAACTGTCTTCTGGGCTCCAACAGATGTGAATTACTTGGAGATCTGTCAACCGCTCTGGTGTCTGGATATCTATTCTGGACAACATTCCGAAGTACGGCGGATCTCCGCACAGTCTGTCTACACCTACTGTGGAGTATTTGCACAATGCCGGCTTTTCACTGCAACTTGGTTCGGGGAAAACTTACTGCAATTAATACCAACTGTTCTAGGGGTAGCGCGTTTCTGGTCGAAAACGGCGTCAGGTTTTTTGTGCCACCAAAGAGTTCCCAGTATGAAGAGGGGTAAAACAAGGAGACTCTATATCCCCAAAGCTATTAACGTCAGTCGTGGAGTTGGCAATGTCAAAATTCCAAAGGGAAAATACAGGGTTAAGAATAAATGGAAGAATTCACAACAACTTAAGATTCGCTGATGATATGGTTTTACTCTTAAACAGTCTAGAAGAGCTAAAAGAACTGATAAATGAACTACAGATAGCTTGCAGGGAAGTGGGCCGTAAAATAAACCTGTCAAAAAGCAAAATCATGCAAAACAAACGGACAGAAAAAGAAAAAGACAAGTCAAGCACGCCGGTATTGAGTCTGTAGAACAGTACATCTAGCTTGGCCAACTGATTAGTATGAATGGCGACTCAAAATCTGAGAGTTACAGAAGCATAAAGCTGCGCTGGAGAGCATACGGAAGAAATTCCATAGTACATCAGGTATTTGAACAATGTGTGTTACCGGTCCTCACATATGCCTGCCAGACTTGGACCCTAATCAGTCAAATCAAGCAAAAACTGAGAACTGCCCAGCTAAGTATGGAAAGAGCAATGTTAGTGTTTACAAGAAGAGACATTAGTTCGATAACCAATGTAACAGACATCTTAGAAAGACTGATGACCCAAAAATGGCAATGGACTGGTCATATTGCTCGAAAAAGAGACGACAAATGGACTACGGCAGTTCTGGATTGGACACCAAGGGACCTGAAAAGAGCAAGAGAAAAAACCCCAGATCGTTGGGATAAAGACATTCGACGAGTAACAGGCGTGAACTGGAAGAGAGTTGAGATCGATGATTCTGGAAGGAACTGGAACAAAATTATGTACTTCTAAAATTTAGCTTATCTGGCTTAAAGAAGCTGCATCCTGAAACAAGGTTTGACAAAGCGGTATAAATAAACAAAAATACTTAGGTTTATAGTTCTATTTTATTGTGAGTCTTCTGAAACAAATTTGAATTCCTTGGAAAGGGCATAAAACTTGCTGAACCACTTGCAGCCTTCGAAGCACGAGGATTGAATGGTTAGCATCGGTTTCAACGAAAGTATCTACCGATTCTTCCCATCTGATTCAAACTATGTTTGGCATTTACTACATAGATTTGATTCTCCATATATTTTACATTCTCGATTAAATTGCTTGCGACTTTTTCGAATTCTGGTAAACTTGGGATGAAGATAACTGCAAATAAGAGTCAGCTTATTAGATACACAAGTAAAAAATTAAAGATTGATTATGATTATAAGTTAGGGAAAGAATTGCTTGTTGAAGCCTTGAAATGTAAATGTCTTTGCATTACATTTGATAACAAGCTCAACTGGGCAGTACACATTGGACATATGATAGGAAAAGGTTTCAAAATTCTGCGATTGTTGGAGAGAGTGATCAGGGGATGTACGAAAGAAGTAAAGGAATCTGTTTACAAAACATTGGTCAGACCATTGCTCGAATATGATAGTGTAGTATGGGACCCACATTTTGAGTATCAAATACAAGAGTTCGAAAGGGTGCAAAAAAGAACTGCTAGATTTGTTTCTGGAAATTATTATTATTATTAAGAAACGATTTGATTGTAAGTAAAATGCGATTTCAAATAATTTCTTCTATCTAAAATGTGGCTATCTGGAATTGTGTATCATGAGAGACAAATATTCACACCCACAATGAGAGGGGTTTAGTATTTTGCTTGAGCATTTCTCCGTGTCATCGTTATTAGCTGCAACCTAAACTAAGAGAAGTTACTAAGGTTTGATATAAGTCTGAGAACCGTATAAGCCATATGCAAAATGTTAATATAGTTTTTTGTTTTTGTTTTTTTTGGCAGCTGAGGCCATACAGCCAGCTCAATGTGTTATATTAAAGCTTCCAGTGAATCAGTTAAATCCAGTGTTTATATAGTCTTCAAAGTGCGGACGCCACAGGATGGACAGGACACACAACACTTAACATCCATGCCCGCGGCCGGATTCGAACCGGCGACCTTCGGCACGTGGAGCTCGCACTCTAGCCCCCACGCTACCGAGGCCGGCAATATAGTATGTGACTTGTGGAACATACAAAATTTCTGATGACCACAGAAAACTTAAGACATTCATTACTTCGAAAAAAGTAACTATTATTAAGAAAACAAGTTACAGCTAACGGCGGGGAAGATAAATTTCGTGGGAAATAAATTTTCTTGCAATTATTTTGCAGTCGTTTCTAAGCAGTTTTCAATTCTCTACCACTGTTTCCATTTCCGAAACAGAATACACGCTCAATCATCTTCTTAGTAAAAAAATCCATAATTCAACTTCTCCTTCATATTCTCTGTTAATCAATTAACAAACCCAGAGGTCTCAAAATGTTAGCCACAATTGTGTATTTTTGTTACTTATTCTCTAAAAATCCATTTTTTCAACCACCATTTGAGATTGTGTTCAGTTCGTATCTACTGGTTTGCTTAGTTTAAAATATCTCTCCATATATCCTGCAGTCATATACTTCGATTTTTCTACTTTTCTGATTCTTCAACGTTGAAACTCCATTTCCACTATGGTTCAAACTGCTTTTGAAAGTATGCTGCGGTCAAATCAATTTCTAACGCTTAAAGTATTCTGTTCTTGAAGAAGATAGTTTTGTAGCAGCTAATCTGATTCAACTATTAATCTAGTTTTCAGTATAAAAGTAAAATTTGTATTATACCTCTCTCAAAAAATAGGAATTCCACAGATCGAATACCAACAACCTTTTTATATTGCTCTCAGAAGTTATCAGAGCTTTGCAGATCATATTAACCACAGGAACATCATTCCTTCGTAGAATCTATTATCTAAGTGAAAACAAGTTCCCTTTAACGTGATATCATTATTGAAGATTTAGTACTTCGTTGAAAATGAAGGATATTCAGTGACATATTTCAACAAATAGACGCACGGAATCACATTTAAAAAAAAGGGAATCATTATCGCTCTACAAACAGACAACTCTGTACAAAAACAAATAAAAACTCATGTAGACAGAGATTACTATCAAAACTCAGACATTTATCAACTGACATATCTAAATTGTAAGGCAATATACGTAGGACAGACAAGAAGACAATTCAGAACCAGATACAAAGGATACATGAGGACAGCAACCACTTCACATTCGCCGAACATCAAATAGAAAACGATCACCCACCAACGGACATCAACGTAGATCTGCAAGTCCTCACAATCAACGCAGTATTCTCACTTGACAAGAAAACTATCAAATTCAGAAAGGAATAAGTTGTTTCTTATTTTTTTATTCAATTACAATGCTTCAAGCTGCTTTTCTCTTCTCTCAGCGCGGAAACAAATATTTTGATTTTCGTTTTGAAAATACGTAATATGACATTTTTTGAGACGATGCTTTAGGCTACATTAACAGGATGTAAGTTCTTATTCCTGTCTGCGAAAATGGACATATAATAATTATGTTCACCTCATAATAAGTTCTCCTGTTTCCGGTTTTTATTTTCTCTCAGTGGATGTTGTGAAGTATCCTAACAATCGATAAATTGAGCGTGCAAATATATATCTACGAAATCTTAATGGCCGGATGAAGATTTCAGCTTTGCAATATCATTAATTTATATCTCGGTTTACCTCTTCTTCAATGTTTTAGCAATATCTTTAGTGTGTTTAGTTGGGGACTGAAATATTTCTTCCGAAATCCAGGCTGTGCCGCGCGCTAAAAGAGTAATGTTGAAACCAGCTTGAGCGCTCTGCATTCCAGAGTGCTGACTGCATTCCTTGTTTGTTGACAATGATCGCTAAAGGCTCCAGGTTACAGGCACCTGAACAATTACCTGTTTCGATAAGAAATTCCGGGCTAGGAATTCCAATGGTCACGTGCTGTAGTAGCCACTCGGAAACAGCCATCATCGAAATCTGTCGAATATTCCGCTCAGAAATAGCTGATTGCTATCGCATGCGCGATGTGTGGACAGCCTACATTCCATTCTAGAAATAGATGGCAATTTCCGCATGTACGTGGGCTGGCTGCCATTCGATCCCAGAAAGAGACAAAAAATGCGCCTGGAGCTATGACGTCAATGGGAATCCCAGACGCATGGAGCTTAGAGAGAGACAGAAGATGCACTCCCTCCACCATCGATCTGTAACGCCCATTGCACCAAATATCCCCATTGGCCTATTCAAATCACCCTCTGCTTTTGACTCCTTGGTCCAACTGAGTCGCCCGCCATGCAAGGAACTTCAAACTGTGACGTCATGTGGACGAGTGGAATCTCTTTGGAGGCTGGCTTAAGATCATTGGTCTGAGAAAACAGGATCTCGGACTACCCGCAATGAATAAACCTACTAAATACATGCACGCACGCACCATACATAAAATTGGATGCAAAACATCACTTTCTCCCACATTTTCAAAATTGGCGTTGTCAGCGCCTCCATGACAATAAGAAAATATGGTAGCCTCTGTAAACAAGTGAGTAGCGATAAGGCGATAACTTTTCATCCAGTTTGTAACATTTAAGGCAAGTGACTTAAGGATAATATGCTTTAGGGAAAAAGCAGGGATGTGTGGTAACGAAAACTGAGAAAACCAATGTAAATAGTAAGTTACAAAGAATGAGAAAATGTTTCAATTTAGGATTGTGGTAAACATTATATAACAAGTTTGTAAATTTTTTCATGGATTAGTCACTGATGATACCTCGATGAGACGTGAAACGCGTAAGGCATTAAACCCCATAAAAACAGTTGCACTGGCGTTATTTATTAACATTTAATTTAAATAAACAATTTCTTATTTTACGGTTGCTTTAAAATATATTAATATAATTCAATTTAAAAGGGTTTAAATTCATGGTGCATTACATTCTAAAAAAACCCATAATAAATTTTATTGTAACTGAATGATATCATCAGCACCGCATGCGACAGCGTAATGCGGCGTTGGTGAACTGCAGATCAGAGTGCGTTTAGTAATATGATTTTTGTAATAAGCGAGATTTCGATCATGATCTTTAGGTCATGGGATCCTAATTGCGTGATACTCCACTAAAATTTGCCTTTATTTTTTTATTATGCTAACTACAACATAATTGGGGTTTACATCCTCGTTCACTGACATGCCATTTGGGAAGAAACGACTGCGGTTTACTGATGGTTTATATACCCAGCCCAGAAGATTTTATATTGGCTTACCGACTGCATTGCGTTAAATTCGCCGCCGATATCTGTTTTGGCTCCTCGCAACCATTGAAGAGACTTCTGTGCGTCGTCTTTCCGGCCCTTGGCCAACAGGAAAGCCGGTGATTCCGGCACGAGAAGAAATAACAGAAAAAACACAACTGGATTGCGGCGCAGGCTATAGACAGCCACATCAGGCTCTTCACTAAACCAAAGCAGTAGGAATACAGGATACCTGCAAAACAAAATGCATTCAGCTGTAAATATCATATAGATCTAACAGTATTACTTGGTAACATATACTCGTAAGCAGCTGCACGAGGGGTCAAACTAAAATATCATACTTCTTGTAGCTACATTATTCCACAACAAACAGCTTTTTAAACACGGTGAGTATCACAGAGTCTTACTTTTTGCAGTATTATAAAGTCAGTTACTGATAATTGCTTAAATGTTTAGGCTGGCCGTCCAATGGACGCGTATTCGAGCGAAAATTGCTCGCGCGAATACGTCTGTATATGCGCGTACGGATCGCTCCATTCCAAACACTAGGATCCTTTCAAATTACTTTTTTTGCTTCCCATTTTCAAGAAACTATTTTTCTCTTAACATTAAACTATTTTTAAGTTTACCAGCATATTTTCACAAAAAAAGTTAAATAATTAATGTATTATATATATTTAATTTCTCGTGAAAATATACTGGTATATTTACTGGTTTTATATATATATATATATATATATATATATATATATATATATCTTCCGGCGGATGGAGCCAGAGGCAGGCTCCGAATCGTCGCTTTGTATTTTTACTGACGCGCTTTCCCGGTGGAAAGCCCGAGAAGATTTTACGCAACTGACTCACAGAGAAAGCCTACATTCTTTCAACATTTAAAGGCGTGGTACAACGTCTTATCCGCCTATCTTTAAAACATATAAATTAATTCTATCCACACCAGCCTCTTTATGGTTTTTCTTAGATTCCTTATAATTACCTCTGTATCTAACTTTAATATTTTTTCTGCTCATTTCAGCTTACATAAAGAAGTTCCTCTTCTGAATTCCCACCACCCATATAAACACAGTCCCTAATGGTCTCATTACTGGTAAACCAGTCACTTAATATGATTACCTTTAACAAATCCTCAGTAACTTCTTTGTATACTTATCCACAACCGTCTGTATACTTTCCCGTCCCAACAACTTTCTCACAAAAATTTCTAACGTCATGGAGTGAACTCATAAATTATTCTTTAGCTTCCATCTTTGCAGCACCTCGCCACTATAGTATATAGATATTCAATGTTTCTTTATTATTCCCTTATTCTTACTAACTCCTTGAACTCTTTTCATCTATTTTCCATTTAACCTTTGACCTCGAACGCTCGGAACCGCGCGAAAACTTGTTTAGAATAACAAGCGATCATAAACAAAACAGTGGTGTGAGTCATTTCCATGCCAAACATTGCATTCTACCTCAAGTAACAATTTAATAGATAGAAACAAAGTAACAAGATATCATACCATATGAAGGAAACTATACGTAATTCAATGACGTCAGCGTATCATTACATTTTCAATCAACAGTGCCAAAAACTCTTTGCTTTAAGTACTTAATATTGCCCAAAACACTCATATACAGCAGCAACACACACACCTGATACTGCTTATATTAGTCCTCAAAGTGCAGATGGGGATTTCTAAAATGTGGTTAAAACGAAGTGGGGGGAGAACAATGTGCACACCTCACTGAAGCCACGTTATCACATTCCAAATCACTTTCGCATTCATGCAGTCCAATATCAAATGCCACACTAATTACATTTTCAAATGATGATGTTGGTTTATAACCTGTCATAACCTGGCTTTCGCCAAGCATATTACAACATAGACTTATACATCGATGCAGCAAATTGATTGTAAATCACAGAGTGAAGTTTCACCATGAAATAGCGATAATGTATCTTCACTAGTGGTTTGGCACATTGTATTCTTACAAAATCAGTAATCCCTCTGATACAGAGCTTATATTGCCGAAAGAAGTAAACATCAAGGAGTCGGCAATATTTTGCTGTTTTCGGTGGCTATATCTTCAGAATAACATCTTTGTTTGGAAAAGTTGCATCTAGCAAGGGTATGATCTGTATGACCTGACCAGGAATCACACAATAGACTCTTTTCATAACTCTTTAATGGTGCCAGCAGACGAGTGCGGAGTTCTGCATGGAAATGACACTCACCACTATTTTGTTTATGTTGGTTGTTATTAAGCGACTTCAAAAAGAGGAGAAGGTTCTCAATTCGTCTTTATTCTTTTTTTTATGTATGTTCAGCGATATCTTCGCCAATTTAGAACCGATTTAAATGAAATTTTTTTAGTGGATAGTGTATACCTCCAAAGTGGTCCCATATGAATTTCATTGAGAAACCACCCCTTCTACCACATTAATTTTTATACAAACCCACATTTTTTATCCGATTTCGATGGAACTTTGGACATGTATAGTAAAAAATAAACAGAAAAATACTATCAACTTTTGTTTTGAAAAAACTGAAACCCTCTACCAGTATCTACCCCCTTAATTTTGCCAGTGTTTTTTTGTACAAAGCTACAGTCGACACCATTAAAGTGATCTCCCTTTAAGTTGGCAAAAACTTGGAGAACATTTCTGACCGAAAACAATTTTTAAAAAAAGAAACCACCCCATCTCCCCCTTTACACTCCTTAATTTTATAGAATCTTACATTTCTTATCTGATTTTTATTGAACGTTGCATATTTATACTTTAAAACAAAGAGAAAAATCCTTCCAACATTTGGTCTGTCAAAGCTCAACATCTCTCCCTCCTTTAACCCCCTTAATTTTTGTCAATGTTATTTATAGAAAGCTACAATCCATACCGTTTGACTGATTATCATCAAAGTTGGCATATGCATGTAATTTATGATGGGGAAGGTTTCTTACCAAAAAAATTAAAAACCACCACTCTCCTCCTTTACACCACATAATTTTTATACAAACCCACATTTTTTATCCGATTTCAATGGAACTTTGGACATGTATAGTCAAGAATAAAGAGAAAAATACTGTCAACTTTTCGGTTTGAAAAAACTGAACTCTTCTCCTCCTATCCACCCCCTTAATTTCTTCCAATGTTTTTGTACAATGCTACAGTCGACGACACCATTTAACTGATCTCCATTAAAGTTGGCATATACATGTAATTTCTCATGGAGAAGGTTTCTGACCAAGGAAAATGAAAACCACCCCTCTCCTCATATACACCACTTAATTTTTATGCAAACCCACTATTTTTATCCGATTTCGATGGAACTTTGGACATGTTAGTTAAAAATAAAGAGAAAAAATACTGTCAACTTTTGGTCTGAATGAAACTGAACCCTTCTTTCCCTATCCACCCCGTTAATTTCTTCCAACGTTCTTTGTACAAAACTAGAGTCGGCACCATTTAACTAATCTCCATTAAACTTTTAATATACGTTTTATTTTTCATGGCGAAGGTTTCTGACAAAAAAATTTTTAAAAAAAATACTCCATCTCCCCCTTTATACACCTCAATTTTATAGAAACCTAAATTTCTAATCTGATTTTGATTGAATTTTGCATATGTATACTTTAAAACAAAGAGAACAATTCTGTAAAAATTTTGTCTGCCAAGGCTTAACCCCTCTCCCTCCTTTCATCCCCTTAATTTTTGTCAATGTTCTTTATATAAAATTACATTCACCACCGTTTGACCGATTATCATGAAAGTTTGTGCTTAAATGTAATTTTTTCACTAAGAAGGTTTCTGACCCAAAGAAAATCCAAAACCGCCCCCTCTTTCCATTAAACTACTTAATTTTTATACAAACCCACAGTTTTTATGCGGTTTAGATAGAACTTAGCACACTTTTACTATAAAACAAAGAGAAAAATAACGTTTACTTTTGGTTTGCAAAAACTTAACCCCTCTCCCCCTTTCCAACCACTTGATTTTTTCAATTTTCCGTCGACACTGTTTGACCGATCTTTATGAAAGTTGGTATATATATGTATGTAATTATTTATGGTGAAGATTTCTGACAAAAAAATCCAAAAACTACCCTAGCTCCCCTTTTACATCCCTCAATTTTTGTACAAACCCACAGTTTAATCCCATTTCGGTGGAACTTCGCATTCGTATACCTTACAACAAATAAAAAAATTAAAATACTGTCAACATTACTTTCACAAAAACGCAAACCATATCCCCCCTTCTACCTCTTTAATTACTGTCAATGTTGGTTTAGAGAAGCCAAACCTAGTAGTGTGGATTTGGGGGAGCGTGCCCACACAAAAGAATTTGATACATTGTATCATTCTATTGTTCTCCCCCTCCCCACTCCCACTTGACTAACCACTTGACTCGAGAGCCACTTGACTCGCGGGGTGACTTGCGGGCCAGGTGGGAGCAATCATGCGTCACTAATTAGGCCACTTAGAGGGGAGGGGACTTGCGGGCCAGGTGGGTGCAGTCATGCGTCACTAATTAGGCCACTTAGAGGGGAGGGGACTTGCGGGCCAGGTGGGTGCATTCATGCGTTAATAATTAGGTGCCACTTGACTTGAGGGAACGGCGGGTGCATTCATGCGTAATAATTCGGCTACTTAACTTGAGGGGTGACTTGCGGGACAGGTGTGTTGCACCGTCCTCTCTCCCCTCACCCTTGTAACCGTCATCTGCTTCTTGAGCGACCAACGGATCCGGAATTCGCGGAGGTATTTAGCCAGTGCGTGCCGAGGCAAATAACAGGTACATGCCGAGGCAAATAACAGGTACAGGCTGAGGCGGTGGGGGGGCGGGCGCCGCCACGTGGTTCGCCGTCGGCTTGGCCACATTGTCTACACACACACACACATCGCGTTAAATGCGCGGTCATAGCGTTACACATTGGACGGGGATAAGAACCAGAGCCCTCCTAGATGCGTGGTCAGAGCGTGCCAGTATGGCGTTACACATCGTTGTCATTAGAGGCGAGGAACGTTTCTACCGAGAGTGGTGGTGCAACGGTTAGCGTTCTCTCCTCGCATTCGGGAGGACGGCGGTTCGAATCCCCGTCCGGGCATCCAGATTTGGGTTTTCCATGGTTTCCCAAATCACTCCAGGCAAATGTCAAAGACAAAACTCGTCAAGAACACATGCAAGATATGAATGGCAGGCAAATGGATGGCAAGAAAATGTACTCTGCTGCTTTGGTCGTTCTGTGAGGTATGAGAATTCTGCGGGATGAACAGAGATGTTCACCGGAATAGCATTGCATGTTCGAAGCTTGTGGGCTACGCGTTTCTACCGAGAGTGGTGGTGTAACGGTTAGCGTTCTCTCCTCGCATTCGGGAGTACGGCGGTTCGAATCCCCGTCCGGGCATCCAGATTTGGGTTTTCCATGGTTTCCCAAATCACTCCAGGCAAATGCCAAGTGCTTCCTTCAAAAGACATGGTCGAATTCCTTTCCATTCCTTGCCCCCATCCTTGCCCCCCCATCCTTTCCCGTCTCTAAGGACCTCGCTGTTGAGAGACGTAAAGCAGTTAAAAAAATACTCGTCGCGTTAAATGCGCGGTCATAGCGTGCCAGTATGGCGTTACACATTGGACAACTCTCTGGCCTCGCATTCGGGAGGACGCGGTTTCGAATCCCCGTCCAGGCATCCATCGCGCGGTAGTGAGAACAAACAAGTATCTGCGCATGCGAAGTAAATAAATATGGAGTCACGTTTATAGTGCGATACACTGAATGTCAATTGTGGATAGGAACGGAACTCACTAAGAAATGTTCCCAGGACGGCTGCAGAGGTGTTTCCTAGTGACCAAGACTTACTAACTGCGGTAAGTTCGGCGAAAGACGTTTGTGACGGCGAGTGTTTTGACAAAGTTTTGTGCATATTCTTACGACTCAGACCGAGCGTGGTGGGTGAGCGGTTAACTCTCTGGCCTCGCATTCGGGAGGACGCGGGTTCGAATCCCCGTCCAGGCATCCATCGCGCGGTAGTGAGAGCAAACAAGTATCTGCGCATGCGAAGTAAATAAATATGGAGTCACGTTTATAGTGCGATACACTGAATGTCAATTGTGGATAGGAACGGAACTCACTAAGAAATGTTCCCAGGACGGCTGCAGAGGTGTTTCCTAGTGACCAAGACTTACTAACTGCGATAAGTTCGGCGAAAGACGTTTGTGACGGCGAGTGTTTTGGACAAAGTTTTTGTGCATATTCTTACGACTCAGACCGAGCGTGGTGGGTGAGCGGTTAACTCTCTGGCCTCGCATTTCGGGAGGACGCGGGTTCGAATCCCCGTCCAGGCATCCATCGCGCGGTAGTGAGAACAAACAAGTATCTGCGCATGCGAAGTAAATAAATATGGAGTCACGTTTATAGTGCGATACACTGAATGTCAATTGTGGATAGGAACGGAGCTCAGTTTCCTTATTTCACCTGTATAATGTTGTGGAAAAGCCTTGTAAAATCGAAGGGTGTTATGCCTCTTCAGTCGTCTCTCGTCGTGAACTTTACAGGCGACAGAGGGATTAAAGAAGGAACGGGAGAGAATTCGACTATGGTCCTTTGTGGGAACCATCCCGGCATTCACCTCAAGTGGTTGCGGAAAAACCTTGTAAAATCGAAACTTGGTTGACCGGACAAAACCGCGTCGTCCTAAGTTCCAGACCAGTACAACCTGTATCAACCCAATTGTGGATAGGAACGGAGCTCCGTTACCTTATTTCACATGTCTAATGTTGCTGGCTGCAACGTTGTATGACAGATCAATTTTGATACGGAGGTGGGTAAAGAACGTGCTTGAAGTGTGTAACTTATATGTAAGCAACCAGGTTAGTATGGATATCACCCGAAAAATTAATGCTATGGAAAAGCCTTTTTTTTCTGGCTTCACCTCGTTGACGTCAAAATCGTTAGAAGTGGGAAAGGACCGGGGAGCAAGTAACTGGAAGAAATTCGGCAGTGACCTTTTGAACAAACCAAGGCGAAAATTCAGATGTGGGTGCCCGGACAAGGATTCGAAACCGCATCTTCCGAATGCGAATCTCATGTGTATTAGTGTCAGGCCACGAACTAAGGGATCACCATCGTAAGTGGATAAATTATTAGCGTACCAGTATGGCTTTACACCTCGTCAACATCGACATCATTAGAGGCGGGAAAGGATTGATGCAGGGAACGGTCACCTGGAGTGATTTGGGGAAACCATGGAAAACCAGAATATGGATGCTCAGACGGAGATTCGAACCAGCGCCCTTCTGAATGCATGGTCAGAGCGTTAACACTCACCCACCACGCTCGGTAATTTTCGTGGACAATACTGAAAAATATCTATTCTGAGAAGTAATTTTTTGCATGGTGCTTCGATAATTATGAAATTTCAAAACATATGAAATGACTGGTTACGCAGATATTGCTGCTACAGAGACACAGGGAAATAGTGTGAACTTTGACAAAACATCTTTAGCTGGGACGCTGCATGTTAGAGACCAATACAGTAACTCTAATCAAACTACACAATCTTGCTACTAATCCCGTTTTCTTTGGCAGAGGCATATTGCATTACTGTACGGATATTGAGTGACCAAGACTTACTAACTGCGATAAGTTCGGCGAAAGACGTTTGTGACGGCGAGTGTTTTGGCAAAGTTTTGTGTATATTCTTACGGCTCAGACCGAGCGTGGTGGGTGAGCGGTTAACTCTCTGGCCTCGCATTCGGGAGGACGCGGGTTCGAATCCTCGTCCAGGCATCCAGATTTGGGTTTTTAATGGTTTACCTAAATCATTCCAAGCGATTGCCGGGATGTCTTCCTTCAAAAAGGCGATGGCCGAATACCTTCCCGTTCCTAGTCTCCAGTCACATCCCGCCTCTAATGACTTCGACTTCCAGAGGCGTTAAAGCCATAAGTAAAAGAAAAAAATCTTAAGCCCAGTACGTTTTCCTTTAGAATTACCGTTAATATTTTCTATTGCAGAGACTAAATGCTGATGTGCGACATTCAATGGTTCTTTGTGCTTTCAACGCCTCGCAGAAACCTACGCAGAATATTGATGAGAGATGGGTTCGAAATAGTTTCATCTCCTATTAGCAATCATTATACAAGAAATATTCTTTCATAAAGTTTGCTCAATAGCAGGAACGTTTCGTGTGCGTCAGAAGTCAGAAGCCGGGACTCCTGATGGAGCTAAAATTACTACCGATTTACGCGTTAAATGTATGCGTTAAAAATGGTAGCGGTTCAAATACACCTTTCAGAGTTGTTCATCATTACCAATTGTTCGCTATGGTTGCTAGCAGGAGGCAAGAAGAAATGTAATGACACGAATCCAGGGAACTGAGGTGGGTGTTACTAGTCATGTAGATATGGTGAAAAG
The DNA here is from genome assembly GCA_031002005.1 of Vandiemenella viatica. Taxonomy (NCBI): domain Eukaryota; kingdom Metazoa; phylum Arthropoda; class Insecta; order Orthoptera; family Morabidae; genus Vandiemenella; species Vandiemenella viatica. The sequence goes on from CM061920.1 coordinate 375,347,968, forward strand.
TGTAAGCGCAACAAAGAAATGTTTAACATGAGACATTCTAAATCATTTGATTGTAACTCATAATTGCCTGAGTTTACTATTTACGAAGTTATGGTTACTATTTGAGGAAGAGTTGCATCTGGGACATGCGCATACGAAACTGGTATCGAAATGTTAGATGAAAGTTAAACTAAAAGCAATGGTTTCAAATAATTCACATACAGCCACTACTTACAGTGTTTAAAAAACAGATCGTTCCCCAAAAACTCGACGTTTTGGGACATGGTGTCGCCTTAGTTTCGCCACTTGTTGAAGGACACTCACCGCAACTCTGCTCGAACACCCGAAAATATAGTGCAGTTTCCGAAATGCTCGTGCTGAGCCTCTGGGCGATCGCAAACTGCAACGGTGTCAAACTTAGATAGATCGCAAAGCCCTTCCCCAAATCACACCCCAGATGTGTTCGATCGGGTTCAGATCTGGCGAGCTGGGCGAGCCAGTACATCAATTACAACTCGCCACTGTGTTCCTCGAACCATTACGTTACACTTTCTGGCCTTGTGACATGGCGCATTATCTTGTTGAAAAATGTCACAGCCGTTGGGAAACATGGTCGTCATGAAGGTTTGTGCTGTACGTGGTCTGCAACCAGTGTACGATACTTATCGGTCGTCACGGTGCCTAGCACGAGCCCCCACGTGAATGTTCCCCGCAGTACAGGTGACAAGAAGCTGTTCCCGTAGAAAACGACCAGTTCGCACCCCTACTCCGGCATGATGAAGAAGGTATCGAAATTCATCAGACCATGCAACGATCTGCCACTACGCCAACGTCCAGTGACAATATTCTCGTGCCCATTTCAGTCGCATTTGCCGATGTCGTGGTGCACATGCATGGGTCGTCGGCTGCGCAGGCCATCGTTAGGAGTGTTTCGGTGCACTGTGTGTTCAGGTACACTTGTACTCTGCCCAACATTAAGTCTGATGTTAGTTCCGTCACAGTTCGCCCGCCGCCTGTCCTGTTTTACGTCTGCCCAGCCTACGACGTCCGACATGTGTAATAAGGGTAACGCCCAACCACTCGACGTATGGACATGGTGTCGCCTTCGTTTCGCCACTTGTTGAAGACACTCACTGCAACACTGCTCCGAACACGATATATAGTGCAGTTTCCGTAATGCTCGTGCCGAGCCTCTGGGCCATCGCAATCTGCAATGGGTCAAACTTAGATAGATCGCAAGCCCTTCCCCATTTTAAACACTGATAGCACGCTCACTGATACTACATGCATCATGCGTGTGTCTGACTAGCAGCCATTCTCGTGACGCTGCTTTTACCTGGACGGGTTTATATGATAGTCGGTTGGTAGTTATAATGTTCCGGCCGATCAGTGTAAGTGTGGAATGCATTGAAGAAAAAACACGAAATCACCTGTATGACACTGCCGAACATTAAAAAATTCACCAACCAGTCTCAAAATTAAACCTGCATCTTCTGAACGTGGACGAATGTAATTATTTCTGCACTGATTTTGGTGAAACGATCTGTTTTTTAACACTGTAAGTAGTGGCTGTATGTGAATTATTTGAACCATTGCTTTTAGTTTAACTTTCATCTAACATTTCGATACACAGTTCGTATGCGCATGTCCCAGATGCAACTCTTCCTCAAATAGTAACATAACTTCGTAAATAGTAAACTCAGGCAATTATGAGTTACAATCAAATGATTTAGAATGTCTCATGTTAACATTTCTTTGTTGCGACTTACACTTTTCACCATATCTACATGACTAGTAACACCCACCTCAGTTCCCTGGATTCGTGTCATTACATTTTCTTCTTGCCTCCTGCTAGCAACCATAGCGAACAATTGGCTATTGATGAACAACTCTGAAAGGTGTATTTGAACCGCTACCATTTTTAACGCATACATCCTTCTAGTAGTAAATCGGTATTAATTTTAGCTCCATCAGGAGTCCCGGCTTCTGACGCACTACGAAACGTTCCTGCTATTGAGCAAACTTTATGAAAGAATATTTCTTGTATAATGATTGCTAATAGGAGATGAAACTATTCGAACCATCTCTCATCAATATTCTGCGTAGGTTTCTGCCAGGCGTTGAAAGCACAAAGAACCAATTGAATGTCGCACATCAGCATTTAGTCTCTGCAATAGAAAATATTAACGGTAATTCTAAAGGAAAACGTACTGGGCTTAAGATTTTTTCTTTTTACTTATGGCTTTACGCCTCGTGGAAGTCGAGGTCATTAGAGGCGGGATGTGACTGGAGACAAGGAACGGGGAAGGTATTCGGCCATCGCCTTTTTGAAGGAAGCATCCCGGCAATCGCTTGGAATGATTTAGGTAAACCATTAAAAACCCAAATCTGGATGCCTGGACGAGGATTCGAACCCGCGTCCTCCCGAATGCGAGGCCAGAGAGTTAACCGCTCACCCACCACGCTCGGTCTGAGCCGTAAGAATATACACAAAACTTTGTCCAAAACACTCGCCGTCACAAACGTCTTTCGCCGAACTTATCGCAGTTAGTAAATCTTGGTCACTCAATATCCGTACAGTATGCAATATGCCTCTGCCAAAGAAACGGGATAGGTAGCAAGATTGTGTAGTTGATTAGAGTTACTGTATTAGTCTCTAACATGCAGCGTCCCAGCTAAAGATGTTTTGTCAAAGTTCACACTATTTCCCTGTGTCTCTGGTAGCAGCAATATCTGCGTAACCAGTCATTTCATATGTTTGGAAATTTCATAATTATCGAAGCACCATGCAAAAAAATTACTTCTCAGAATAGATATTTTTCAGTATTGTCCACGAAAATTACCGAGCGTGGTGGGTGAGTGTTAACGCTCTGACCATGCATTCAGAAGGGCGCTGGTTCGAATCTCCGTCTGAGCATCCATATTCTGGTTTTCCATGGTTTCCCCCAAATCACTCCAGGTGACCGTTCCCTGCATCAATCCTTTCCCGCCTCTAATGATGTCGATGTTGACGAGGTGTAAAGCCATACTGGTACGCTAATAATTTATCCACTTACGATGGTGATCCCTTAGTTCGTGGCCTGACACTAATACACATGAGATTCGCATTCGGGAAGATGCGGTTTCGAATCCTTGTCCGGGCACCCACATCTGAATTTTCGCCTTGGTTTGTTCAAAAGGTCACTGCCGAATTTCTTCCAGTTACTTGCTCCCCGGTCATTTCCCACTTCTAAAGATTTTGACGTCAACGATGTGAAGCCAGAAAAAAAGGATTTTTCCATAGCATTAATTTTTTCGGGTGATTTCCATACTAACCTGGTTGCTTACATATAAGTTACACACTTCAAGCACGTTCTTTACCCACCTCCGTATCAAAATTGATCTGTCATACAACGTTGCAGCCAGCAACATTAGACATGTGAAATAAGGTAACGGAGCTCCGTTCCTATCCACAATTGGGTTGATACAGGTTGTACTGGTCTGGAACTTAGGACGACGCGGTTTTGTCCGGTCAACCAAGTTTCGATTTTACAAGGTTTTTCCGCAACCACTTGAGGTGAATGCCGGGATGGTTCCCACAAAGGACCATAGTCGAATTCTCTCCCGTTCCTTCGTTAATCCTCTGTCGCCTGTAAAGTTCACGACGGGAGACGACTGAAGAGGCATAACACCCTTCGATTTTACAAGGCTTTTCCACAACATTATACAGGTGAAATAAGGAAACTGAGCTCCGTTCCTATCCACAATTGACATTCAGTGTATCGCACTATAAACGTGACTCCATATTTATTTACTTCACATGCGCAGATACTTTTTTGTTCTCACTACCGCGCGATGGATGCCTGGACGGGGATTCGAACCCGCGTCCTCCCGAATGCGAGGCCAGAGAGTTAACCGCTCACCCACCACGCTCGGTCTGAGTCGTAAGAATATGCACAAAACTTTGTCCAAAACACTCGCCGTCACAAACGTCTTTCGCCGAACTTATCGCAGTTAGTAAGTCTTGGTCACTAGGAAACACCTCTGCAGCCGTCCTGGGAACATTTCTTAGTGAGTTCCGTTCCTATCCACAATTGACATTCAGTGGATCGCACTATAAACGTGACTCCATATTTATTTACTTCGCATGCGCAGATACTTGTTTGTTCTCACTACCGCGCGATGGATGCCTGGACGGGGGTTCGAACCCGCGTCCTCCCAAATGCGAGGCCAGAGAGTTGTCCAATGTGTAACGCCATATGGCACGCTATGACCGCGCATTTAACGCGACGAGTATTTTTTTTAACTGCTTTACGTCTCTCAACAGCGAGGTCTTTAGAGACGGGAAAGGATGGGGGGCAAGGATGGGGGCAAGGAATGGAAAGGAATTCGACCATGGTCTTTTGAAGGAAGCACTTGGCATTTGCCTGGAGTGATTTGGGAAACCATGGAAAACCCAAATCTGGATGCTCAGATGGGGATTCGAACCGCCGTACTCCCGAATGCGAGGAGGAGAACGCTAACCGTTACACCACCACTCTCGGTAGAAACGCGTAGCCCACAAGCTTCGAGCATGGCAATGCTATTCCGGTGAACATCTCTGTTCATACCGCAGAATTCTCATACCTCACAGAACGACAAAAGCAGCGGAGTACATTTTCTTGCCATCCATTTGCCTGCCATTCATATCTTGCATGTGTTCTTGACGAGTTTTGTCTTTGACATTTGCCTGGAGTGATTTGGGAAACCATGGAAAACCCAAAGCTGGATGCCCGGACGGGGATTCGAACCGCCGTCCTCCCGAATGCGAGGCGAGAACGCTAACCGTTGCACCACCACTCTCGGTAGAAACGTTCCTCGCCTCTAATGACAACGATGTGTAACGCCATACTGGCACGCTCTGACCACGCATCTAGGAGGGCTCTGGTTCTTATCCCCGTCCAATGTGTAACGCTATGACCGCGCATTTAACGCGATGTGTGTGTGTGTGTGTGTGTAGACAATGTGGCCAAGCCGACGGCGAACCACGTGGCGGCGCCCGCCCCCCCCACAGCCTCAGCCTGTACCTGTTATTTGCCTCGGCATGTACCTGTTATTTGCCTCGGCACGCACTGGCTAAATACCTCCGCGAATTCCGGATCCGTTGGTCGCTCAAGAAGCAGATGACGGTTACAAGGGTGAGGGGAGAGAGGACGGTGCAACACACCTGTCCCGCAAGTCACCCCTCAAGTTAAGTAGCCGAATTATTACGCATGAATGCACCCGCCGTTCCCTCAAGTCAAGTGGCCTAATTATTAACGCATGAATGCACCCACCTGGCCCGCAAGTCCCCTCCCCTCTAAGTGGCCTAATTAGTGATGCATGACTGCACCCACCTGGCCCGCAAGTCACCCCGCAAGTCAAGTGGCTCTCGAGGCAAGTGGTTAGTCAAGTGGCTCTCGAGTCAAGTGGTTAGTCAAGTGGGAGGGGGGAGGGGGAGAACAATAGAATAATACAATGTATAAAATTCTTTTGTGTGGGCACGCTCCCCCAAACCCACACTACTAAACCTCTCTCCCCTTTTCCACCCCCTTAATATACACAAAGCTACAGTTTCTATCCGATCCTGAAGGAAATTTTCACACTTTTACTTTACAATAAACAGAACAATTGCATTTGAATTATGTTGCAGACGACCAATCCCTCTTCCCTTCAATCCCCAGCCCTCCTGATGTTATTTATAGATATCCACATTTTTTATCAGATTTAAATGGAACAATGAACATGTATACTTAAAAACAAAGGGAAACATAATGTTTACATTCTGTTTACAAAACCCAACCTCTCTCTCCCTTACAATGTTTTTACACAAATCTACCGTTTTTATCTGTTTTCGATGGAACTTTGCACGTGTATACTTTAAAACAAAGAGAAAAATACTGTCCACATTACAAAAACTAAACTAATCTTCGTCTCCACACCCCTTAATTGTTTTTTTTATATATATACATACATACAATATTTATCTGATATCAATAGAAATTTATACACATATACTTCAAATCAATCAGAAAAGACAGTCAGCATTTGGTATACAAAAGCTAAATCCCTCTTCCCCTTTATCTCCACCCCTTTTAATTTCCAATGTAAAAAAAATCACATTTTTAAATCCCGTTCAAATCAATTAATCTACTTTTAATTGATGGCAGAATATTCATAAAATAAATGTGTCCTAATGTCTCAACATGTACTACGTATTTCAACTTGGACCCCAAGTTTTAATGTTGTGAAAATCAATGAAAAATCAATATTTTCTGTGTGATGTCGGAACAAACAGATATATTCCATAGACAGATTTTTGTATGTGGTATGTATTAATGCCCAGATGTTACATGTTTCGATTATCGAGCAGCAGCTTTAACAGATGTTATCGTTAGGTCGAAAAACAGCCTAGACCAAAATGTAAACTGACATTCCTTAACACAGCATCAAATTCACCCCATTTCGGAAGTTGTTGGGGTATATAGAGTCAGAAAATTTTAAAAAAAAGCAAGCGCTTTAACCGGTAAGCTACCAGGAAATGAGAACTGTTGCGGCGTATTTAAAATATAAAACAAACCATAATCCCACTAAAAAATCTAAAAATAAAATAATTGTTTAAAAAAAAACAATTAAACCGCCTTCAAGAAAAGAACACTAAAAATTTTAAAATAACATTATACCTTACTTAAAAGCAAGTAAATCTAAATGAACAATATTTTACATTACTGTTACTGAAATTTTTACATTAATTAGTTATTTTTGAAGTCGGTGCCAGCCAAAGCAAGATAAACAAAAAGATAATAACAAGAATGAATAACAATAATATATAAAAATCTTGTTACTACTTACCTACAATTAATGTTAGAAACATGTTTCAACAATACTGAAACATACAGATGATACGCCAATATTATATGAACTGTAAAGCGTTACTGCATGATGCAGCCTACCAATTGACACTGTAGCGTCAAAGAGATGCCTGGATGACCAACGAGGCCAAGCCACAGGTAAAATACCGTTGATTTGTTTCCCTAAGTTGTCTCCCGCAATAAAACTATCTGCCTCACGACATTCTGTAAAATGTTTGGAATTTTTGTTCGTACTCTCCGTTCCACCTCGAACACGAAATAAAGTTTAGTAATTCGATCTTTGCGATGTGACAGCTGGCACCGACCCCAAAAATAACTAATTAATGTAAAAATTTCAATAACAGTAATGTAAAATATTGTCCATTTAGATTTACTTTCTTCTAAGCTAGGCATAAAGTTATTTTAAAGATTTTAGTGTGCTTTTTTTAAGGTGGTTTTTAAGTTTTTTTAAACAATTATTTTTCTAAACATGTTTTTGTGTGGTTCAGAGCGTTCAAGGTCATATGTTTTTCTTGTTAGTGAACCATTAACTTAAATATTTCTTCAGCTTCTTAATTATGTTCCTTTTTTATAATTCTATATCATCTTCAATTTCGTTCATTGATTTACTGCAGTTTATTTAAAAAACTTTGCTTCATATGGTTTTTTTTTCAACTTTTTAAAGAAACAATGTTTTGTGTATCTATAAACTAACTATTAACACTTTCCACCTGCCAGTAATGGATTCAGTGACCGGTAATCAAATAAAACAAAATTTAAAAATTCGCAAACTTATCGAACAAACCTATTGCACAATATGACACTCACCAATGGTCAGCAATAGCTGGAAGAAGACGCCTAAGGTACCGCGGATTTCCTTCTCAGCTATCTCGCCAGTATACACCGGAGCTGCTGTACAAAAGGCAGCGCCAGCTAAACCAGTAATAAAACGACCAAGTATCAGCATCCACAAGGTTTTGCCGAAAGCCAAACACATCCAGCCTGCTAGGAACGGTGGCACCAAGAGCAGCATGCTAGGTTTGCGTCCAAGAAAGTCCAGCAGGAATCCTATTATAATCATGGAAACCAGCGCACCAATTGGTGTAATACCCGCCACCCATGACACTTGCTCGTCGGAGTAACCAAGATTCTTCTTGATGATTTCGTTCGCTGGAGAGGACCATCCGAGTACTGTGCCTAGTGACATTCCACCAAGCGTCGCTGTGAAAACCAGAAAAGAACAGTTAGAAAATAGCAGCAGCTCTTTTATGTCGAAAACATGAAACTTATAAAGTTAGACAAAAATTTACGTCCTACTGTAGCGGCTGTTTTAATTTGTCATCGATTGGGGTGATTGCAGCCCACTCTGTTGGCAATATTATATATTTTAGTGGGATTCTAGAAGTGTTATTAGTTTTCAAGCTATTCTCCATGTTATAACAGGTTAAGTATACTTGTACTCCAAGATGTTATTTGTGACGATGATATAATTTGTCACCAGCGCGATCTGTTTATTCGCAGAGGTCCTTGGCTGCTCTGTATAGTGATATTATATTATACGTCACCTTAGCGACTTATCACCAAAGTTCTCTAACAAATATTACTTCCTGAAGTAATCCGGGTCCTAAACTAACGACTGGAAATGGATAAATTAAAAAATTATTTAATGTAATGTAAAAAAACCTAACCATACATTTATCAGCAATTACTGACTATAGTCGTGCTGGAAGAAAATATCACCCACAACGCTCGCTTCCCCCTAGAGGTGGGCGCCGCGCCGGCGTGACGCCGCCGTGTCTTAGTGGCGCGCCGACGCCGCCGACGCCCTTTGCTTCGCGGCGTGTCCTTGAGCAACACTTCCTAACACGACAACGCGTTTTTTAAATTTTTCATTAAATTGAGGTAATAAGTAGGTGTTAAAATGACCGAATTAGCTAAAACTAATGTTATAAAACTCTCTGTAGTAGTGTTGGTATATAACTGTCTAAGCCAAACTAGTTTTTGTTGGAAAGATTTCGGAAGTTTAGTGATAGAAAAGCCAATAGGAAGAAAATCGTGAATTCCGATCAAGTTCATTTCTTAGCTAGCCTAAATGCGGTAGAAACAGTGAAGTATTTAACCCTGAGTACTCAACGTATGGAGGAAATAAAGACTGACGGCAAAATAGAAGATATAAAGAAACAGTTGAAACTGAATGAATAGAAGATTCTAGCTGTCATTGATGCTGGAGAAAACGTGCGAAGAGCAGTTACGTTGGCTAGCTAATATGGAACATCAATCTGTGTCTTGGTCATGGGCTCCATAATCTCGTTACAGTGGAGGCCTAAATAGAGTTCCAGAAATTGAAAGGCTCGTAAAAAGAATACAAGAAGATTGTCAAGAGAGAGAGAGATACACCCTTGTCACCACATGCCGAAAAATGGAAAAAAGTTTATGGATTCCCTTGATAACGTCGTTCAATGATGAGACCGATCCTATTTTAGAAAATATTTAGATGTAACATTTACACATGGAAAGTTTGAATGAAGTAGTTGAAGAGAGCTCGCTATTCGTATCAGGAAATACTATATACACTCCTTCTATCAAAACTGAAAGACCAACTCGTTGGCATAGATTTCCAGACATGCTGGGAAGTTTAACCTACGTATGTAACTGTGACATAATAAATAAGATATTTAGAAAGATTAGAAAAGATGAAATAGAGCAAAGTGAGCCAAATCTTTTAGACATGAAACATCTAGTAAAATTTTGATAAGGTTTCGCGAAGCAGTTCAGGTCATGTCATCTAAAAATATGTACAATGAATGTGAATCTTCTGTTCCGTTCTGAAATAATTGAGATAATGAATTCTGTCTTAGATGACGAATTATTGACTATGTTTCAGCTTGATCGCAACACGGTGGCAGAAGTTGGCAAACGATTCGCTGCCACAAGAGCGGTCGTAGCAGTATCACCTTTGGTTTATCGTTTTATGGCTATCAAAGAAGTAGATACATTCCTCAGACTTCCACGGCCATCTTTGTTCATGATTAATTGACTTTCGGGTTTTGCCGCGTTGTTTATTTCATTACCCAAGAATTCAGTTCACTATGGTTGTGGAAGAAAATGGACAGCTGCCATTTCTCGATGTCCTTGTTCACAAGCGAGGCGATGGAAGTTTGGGTCACACTGTGTATCGCAAGGCGACCCACACTAATAGGTATCTGCACGCCATGTCGCACCATCATCCGGCAACGAAGAGAGGCGTATTGACATCACTCAACTTAAGAGCTAAGACAGTATGTGACTCGGAAAGTCTGAATGAAGAAATGGAGACACTTACAAAAATATTCCAAGGCAACGGCTATAGTGAATCTGAGATCAGGAAGGTTTTAAGACCCAAAAAACCTATGGGAGACGTCAACTTATCCCACGATATTAATGTGCCAACAAAATTCGCCTGTCTCCCGTACATACAGGGTATCACAGACCGGATTGGGAAATTGTTAAAGTGGGTGGAGGTGCGAATAGTATATAAGGTTAACTGCAAACTTGGTCAGTCACTGACAAAGGTAAAAGACAAATTACACCCACACCAGCTTATGGCTGTTTACGAAATCCCCTGCAGTTGTGGCAGTGTTTATATCGGCGACACAGGTCGCACTGTGGCGGAGAGACTTAAAGAACATATCCGCCACTACAAATATAACAACAGTGACAAATCCGCCGTAGTCCGCCATGCTATTAATACCGGGCATGAAGTAAAATTTCAGGAAACGAGGCTACTGTGGAGAGAAGACCAGTGGTGGCCCCGACGGGTGAAAGAGGCAGCAGAAATTTTAAAAAACACCAACAACATCAACGAAGATAGCGGCCTCTTACTCTGCGATGCTTGGCGCTCGTTGCTATGTCAACATAAACAGTATCTCTGACGAAGGCTGGAGGATAGCAGCCGAAAGCTTAGGTAATGAAATAAACAACGCGGCAAAACCCGAAAGTCAATTAATCATGAAGTAGATACATATTTGGAGTCAATACAAAAGACCAGTACTTCCTTTCTTCCTTCGTATATCAAGGAAGTGATCACTGGCATTAATGTGCCAGAAATAAATGAAAGTAGGGATTCTATTGCTTCTACAAAATCCACCAATGATACATCGTTGCTGTAGAAACTATCGATGAAATATCGTGTGTATGGCGATAATGATTATCCGATCGCTCAAGAATGTTGGAGATATTTATCTTCATCTGATACATCAGATCCTAAAGATGGAAATCTTTTAAGTTACTTTAACAGCAAAAAAAAAAAAAAAAAAAAAAAAAAAAATTCTCTGTTTTCTCCTCTTACCTAGACTTTTCTTTGTGTGCCTGCACAAGAACACCGAGCGAAAGAGTATTTTATGTATTTTCTGGGACTAGGCTAGTCATTTCTACCAAAAGGTCTAGCCTAAGCTCAGTTCGCCCAAAAAAAATTATCTTCATACATGAGAACTACAAAGAGTACAAAAACCTGCATGATTTTGAATGTATAAGTGAAACATTACTTATTTCCTGTTTTTGAGACGAAATGATGATATGTACATCTATATGATATATATTATTTCTATAAGGAATTTTTTTCTCACAAACCATTATCTTCCTTTATACTTAACCGAAATCAATAAATTAGGCGTCATTTTAAAGCTTATGATCTCCACTTTGGTCACATCACATTATAAGAAAGGAATTTTTCGGAATTCGATCCTTAAAGGGCAAAAGTGTCAATACTTCTAAATTGCTTTTTTTTGTGTTACGAGTCATTTATCTCCCTGGATACCTTTCTGAAATCGTTTAATGAAGTATTATTTTAAAGATTAAGATCTCCGCTTTGGTGTCATCACATATTAAGATAGGAATTTTTCTGAATTTGACCCTTAAAGAGCAAAAATATCAATATTTCTGCAACGCATTTTGTGTCACGAACCATTTACCTCCCTTCATATCTAACCGATATAGATAAATGAGGTATCATATTAAAGATTAAAGTCTCAGCCGTGGTCGCATTATATTTTAAGAAAGCAATTTTTCGTAATTCGACCCTTAAAGGGCCAAAATGTCGATATTTCTAAAATGCTTTTTTGTGTTTCGAGTCATTTATCTTCCTTGATAAAACGAGGTATCATTTTAAAGAATGATGTCTTCGGTTGATTACACCATATTTTAAGAAAGGAATTTTTCAAAATTTGACCTTTTAGAGGGCAAAAGTATTAATATTTCTACAACGCATTTTTCTGTCACGAGCCATTTATCTCCCTTGATACTTAACCGAAATCGATAAATCGTTTAAAAGTATCCGCTTTGGTCAGATCATATTTTATGAACGAACTTTCTACAAATTCAACCCTCAAGAGGCAAAAAATATCACCATTTCTAAAACTTTTTTCGTTTGATGCGTAACCGAAATGGAGGAATGAGGTATCATTTTAAAGACCAAGGTGTCCGCTTTGGACACACCATATTTAATGAAAGTAATTTTTGAAATTCGACCCTTAAAGGTCAAAAGTATCAATATTATTTCTACAACTGTTTTTAAAATTACGAGCCATTTATCTCCTTCGATATCTAACCGAAATCGATAAATGACATATCGTTCTAAAGTTTAAGGTCTCAAATTAGGTAAAATCATAAATTAAGAAAGAATTTTTCGGAATTTGATGCTTAAAGTGGTCGCCCGTATGCAACAGTTCAGAGCCAAGTCCCTAGATTGCAACAGCAGATATCACAAAGATGTCAAACTTTTTTTATACAATAAATAGCTTTTCGTATTTTTTTTATGTTACGGAAGGATTTTTATTTTGCTATACAATTTCAATGTAAACATTTTATTCGGACAGCAACACGTATCATAGAGATGTTGATATGCTGTGTGCATTTTGTTAAGGTTGGTTGCATTCTGTTAAGGTCAGTGACAGTTTGTATTAGGTACAATGTGTTTTAAATTTTACTAACTGTTTCTTAATATGTTTTGATGCGTACCAATTACACTAAACAAATAAATATTTGCTACATAAGTGCGGTTCTACTTTTCATTATACTACAAGCATTCAACCTCACTATTCATCGTATTTTACTAGCGAAATTTTCGCACGGGTCGTCTAGTATCATATATAAAATAGTCACGCCGCCGGCGTTACGCCGCCGCCGGCTGAAAATGTTCGGCGCGCCGCCGCCGAGATTTTGGTAAGCGGCGCCCACCTCTACTTCCCCCTACAGGCATACCAACTTGACCTTGCTAAATGAATGAATACCTTCATCACACAAATATATCTGAAACGTGACTTTACTGAAATAACACCGTGAACTACTAAATAACTATCATGATTTATCCAACCGATCATTATCAGACATACGAGGCATTACAACATTATGATTATTGCAAAGAATGGCAGACAACGCTATATTAGACTAACGGAATAAACTATTTTCTTATGAAAAGGAATAACCTTAACTACCAAGCTACAAGAGACAAGGCGGCTGGCAAGCATGTCTTGCCAGGGCGCCAAAGACCACAGCACGACACAGCTCTCACCTCTACTTCACTGCTAGCAGACACCCTTGCATGTAGCGGTCACGGGTTAGCAGTATGCAGGCAGAAATCTTGAGTCAGCAGTTCTGCTCACCTATTCACCGTGAAGTGCTCCCTACAAGAGGCTTACACTACTCTTCACTGAATAAACTACTCCATTTCCTATTTTAAACCCTATTTCACAGAATGGCCGATACACTACAGTTCTGAAGTAATCGCTCACTTTTACATAGTGAGAGGAATTAACGGAAATTTACAGTGGTCTGGTAATTTGAAACAGATGCAGGACTCGCAAATACTAAGTATATTCTTTGGAAGGTACATGGATGAAACCAGTCTTACACCATCGAACGTTATGGTGGGGCTAAATTAAGGAAGAGATACATAACAAATAGTAGAGAAGTAGGGGAGAGGGTATCTTCTATCCATTTCAGCGAAAACCCACTACATCTTGCTCGTATACACACCCTCACACATTCGGATTAGAATCAAGTCAGACTTCAAGACAGCCAAAGTATCTAGCTCACCACAGAAGACTATGGAATCTGTTTAGATGGAGCGCCTAGTAAATCCCACGTCATACGCCAATTTCATATACACCAAATGAAAACTGTTGTAGAATCCAGTATGTCTAGACTAGATGTTAAACATTATCTTTATTAAGGTGGGATTTTAACTTTACCACAGAATAAGATGTCTGTGGATAAATGATTTAAATGGGTGTTGAAAGGCTGCCTGTCACTGATTTTGATTAAAACTCACTTACTGAACATAGATAATTACTAACTGAATCAAGGTTCTTTTAGCCGCGGTCGCCAGGTTTAGGTACTACTGTTCGTCGGAGTTATTAAATGATAAATTCACACACTTTAGAATGAACATCTACACAAAAACTTTATTCAAGTTTATAAACTTATGCATTCACACCGACGGAAAGTGTCACCACCAAATTAATATTTAAACAAGGAATCAGACTCCTTTTCTGAAAATTGCAGACTCGTGGGATAAGAGAAATTGAACTACAAAAACTCCCACGCTCTCTAGCGTCCTCTTAACACGTCCACAGTCACTTGCAATCACAGCACTCAATTAAAAGCAGTGAATTTAACATATTACCAGTTTCCATTATTCACTTCACCGAATTTTTTTCTCACAATTTCTACGATTAAAACCGAAACGTTCACTCCTCCGAACTTCACTTGACGACGGTCAACGATCCACTCCTCCATACAAAGACAACATAACATTCACTCACGACGCCGGCCACAGATATTACTGTATGGCTCAAACGTATGTTATGTTACAGTGTGTATGAACGTGTGTGTCAGTTTGCGGGCACTGCGTGAGTGAATGTGTGTGAATGGAGAGTATATAGGCCGTTTATCTGTGATGGTACAGAATTTATTTTGTATTTCTGACACAATTTAAAGTCATTTTCTTGTGTAATACGTGAATGTTAAACTCAGTTGCTGCTTTTGCATAAAAATATTGTACAGTATAATATCATTGCTTGTGATTCAGAGGAAAGATATAATCATCGAGTATAGAGTGCTAATGCAGTGTCATCATAAAAAATGTGCATTATAATTTAAATAACCATTTTACATTTATCAGTGAGTTGTGTTATTTATTACAACCAAATTGCTTCAATAAAATCATTTTTTTCCTTCTCTCCCATTCAACCAAAAATGTACTTGGATATTTTTAGTAGTAACTCTTGCTGGTAAAATCCTCCACCGATATCTTTATCTTGAAAATTTCAAATAATTAAGTTATAGGAATTTTTTAATTTCACTTATACTGATTAGTTTGGCAAGTAAACCTTTCTCAAACTGTTCTTTAAATCTGGTGATTCCAACATGATCACCAAATTTAAATTTTGCCGGTGTAGTAATGTTAATGCTGCTGTCTACGATTAAAGTAACGAGTTGTCTTTAACGCTACACTATTTTATCTTTTTAGTACTATGACATTTTGTTCTTTAATGGGAAATAACTTTGGAAGTAATTCAATCCAGCGATGTGATCCATTTCTAATAAATTCCCTCCAAGTAGCATTCTTTATACCCATTCCGTTATTGATGCCTTCACTAGTAATTAATAACACTGCTAATAATGAGCGCCTTAAACCGAGCGTGGTTGGTGAGCGCTTAACGCTCTGGCCTCGCATTCGGCAGGACGCTGGTTTGAATCCCCGTCCAGGCATCCAGATTTGGGCTTTCCTTCGTTTCCCCAAATCACTCCAGGTGAATGCCGGGATACTTTTCTCGAAAGAACTTGGTCGAATTCCATCCCATTCCTTGTCCCCAATCCCATCCTGCCTCTAATTACCTCGACATCGACGAGGCGTAAAGCAATAAAGGAAAACAAAAGCCATAACTCTTGAATCTTATAATTTCTTTCCATTGTCAATCAGCCGTTTTGTTAAATTATATATCCTAGGCTCAAAGAACGAAAACGCTCATTGAGTGAAAAAAGTCCACAGAGTGTTATAATTCTTTTAAAAATGCCTTTACATGTTATTTGCGTTGTGGCACTTACAAAAACATCGAAAACGCTTGTGGCTAACTTAAATACACCACAATAAGGATTTCACGTCGTGGCTGGTAACATATTTGACCACTGGGGGTTGTGATTATAAAGACAAGCCACAAGCGTTCTGAACATTAGCAGATGCAACCACAACACGACGGACAAGTTGTAACTACATCTTCTGTATGTTTATTAATAATCAGGTGATCTTAAGAAAATGAAACATTCAATTTCATTATCGTTTCTTTACTTTTAATCTTTATCTGATATTAGTTGACAGTAAAATTATTAAAACAAAGAAAGCTGGAAACAAAATTATCAAGAATGTTGCAGAGCTATTTATTTTTACAAAAACTATTACCGTGATATTTTACTGAGCGTGGTGGATGAAAGGTAAAGCTTTGCCCTCTCATTCTGGAGGACACGGGTTCGAATATCCGTGCGGCCATCCAGATTTGGGTTTTCCATGGTTTCACCAGATCAACCCAGGAGAATACCGGGATGGTTCCTTTAAAACGGCCATGGCCAAATTCCTTTCCGTTTCTTGTCCCAGTCCTTTTCCTCCTGTAATTACCTCGACGTCGACGAGAGTTAAAACTATAAGCAAAAATGAAAGTGACAATATGAGTTACATTTATGTTCTATAAACAAAATTTGCATTTTTCATCAATACAGTATTTTTTTACAATGACACATTATATAGCTTGATAGATGCTAAGTGAAGTGTTTGAGGAGTTGAGACTACATTCTGAATGTTAATAAAGTTACTCTCTAAAATTGTAAATTCACTACGAGCATAAAGTCGATCGAGAATACCTTTCATGTTTTCTGACTGATTGATTAATTCCCCTAACTACACCCAAAATATTTCTGGAAGCTGCTGCGCGTCCTCTGTCAACTTTGCGTACCCTAACTAAAAAATTAGAGCAAATTTCAACTACAGAAATTTTTTAGTTGGATAGTGAAATCATTTTATGTACATGTTTCTCTTGCCCGGATTTGGCACTTATTCTCACAACACTGATGCTGCTCTTTCTTCAACCAAATCTCTCATTCTTTTCCACAAATAAAGTAAACTTATCCATGACACTTTGAACACTTGTGATCTATTGAGGTATCAGTTCCACAAATAACATAACTTTTTACTAAATTATAATTTTCAGCTTTTTCTAAAATAATGTGTCGCTGTAAAAGAAATTTTGACGAAAATGCAAATGTTGCTTGGCGAACATAAAATGTCACTCAAAATGTCACTTTCATACTTGCTTTTGGCTTTACGCTTCGTTGAAATAGAGGTCATTACTGGCAGTGAAGGACTGCGCGCAAGTGACGGGAAGGAATTCGGCAATGGCCTTCTTAAAAAGCTATTCCGGGACTTCACTTTTTAGTGATTTGGGAAAAACGGTGGAAAACCCAAATCTGGATGGCCGGACGGGGATTCGAACCCGCGTCCTCCTGAATGAGAGGTCAGAGCTTTGTCGCTCACCCACCACGCTCGGTAAAATGTCACGTTAAAAGTTTTTGTAACTATAAATAACTCTGCAACATTCTTGATAATTTTGTTACCAACTTTCTTTGTTTTAATTATTTTATTGTCAACTTAAATCAGATAATGATTAAAGATAAAAAACGATAGTGAAAAAGAATTTTATTTTCTTAACATCACCTGATTACCAATTAACATACACAAGATTTAGTTATAATTTGTCAGTCGTGTCGTGGTTGAATCAGTTAATATTAAGAACGCGTTGTGGCTTTTCTTAATAACCAACGAAATAACATGAAAGCCACTACGTGAAATTCGTTTGTGGCTTTTTTCAGTTAGCCACAACGCGTTTTGGCTATTTTCGTAAGTGGTATAACGTGTATAACGTTTTACGGCTGATTTACAGAGATCACAACGTCTTGTGGACGTTTTTTCGATAAGTGTTTTAGTTCTTTGAGCCTAAGTAATATTTATCAACAATCAGTAATATGTAGTTGCCAGTGGCGTAGCTAGGTCAACAAGGGCCCCGGTGCAAACAATTTATTTTGGGCCCTCAGACCTTTTTTTTTTTTGCTTCGTGTGCTGGTATAGGCCCCGTGAGCTGAGGATGGGGGCCCTTGAGTTGTCCTTAGGGGCCCCGTGAGCAGTGGTTGGGGGCCCCCCTGAGCAGCGAGGGCCCTTAGTGTTAGTGGGGGTCTTCCTGTGTCTCAGGGGTCCCTTTAGACGACGGTAGTTTGCCGAGAGGGCTCGTGGGCCCTCTAAACTGCGCTTGGGGCCCCCCAGAGATGCGCTTTGGGGCCCCTTGAGGTATGCTTGGGGCCCCTTGAGCGTAGGAGCCCCAATGCACTGCACCACCTAGCCCCATAGTAGCTACGACCCTGGTAATTGTAACCACAGTATTTGCGAGGGTAGGCATTATTTCAACATCATCAAGTCCTTCCATTATCGAAAAAAACTTTCTAGCCGGTCTATGCATTCTAGTAAAGCTTCATATATAATCTCTTACTACTGAAAAAATTTCGTTTGAATTATACGATTTGCTGATATGGACGTTATAAGTAACTTTAATCTTCCGTCAGTTTAATTCTTATCATTCCAGTAAACATATTCCCTCATGGGTTGAATGCCAGAAACCCGACTGAAGATCGAATTAATGGATCACATTTTTATAATTAATTTAGCCTCCACGTTTAAAAACTTTCTTGGATGAGCTGTAATTTATTGTGTGGGCACTTCAGTAGTTTTGTATTTCAAGATACGTTTTCAAGTCTTTTACTGTATATTTAAAAAAGACAACAGTTTCATTACTCCATCCATCTATAACTAGGGTTACTGCAATATATCGGTCAACCGATAATATCGATAATTTTGGACCTAAGATATCGATATTTTTATACGGTCGATACGATAATATCGACATGATGTAATGAAATATCGAAAGCTACAAACAGCTAAGCACTAAAATGTCCTGCAATTAAATGTGTGGTACGAACCAAACTTTACTGTGCTAAACCCCACCTTTGCTCGACAGCAAAATCTTTACAGTCTTTTCGTACTTTGTGGTATTATTCCGGTTCGTTCGCGTTAATCGTTACTCATTCATTTACGTTCACCATTTTATTATTTAATCTGTTGCGTTACGCTCACGTACGTTGGTTCTTGTTTCTCTGTATGACGTATTACAATATTCTAAAAGAAATAACTGAATAACTGATGCAGATGCTTATTTTATCAGTGTTGATATCCCATGGTAACCGCCGTTCTCTGGTAAGGCGTTCATAAAATGAAATTCGTTTGGAAGATGCCTCATGTTCATCTGGATGACAGAAAGAAACTTGTTTTGCTTAAAGTTATGGATAGTATGGATATTAATTTCAAAAATTGGAAACTACCGGAATATCCATTTATTCCTACAAGCAGTAAACATACGCGGTGTACAGAAGCATCAACACAGTTGGAAAAACTGATATTAGCATTCCAAACAAACAGAAAATATAACGAAGAACGTGTTGTGTCTCAATTTAACCACTAAAATATCAAAGTCTACCTAAGTGACGAGACATTTCCGTATAAAAATATTAGTAATCATATTCCAGACGTCTTACTATGAACGACAGTATTCCTCACCATTATTAAAGCCTGACAAATTACGATATGCATCTCTGAAATTGGTCTGTTAACGACTAAAGGAATCACTTAGACGGAATCCGTAGATATTTGTGTGGAATTTAAAAGCAGTGAGAATTTTACTACCAATAGGCCTGTATACCGTCTAATTCTTCACCATCATGTTGTAGAGCGCACATCCCTCACTCATGTTGTGAGGATACGGAAATGAGATGCACTATGTATTACTCTCATAATAATAACGACCATCTTTTTGGATACACATTGTTTCAAGACTAGAGATATTGTGTTTAATGTGCTCTTAAAACACATTGTATCTCTGTCACGTCATCAGGAAGGGGAGGTAACTATCCAACTGTTGGATAGCTGACACAAAATTATCGTAGAATGCCCAGGAACGCTAATTGAGTCACCTTCAATAAAAGGTGCTCAATTCTATGTGCAGTAACAAATCAAAAAGCTACCATAATATTCGGAGAAGATGAAGTGATCGCGGAAAATTATCTGGAGACAAGTCTGTTGTATTTCTGAAAATTTATGATGCCCGTCACGCGATGAAATGAAGAGAAAATCTTTGCTGAGAACACTTTGTAAGTGGTATAATGTTTCATAATGCTATGTGGGCTGCTGAAATTGTAATTTCAGTTGTCCAATGGAGGGTAAAATAAATAAAATATAAATTTGATATAATGTTATTATTTATCAATTTTTACTTTAAATTTATTTACTTTACATATTGAATTAAAATAAATGAAACAGATTTAATGTTTTTATTTACATCTTCGTGATACGACATACATCAATGCACTCTACACGGTACTTTAAAATATTGTCTTACTTTGCAATTAACAGCATCAAGCACTGGCAAATGATGTAATTTTAATTTTTCCATAGTCCTGTGTTGAATTAGGATTTTATGTCTCTTCTCTGCCCTATACATTATCAATGTACGCATCTATTCATGGGCTGGTTGTAATTTCATGGGAAGTAGAACTATAATCTTGGCCCTTTGTTACACCTCAGCCGAATACTGGTCAAGTGTTTGGCTCAATAGTTCTTACATCCAGAAGACGGACGTTCGGCTTCCCCAAACCGTGGGCATCAATTGTTCATATATTTTATTTAACTATTTGTGATGTAGTTATGAAATGTTGTTCAATTTATTCTCATTTTGTGTGTACAGTGTATTTTCATAAATTGTTATGTAAGTATCATAAGCTAAATAAATTAATAATATGAAATAAATAATAATAATTAAGTCATACTACGGAGTTGATGGTCATGTGAACGAGAAATGGATAAACATTCTATGCATTCCTAATAAAAATCGAGCAAGGATGATAAATGAATTAAAATTCATACACATTACAAGATCTAAAAACAAATATTTCTCTTGTCGCCTGTTCTTCTTGTTTGCGAATTGTTTTAAAACACGAAACAGTAATGATCAGATTGAAATTCGGCTTGAACCATTAAACTTTATTCCTCATATCTGTTTTCGACAGAAGAACTATCGCATTCACGAAACGTTGTATGGTTATTCTAGTATAATTAGTCCGAAAAAGACAGATGCGCTGGAGTGGGAAGTAAGAGTTATTTTATCGTCATGCAAAAAACGCAAAATCTATCTTGTCAATTTAACGTCTAAGTGCCGCATATTCTATACCTCTGTTCTACACTATAATATAATCTGCCAGTGTCGCGCCAGAGCTAAAACGAATACTCTTTGTGCATTAGAATCTTTGATCTCTCAGTGAAATGTTTTCTGTATGAGAGCGAACGTCTTTGCACAAAGTAAGCCATACTACAAATCACGCAAGACACTTAACCGCCCCCCCCCCCCCCCCCCCCAACCACTATACCGAAATCGTATCTCGTTCTTTATAACACATTTGATTATATAAAACGAAAATAATTGTTAATTTGATTCGTAATCTTTATTTTATTTTCATAGCTACTCAGTTGTGAAAATTGAATCTTTCCCGGCGTACATAAAACAGTTTGCCGGTCGGTGTCTTGCTGTCACAGTGTAAACTTCGACCTTTTCGCCTGATGAAGACAACAGAGGCTGATGACGAAACGTCGATAATAGAAATACTGATCCAGGAGAACACCCGAGAAGAATTTCTGTACTAAGATGTTGTAAATATATTTTATTATGTCGCTGAAGCGGAGCCTTTAGGAAGTATCATTCACATTATATTTAGCTCACATATTTCTTTTCTCTAACGAAGCTGAATATCTTCTAAAAAAATTTCAGTGAACAACTCGTTAATGCTGCAGTTCATCCGGACTTTTACTCGTATTGTACCTTGCAGCTGCTTATAAATAAAACAAATGTTTGCAGCTTCCAGCCGCATTTAAACTACATTTAGGATCAGGTATCGCGGTAAATTATCAGTCATTGTTACTAATGTTTAATTCTTCATCAAGCATTCTGCGTTAAATTTACGGGAAATAAGGACAGAATTTCATAAATAAGAAAATGTCCGAAACTAAATTGGCTCTGATATAAACGCTTTTTTTATTTATTAAGAATTTTGCATGACATTATTGTTATGCGAAATGTTATGGCAAAAAATTTGATTTGGCAGTTTTTAATTTAGCTTTTACTTATATCTCTGAGCACCAGAGTAATGCTACGACATCAACAAAGAGATATTATCAGTGATTGAACCGAGATTCACTAGTCTTTGGAAACAGCTTGTCTTTTGCACCAACATTAACATCAAGAATGTGTCGATTTGTTAAGTATGTAACATGATACCAAAGATTCATGCTGCTGACAGTAAGCCAAAAGAGCTGTTACACCGTTCTTCTTCTGACCTCCATGGATCTCAACAGCTCTTTTGAAAACCTTATCCACGAAGAGGAACATAACAGCCCACCATGGACTTCAGTAGCAAGTGTGGCGAAAAATTTCTTTCCCTGCCTAACACGGGGACGTAGACCTCAGGTACGATTTGTGATTCCAATTGGTTATTATTAGATTGAACGACGTGTCTGGAAAAGAAGGAAATGTTTCTCAATTTTCACTTCATTTGGTTCCTACTTTGAATCACTATAACTTTATTTCGCAATACAGAAGGATAAGGATAGTTGTTGTTGTTGTTGTTGTTGTTTTTAGGGGATTTAGGGCGCGTCGACAACTGGGTCATTAGCGCCCTAGCAATATAGAAAGAGCAAATTACGTGCGGCTGACTAATAATGTTGGTAATACTCCTTCAGCAAAGCAACGTAAATTAAAATTAAATAATAAAATTCTCGTACCTCACGCTCTATCTTCAAATGTCAGTTATTATTCTGCTGCAAAGAACATGAACCATACGATTATGCTTTCGCATGAAATATGAAGTCAAAAAATTATCACTCATGAAAGCGACGTGATTTAGAAATAAGCGATAAATTTATCATTCTTACGCTGTACCACGAAAGTCAGTTGTTATTCTGGACAGTATACGTTACACCAGGTATGGGCAACCTTTGCTTAGCTGAGGGCGTAATTTCGGGACTTAATCAGGTCGCGGGCCGTAGGTAAGAAAGAAGTAGATAGTAGTGTATAAAAAGGCGATAAAAATTCACACATTTTTTTATTTACTAGAATTACAATAGGATAATCAAACATACAAAAAGCAAATTAACAAAAACAGATAGAAAATCAAATGAAAATTAATGGGAGACTTGAGTTTGAAGCGTTATTTGAAATTTCTGAATCTCTCGCGGGCCGGACTGAAGTTGGTGGAGGGCCGGATCCGGCCCGGGAGCCGGGGGTTGCCCATATATGCGTTACACCCTAAACATAAACCTCTACTAATATTGCTGTTAGAAATATAGAACTTACGCGGCATGTGTAAGAATACATTCACGCATTGAACCACCGAATTTTTACGACGCCTTTTTTCTCAAACATCTACTTTGTTAGATTTATTAGTTCGTAACTCTTTCTATGTTCTGAATATAACCAAAAACCTTATCCGAAACCAAATTGGCACTAATATAATGCCATTTTTTTTATTTATTACGAATTATGAATGACCTTATTGTTATGCGAAATGTTATAGCAAAAATTTGATTTGGCAGTTTTTAATTTAGCTTTTACTTATGTCTCTGAGCACCAGAGTAATTCTACAACATCAACACAGAGAAATGAATTAACAGGTAATGAAAGTATGCAACTCCAGGTGCTATTAAAGTTCCTCAAATCACCAATTGTTTCGTATTTCACAACGATTTTTAGCTGTAATGATATTAATCGTAAATTCTCTTTTAGTATTCCCCTCACTTACTAAAACCAAATATTCAGATTTATTATTTTATCTCCCAGGAGGTAGAATAACGGAATTCTTTCTGTATTAAGAGCACTTTCAGTAAAATGTTACATTAACAACAAAATAAAAATTTGGTTGTTTTGTTCAAAACTTACAAACTATATCAGATGTACATATTTTTAACATTTTTTGTTTAAATGCAGAGTACTAGACATAAATTTCAAGTTCCTAAGTAATAGTATTTCTTATACAGACCTCATAACTAAAAAAAAAAAAAAAAATCGTTACTCTGAAGGTCATATGTATATTTCCCACTGAAAAATATTCTGTTAATGTATTTGACGAGCGTTAAGCAATAGCTCAGAATGCTGACGCAGAAAAACCTTAAACGTATAGTATAATTTAACAAAATTTTAAATGCGATATTCGGTTTCGGGTATATGCAAAACATGTCCAAATGATAAGTCTGCATCTTATTTTTACGAATAACAGTCTTGTGACACTAACAGACAGCCTAGGGATAGTAACACTCCGATTCTCGGCGGGTAAGGGGACCTATAATGAGCTGAGAAAAATGTCAGTGATCAACTTGCCGGTACACATAGCAACTAAGGAATAGAATTATAGAGAAAGACATAAGTAATTTAGCTATGGATGTAACGTGAGCAGAGTGATAATGGGATAATTTATAAAGTATCAAAATTATCATTCAAACATACTGGGTGCAAAGATTTCGTGGAAAAAAGCATACTGGGTGCAAATATTTTTAAAGGAAATTATAAAAAAAAATTAAGTGAGTGATTAAAGATATCAATAGTAGAATTCTTTAAAAATTTCCGAGACGAACATTTACGTTAAAAAACCATTGAGTCTGCACTTCAATAAGCTTATTTAATAAACATCAGTGTTACAATTCGTGTCTTTAAATCTGAAGAACATTAGCTCGTATTTCAGCTTCACTGGGAATTTTTGTGATCCCAGAATCTATAACTTGTTTGACCCCTCCAAGTTTCTGATTCCGCGTTAAACTTCGGGTCCTGCAGCAAAAGTAAGGAGCTTGCAGTTCTATCGCTATGTCTGACGTAATAGAGCTTAACTAAACTTCCTTTTAACCAAGTTAAATTTTATAGTATAAGAAATTTTTTGACGTACCATTTATTTATTTATTATTTTATTTTATATTGTTACAGATGAACAGACGCACTGCCACTGAAGAAGAGCAAGCAACCGATCAAAATAGTGCATGGAAAACAGCTAAACGCATTGGTAGAAACATAATCTCCTGGATAAGACGTGTGAGGAACTGTTTTTCAACACCTCACACTAGGAACCAACCAACCATGGTTGATGAAGAACCGATATGTGAAATGCCAAATATCAATATCAGGGAAACAGAAGTGTCAAAAATCACAGATTTAATATCGCCTATCGTATCGGTAGCTAAAAACGAAATGAAATGTTCTTTCAGTAGAAAAACACAACACAACGACAAAATATTTAAGACGACAGCTGATGAAATTATTAATGTGATCAGTCATGAAGAAGTAGCGTTCACCTTACAGAGTGAAGATTTAGAAACTAGAAGCTTAATTAAAGACGCGGAACAAGACTTATTTAGAGATGGGTATAAATTTCAGACACAACTGATCTCCGGAAATGAGGATATAAGTCAGATGATTGATGACATTAGTACTATAATTGGTGTTGTAAAAAGAATCAAAAAACTTAAACCTCCTTTACAGAACAATACCGGCGATACATCCGTCAGCAGTGAACTTCCCAAATCGATTCAATGTAAAGAAGAATCAAGAAACAATTCAAGCAAGAATCAGTGTTATGAAAAAGCTGTAACACTAGACACTAGGCCATTAACGCAAAATGTAATCCTAGACTGTGATAGGTTAACAAAGGGGTCTGTTGAAGTAGAAGGAAAGCAACCACTAATTAGTTCTGAAATAGAAAAGATGAAAAAGCTCATGGAAATTAGGAGTGTTTTGTCGACAATGGCTCGTGCTAAAAGCAATTTGGACATTTTAATAGAACAGAGGAACAAATTACGAAAATCTGTGACGGAAAAGACAAAATTGCTTAATTACTTGCAGCAAAGAGAATTAATGCGTGCCGCGAACAGAGAAGCAGTTCGTCTTAAACAAATTGTTCTACAGACGTAACTAGTAGTGAGAAAGTATTTGTTTCTGCATTAAAATTAGGACTCAATGCTCAGAAGAAACTAATTCAGAAATTTCAGCCTTTTTAAAGCAGCCATATAAAAACTGTTGAACATTTAAATTAAAGTAATAAATCATTTTACTTTTATTCAAGACTACACTAATCATTATATGTTGTTTACTGTAATTTTATGGTCATTTTTAGGTATGCTGTGTAAATTTATGTACCATAATAAATAACATTCCTTGTGATACTATTAGAACTGAGCCATGATCGGCAAATGGTACTCATTGCTCCTTTTAACAAGCGATTGTCACCACAGCTACGGTAAACTTTTAGGCACCTAACTAAGTCTGTTGATAACAGGCTGCCCTAAGAATAAAGTAAACCAAAATGTATCTTCAAATTACTTCTACATCTCTGACTAAATTTGATAGACGTAATGAGAAATTTATATTTCTTACAAGTCTTTAAACATCTTCTCTTCTAGATCAAAAGTAGAATTGATTTTGGGTGTGATGATTTTTTATATACACAGACGGAAAAAAAAATCCCAACACCAAGAAAGACTTGTGTTAGATAAACGAAATTTCGTAGGCGTGTTTATACATCTGAAAGATGACATCGATTCAAATTTCGCGCTTCGCGCATAAGTGTGGCGCTAGTAGCGCTACTCAGAGCTTGCAAATCAGGTTTGCTTTAAATACGCGCTGTAAAGTTTGTGAACGTTATTTACCGCTGAGATTTGACATAGTGAGTTGATGTTAGCCAAGAATGCCTTTAAGAAGACGAAGAAGCCATTATCAACAGCTCACCGAGTTTGAACGAGGTCGTGTAATAGGGCTACGAGAAGGTGGATTTTCTTTTCGCGATATTGCAGAAAGACTTGGCCGGAATGTATCCACTGTGCATGATTGTTGGGTGCAGTGGTCAAGGGATGGTACTGCCTCAAGAAGACCGGGTTCCGGGAGGCCACGTGGCACTACTGAGAGGGAAGACCGCCGTATTCGGCGTACAGCTGTGGCGCATCGTACTGCGTCTGCGGCAGAAATTCGGGCTGCAGTTGGTACCACAGTGACACAACGAACTGTTAGAAATCGGTTACTTCAAGGACAGCTCCGAGCCAGGCGCCCTGTAGCGTGCATTCCACTGACTACAAGCCATCGCCGTTTGCGACTCCAGTGGTGTCAAGCCAGAGCTCATTGGAGGACGGAGTGGAGATCTGTTGTGTTTTCTGATGAAAGCAGGTTCTGCCTTGGTGCCAGTGATGGCCGAGTGTTGGTCAGAAGGAGGCCAGGGGAACGCCTGCAACCAAACTGTCTGCGGCCTAGACACACTGGACCTACACCTGGAGTCATGGTCTGGGGAGCAATTTCCTATGACAGCAGGAGCACTCTTGTGGTTATACCAAACACACTGACTGCAAATTTGTACGTCAGTCTGGTAATTCAACCTGTAGTGCTGCCATTCATGAACAGCATTCAAGGGGGAGTTTTTCAACAGGATAACGCTCGCCCTCATACCGCTGTTGTCTCGCAACGTGCTCTACAGAGTGTCGACATGTTACCTTGGCCTGCGAGATCACCAGATCTGTCTCCAATTGAACACGTATGGGATATCATTGGACGACAACTCCAGCATCATCCACAGCCAGCACTGACCGTCCCAGTATTGACAGCACAAGTACAACAAGCATGGAACTCCATACCACAAAGTGACATTCGAAACCTGTATGACACAATGCATTCACGTTTGCAGGCTTGCATTCAAAATTCTGGAGGTTACACCGGCTATTAATTTAACAGTATTTCACATTTGAAATGCATTTTCTTGAGCTTAAATTAACCTGTGATCTTGAAAATTTAATCAATTAAACATGTTAACTTGACAAATGCATTGTCCAAATTTCATTACTCTACAATAATTTTTTCTTGGTGTTGGGATTTTTTTTTTCCGTCTGTGTATATATATCTCTTTTCTTATTGAAGTTGGGTTGGGATGCAGTACGTCTGGCATCTGAGATAGGTTGCGTTTACCTGTGCGCATCCCTTCCATGCATGTAAAAATTGTGCATATTGAAATCATTTTAAGACAAATTTTCTTGTTTCATAATTTTCTATATCTTTTTAGTAGTATAATTACCAGACAGTTTTATCGTTGCTACGATCTCGCCAGATGCAATTAAAACATAAAATAATTTTCAAACCATTTTAGTATTGCTGAAATTAGTTCTGTTCAAAGAGTATAAAATAAATTTGCCAGACAGAAATTCGATTGCTTAAAGGAGCCAGACAAGTCTCGGGGAAAATAGGTAAGCTTGACGCATGTAATTCGTTGGTTGGGTCAGAAAAATAGCTGCAACAGATGACGTCATAAGATATAAGGAGTCACAGATGTTACTTTTTAAGATGGCTTCGAGTGTCTATGTTCGTTGCATTATGTTTTGTAAAACGAAAACTCAGCTTCGTAGTGACGGGCGATAAAAAAGAAAAATGTGTAAAATACCAGATTTACTTTTATGTATGGCTCAACATATCTTTATATATAAAGATGAATGTATGTTTGTTTGTTTGTTCTTCATACAAATCCACAGTTTTCATCCGATCTCGATGAAACTTTGCACACTTATCCTTTGAAACAAGGAGAAAAATACTGTCTACATTTGGTTGGAAAATTATCTGTATGAATAACACATTTTGTCTCATAACTTCGAAATACGGCGATAGACAGACACGTTGAATATGGACGTCTCCGTGCCGTGTTTTCGTGTAGTGGTTAAAACGATTGCTTACGAACGTCATGGTGTACGGTTCAAATCTCCGTTGAGGCTAAGATTTTTAAAAATTGTTTTTGATCGTAAGAGTCACGTTTGGGCCGTCGGTTATTCGGATTGAATTTTAAACTGTAGATTTCACAAAGGTAGGGGTGCAACCTGAGGCAATTTGTAGGTAGTCTTGCAATACAGTAGATGTACACTTTTTTACGTTATACTGATCTATCAGGGGTGATTCGTAGTCAGTGTGCGTGTAATCTGCAGTAGGAATACTATAAATGCGAAAGTAAGTCTCTGTCTTCTGTTACGTTTTGACAATTAAATGCCTATACCGATATTGACGGAATTTGACGAGAAAATCTGTAGGGAGGGCACTGGACTTTTTTTTGTTCTTCATAAAAATCAACAGTTTTCATCCTATCTCGATGAAACTTTGCACACTTATCCCTTGAAACAAGGAGAAAAATACTGTCTACATTTTGTTGAAAAATTATCTGTATAAATAACACATTTTGTCTCATAACTTCCAAATACGGTGATAGACAGAGACGTTGGATATGGACGTCTCCGTACCATGTTTCCTTAAAGTGGGCTGGCAGCTCAGTGGCCAGTTCGCATCGAGCCGCCGTCGCGTGCGGTTGCTCGATACTTTCCTCAAGCGAGGTTCAGTGAGTGTATCAGTGAAAACTTAGCTTGTGGTTTACGATAGTGAAAATGGAATCGACGATACGGAAGAATACACTGAAATTTGCGTTCGACGCGAAGGAGACAAGACCACGTGCATATGACTTCCATGAATGGCTGTATGAAAAATTCGACTTGACAGACGCAGATGTATACGGAATCCAAATGGACTTCTTGACTTATGCAGTATACGTTAAAATGACAAATGACAACTTGTGCAATACTATCGTAGAGAAAACTGGAGGGAAAGCCGACTACCAGAACCCAGATGGAACCGTAAGTACCGTATATATAAGCCACGCAGAGCTGGGGCTACGATCAGTAAGAGTTTTTAATGTACCATTTGAAATTAGTAATGCTAGTGTAACGGCAGCAATCCGAAACTATGGTGAAATAATAACGGCGACCGACGAAAAATGGAGCCCTAAGTTCAGATTCCAAGCAAACAACGGCATACGGTGTGTGAAAATTGATTTAAAAAAACATATACCTTCCTATATAATGATACAGGGTTTCAAAGCATTAATAATATATGAGGGACAACCGCGCACATGCTCTGTTTGCAATGAACCAGGACATCTAAGATCTGAGTGTACAAAACGCCGACCATTACAACTTCCAAGAGTAAAATTGTCAACATCAGAAACTATAACAGCAAATGCTACAATCGCGGAAGCGAGTAAGGAAAGTAGCAACACAGCGTCTTATGCAGAAGCCACGGCACAAGTCAACAGTGTAAACATAGGCCACACTGTAACATCAGCATGTGAGCCACACACAGAAACGTTGGAAAACACGGAAAACATGGAGATCGATGTAGAGGACAACTCGGAACAACTCGGCGGTAAACAGGAAACACAAGCCGAAAAATCTGGACAAGAAGAAGAAGAAAACGAAGAACAAGAACCGGAACAGAAATTACATGAAAAAGAAATAGAAGAAGAGAGTATCCCAGAACATGTCATACACATAGAAACATTTACAAATAAAACAACTCACCAGGCAGAAGAAGATTCCGAAACAAAACAACGGATTGAAATGCACAGCTCAACGATCAATAACAAAGCCGAGAAAGAAATAAGCGAGAAGAGAATAACAAGACAATCTAGCAGAAGTGCAAATAAGGATGGTGCCAATACCGCAAGTCAATACATAGCAAAAAAACGCCGAGCTCTCAGTGAACGACTCGAAAACAACGGCAAAACCAGTAAAAAGAATAGCAGAAAAAGTAGAACGAACAACAAATAACGCCAAATCAAGACAAGAAGAAGAAGAAGAAGAAACAACCAAAGTGAGAATTGAAGGACAAGACACACCAAAATACGTAAACGATCAGAAGATAAGAGAAGAAGATAAACCAAAACTCCTCAGTAAAGACAGCTGGTACGAGGAAGTAATGGAGGGATCTGATGAGACGTAAAATAACCAATGACATGCAATCAAAGTTATAGCATTGCAACTATAAATATGAACAGAGTAATTACGACATTCAAAATAAAATGCCTAGCGGATTATATTAAACAAAACAGTATTGACATCGCAATGTTACAAGAAGTGACTTTTACGGAACTAAACATCCCTGGATACGATGGAATAATCAACTACTCCAAAGAAACCAACACGGGAACGGCCCTCGTGATTAGAGAGGGAATTGAGACGGTTAGTACAGAAACATTAACAACGCGAATAATCAATGTTTACGCCCCCTCTGGCAATAATAATCGAGCCCAAAGAGCACACTTCTACAAAACAGAGCTACCCTATCTCCTGCGAAATACCACAGGTGCAATAATAATGGGAGGTGACTTTAATTGTGTACTAAGCCAAAAAGATCAAACCCCAAATTTCAATGGGTGCAGGGAGCTGACTAACCTCATTCGAGGGATGGACTTTCACGACGCTTGGGAATGCATTCACGGAAATGCCAAAGCCTACACATATGTATCAAACAACTCGGCAAGCCGACTCGACAGGATCTACGTACGGAGACTCTGCGAACCAAACAACCAGTGCAAACATTTTCCTCTAAGCTTTTCAGATCACAACAGTATGCAATGTACTGTCAACATGCAGAGGCAGCCAGTTAGCAGAGGCAAAGGATTCTGGAAATGTAACATCTCTATGCTTGAAGACCCGGCGCTAGACGAAGAAATCAAAAGTGTCTGGGACGAATGTCTAAAAAACTGTAAAAAATATAAAAGCACACTATCTTGGTGGGTTGAACATGTGAAACCGAAACTAAAACGAACCTTAATCTCCTGGGGGACACAAAAGAAACTATTGGATGAAGGGCACAATTGAGTATTATTACAGATGCATCAAGGAATTATACCAAGAGCCCACCAAAACTGTCGATACTAATATAAAAATAAAAAATACAAAGCCAAGATCCTATCATTACAAAATATGCAAGCAAACAAACTTCTGACAACTTCAAAACCGACTGGACGTCGCAACCAAAGAAACGGCAGCCTTGTACCACCTTATAAGGAGCACAAAAAGGAGTAAAAAAACTTTAATAACCAATATAATTAAAGAAAATGGTGAAAACATCAAGGACGGAAGAGATATAATTAAGAAATTACCACGCATTATAAAAATATTTTAAGTCAACTCCAACTAGTACGGCGGCAATCTCCGATTTAATATCCAACTCAAGTAACACAGCAAGTGTGGAAGAATCAGCAACTCTAACAAGAATTTTTTGACCAGGATGAAATTCATACATCGATAAACAAAGCAGCAAGAGGGAAATCCCCAGGACCGGATGGGTTACCCATAGAATTTTATATTCATTACTGGCCCATGCTAAGAAATAAGTTAACAGAGATTCTAAACGACTTATGGACAGAGGATAATCTTCCCACCGCCTTCACAGAGGGCATCATAGTGCTTAGTACCCAAAGGCAACCAGATCAAAAAAATCAATGAAATACGACCAATAACTTTGTTAAATTCAGACTTTAAAATACTAACGAGAATCCTCAAAACTAGACTGGAAACCCCTCATGGAGAAAATCTTAGGACCTCATCAAACCAGTGCTATTCCCGGACGTAGCATCTTAAATACTGTGTGCGAATACCGTGATATTATCAGCATAAACGCAGAAAAACAAACGCCATCAGCTCTACTATTCCTCGATTTTGAAAAAGCTTTTGACCGAATTGAACATAATTACCTCTTAAAAATCACGGAACATAAAGGATTTGGCTCCCCATTCGTGGAAGTAACAAAGAAAATAATTACAAACACACATTCAAAACTTCTTATAAACGGACACCTGTCAGCGCCCGTCAAGATAGAAAGATCGATAAGACAAGGATGCCCGCTATCAATGATCCTGTACGCACTGGCAACGGAACCCCTGCTTGAGAAATGTCACCAAAATTTAACAGGCATTAATCTAAACGGACACAAATTTACATGCAGAGGATACGCAGACGACATTTGTATAGCCGAAACTTCAGCGGAGGACATCCAAAAAACGTGGGAAATAATCACAACGTTCACGGAAGCAACAGGCGCAAAACTTAACCCAAAGAAAACTGCACTGCTCCAAATAAGTGGAGCAGAGATCCCACCTCCAACACACATCTGGTACGAGCAAGTAGAAGAACATAAGACATTAGGCATTGTTTTTCAAAAGAACATTATGAAAACAATAACTAAAAACTGGCTCATAACACTACCAAAAATTAGGGCTGTTATAAACATGCACTGTGATAGAGATCTGGATGCAATACAGAAGGCTAAAATCGTACAAGTATCTTTATTGAGTAAAATGGTCTACATCGCCCAAGTACTGCCGATACCCGACACAATTGCAGATCGGATACAGAATCTGCTAGGGTGGTTCGCAAGCAGGGGTAAGATCTTCAAAATAGCGTTCAAAACAATGACTCTACCCCTAGGAAAAGGAGGCATAGGAATGATAAGCGTACGCGAAAGATGCTGCGCATTATTCCTCAAAAGAACCATAACGACAGCGGAAAATGACCCAAACGGCCCAACAAATAACTTGATTAAAGAAACAAAACCAGTCACTGAGGAAATACCTTTCAACATGGCCGCGATAAAGTTCAACTTACCACATATGAGAAAATTTCACCTAGAAACAACTTATGCAAAAACCAAAGGATGCACCCTGTACAACAAGACAACAAAAGAAATCTACAAAATAATCAACACATCTAACCACAGAAATAAAATCGAAATTAAAAATCCACAATACAACTGGAGCAACATCTGGAAAAATATAACGAATAAAACTCTAAACACTAAAACACAATCCTTGTGGTATGACGTCGTAAATGAAAAAATCCCAACCAACAGAAGACTTTACGAAATACATCTATCCCCGAATGACAGATGCAGAAATTGCGGAAATACTGACACCCTGATACACAGAATAACGTGTAACCAAAACCAGAAAATATGGAATTGGGCAAGAAGAAGAATAGCCTTCCTTGACAGAACATCACCTTTAACCGTGAGCATCCAGGAAATACTGAAACCTGAGAAAAAGAGATATCCTGAAACGAAACACAACACGGTACAATGGATACTAGGCAATACCCTAATTTATATGCTACAAACGGAAAAGAGTACTTACGACGAATATATAGCATATATGAATACTATATATTACGAAATTATCCAAACTCAAAATTATAAAAAAGACTTCGCACGGATGCTCGATATAATAATGACAGAATCATTCCAGTGATCACAATTTAACCAAATAAAACTGTTTATAAACCCCGCCTAGACCCAAAGAGAGACTTTTTGAATCAAAGGCACGAGGGGAACCTAACTGTACCAAATATTCAAATCATAAAGAACCTCAAAAAACAAAACATCCAACTGATGGAAAATACCACTAATAAATACAAATCAGGAAAAGAGAACAAACCCAAATTTTATTATAAAAAGGTTTAGAGCCAGGCAAAGAGCCAACCACTGGCGAGCGAAAGGCAGGGCTGAAGGGGAGGAAGGAGGCCCAAAAAAAAAAAAAAAAGTGGCTAAAGCGCTTGCTTACTAACGTTGTGGTCTCCGGTTCAAATCTCCGTGGGGGGCTAAGATTTTTAAAAATTGTTTTTCATCGTAAGAGTCAGGCCTGGGCTGTAGGTTATTCGGATTGAATATTGAACTGTAGATATTAGAAAGTTAGGGGTGCAATACGAGGCAAATCGTAGGTAGTCTTGCAATGTTGTAGGTGTACACTTTTTTACACGCTTTATATTAGCTTGACTTGTATGTATGTATGTATGTATGTATGTATGTATGAATGTAACGGAATTTTACAACTCCATTTTGACCCACTTCCCGATGTCCGAGCTGTTTGAAATTTGGCACACATATTAAGAACCGGTGACAATACAATAATTTCATAGCTATATCCTGCTATGCTCATTACTTCGACAGTAACAACAGAAAAATGGTTGAATGTCGTGGAATTTTGCAATATAATTTTAACCCAATTCCAGATGTCCGAGTTGTTTGAAATTTTGCTCATGTATTGATAACTGATAACAATACAATAATTTCATAGCTATGTCTTGATATTCTGATTACGTTGACAGTAAAAACATAAGAACTTTGCACACGTTTTAAGAACCGTTGACAATACAGTAGTCTCTTAGCAACGTCCTGCTATTCTCGTTACTCTGACGGTAACAATAGAAAAATGGTTGCCATGTAATGGAATCTTTCATTCCAGTGTTTACCCGCTTCCTGACGTCCGAATCGTTTTAAATTTTGCACACTTATTAAGATCAGATAAAAATTCAATAATTTCACTTTCACCACGTTTTCAGTGTATCCTATATTTGATGGGATTACTAAGTTAGGCAAATGCAGCCGCGACATTAGTGCACGTGCGTGGCAATTCGAGAAATTTTCGTCATTTGGCGGCCACACCCTACGGAGATTTCCCACCCAATATAGCCATCATCATCATCATCGTTCTCCAGTTTACCGGGTGTGATTTACGAGCCTTGGTTGCTGTAGACGATCGTCTTCTGCTGTCTCCTATCCAGAAAGGTTTCTTTGTCTGAAGTCGCTTAACGTGATGTTGAATAGTAAGTATTCGAAATATTACTTCGTACTATTATAGAAAAGTAGCCTTCCTCGTTTACCGTGCTATTGGATCTCCTGTTGAGTTGACCATTTAATTGTATTTTACTCGTGGGAGTAATAATTAATAATAAAACTACAACTCAAAGAAAAAGAGGGATTGGCGAAGACAAAGCCAACAGTAAAAAACATACTTTTTAAACTATCTGAACTAAAAAGTTAAAAATAAAATTGTAGTTTAAAAAACTAAAATCACGCTTTCGTAGTAATGTGAACTAAAATGTTAACAAATAATATTTAAATATAAACATTTTGTTTAACAGTGATAGGACGTCCCACAATTCATGATAAATTAATTTTTTTGAATAAGCTTAAAGTATAAAGTCACTGATTACAAAATTAACTTTAATGTTAAAAAAGCGTGGGGTGCACTCTACATAACTTTTGAAATGACTCTGTCTTTACAAACAGCCAACGACAAAAAATATAAGACAACTGAAATAGCACCCCCTGCATTTTTACATTAAAGTTAATTTTGTAATCAGTGACTTTATACTTTAAGCTTATTCAAAAAAATTAATTTATCATGAATTGTGGGACGTCCTATCACTGTTAAACAAAATGTTTATATTTAAATATTATTTTTAACATTTTAGTTCACATTACTACGAAAGCGTGATTTTAGTTTTTTTTAAACTACAATTTTATTACGTTATAATGATCCCTCAGGTGTTGTTCGCAGTCAGTGTGTGAGTGTGAACCACAGTAATATCATATATATTATTTCTATAAGGTATTTTTTTGTCACAAGCCTATATCTTCCTTCATACTTAACCAAAATCAATGAATGAGGTGTCATTTTAAAGCGTATGGTCTCTACTTTAGAAACATCATATTTTAAGAAAGAAAGATTTAGGAATTCGACCCTTAAAGGGCGAAAATGTCAATATTTCTAAAATGCTGTTTTCCGTGTTACAAGTCATTTATCTCCCTGGATACCTATCTGAAATCGTATAATGAAGTATCATTTTAAAGATTCAGATCTCCGCTTTAGTGAAATCACATATTAAGTCAGAAATTTTTCGGAATTTGACCCTAAAGGGCAAAAGGATCAATATTTATGCAATTCGCTTTTGTGTCACGAGCGATTTATCTCCCTTAATATCTAACCGATATAGATAAATGAGATATCATATTAAAGACTAAAGTCTCCGCCATGGTAACATTATATTTTAAGAAAGGAATTTTTCGTAATTCGACCCTTAAAGGGCACAAATGTTAATTTTTCTAAAATGCGTTTCTTGTATCTCGAGCCATTTATCTCCCTGGATATCTAACTAAAATCGATAAATAAAGTAGGATTGTAATGAGTAACGTCTCAGCTTTGTGAAATCATATTTTAGAAAAGAATTTTTTTGGAATTCAGCCCTTAAAGGGAAAAAGTATGAATTTTTCTATAACGCATTTTTGTGTTACGAGCGATTTACCTCCCTCAATATCTAACCGATATAGATAAATGAGGTATCATACTAAAGAATAAGGTCTCCCCCCATGGTAACATTATATTTTAAGAAAGGAGTTTTTCATAATTCTACCCTTAAAGGGCAAAAATTTTAATTTTTCTAAAATGTGTTTTATATATCTCGAGCCATTTATCTGGATTTCTAACCAAAATCGATTAATGAAGTAGGATTATAAAGAGTAATGACTCAGCATTGTGAAATTATATTTTAAGGATAAATGTTTTTGGAATTCAACCATTAAAGGGAAAAAGTATAAATTTTTCTATAACGCATTTTTGTGTCACGAGCGATTTATCTCCCTTAATATCTAACCGATATAGATAAATGTGGTATCATATTAAAGAATAAGGTCTCCGCCATGGTAACATTATATTTTAAGAAAGGAGGTTTTCGTAATTCGACCCTTAAAGGGCAAAAATATCAATATTTCTAAAATACGTTTTATGTTTTTCGAGCCTTTTATCTCCCTGGATTTCTAACCAAAATCGATAAATGAAGTAGGAGTATGAAGAGTAATGACTCAGCTTTGATGGCATCATATTCAACCTAACTTTTCATCGCATTTCTTTCGCGAAATTTTCGTACGGGTCGTCTAGTTATTTATAAATACGGAAGTAAGTCTCTGTCTTTTTGTTACGTTTTGACGACTAAATGGCTATATCG
The DNA here is from genome assembly GCA_031002005.1 of Vandiemenella viatica. Taxonomy (NCBI): domain Eukaryota; kingdom Metazoa; phylum Arthropoda; class Insecta; order Orthoptera; family Morabidae; genus Vandiemenella; species Vandiemenella viatica. The sequence continues at coordinate 375,385,639 of CM061920.1, forward strand.
TTGTGATAGAATTTTATAAGGAAATCGGTATGAAGGGCACAGGATATTTTTTCCGGTATGATTAACAGTTGTAGTCACGAAATTTTGAGACCGTATCGAATGGTGACAGAAATATCTTGGAAATTGATTCTCTTCAAGAGACCGGTTCGATGGTACAATGATATAGTGTTAGCTTTCCTGTCATATTATTCCGACTCGATATTGTTTGGGACCAATCCTTCGTTACCAACAACTTTCTATATTTAATTCTGGCAAAAAAATTCTTAATCCACGCGTTTTGTTAGTTTAAAATGGTTTAATGGCCGCACTCTTCTAGCTTACGTATTCTCCCCGAGACTTACATTTGTCTGGCTCCTTTAAACAACCGGATTTCTGTCTGGAAAATTTATGTTATTTTCTTTGATTACAGAACTAAATCATATTAAAATTTCATCTATACTAAAATGAGTTAAAAATTATTTTATTTTTTAATTGCATCTGAAGAGATCTTATCAACGATAAAACTGTCTGGCAATTATAAATTTATTCTGCTAAAAAGACCTAGAAAATTAGAAAAAAATTGTCTTGAAATGATTTCAAAGTGCATAATTTTTACCTGTACAGAAGGAATGCGCATGGGAAAACGCAATCGCTACCAAGTGCCGGATGTACAATATCCATATCCAGCTTCAATAAGAAAAGAAATATAAAAGAAACAGCCAATATAAAATTCTTTTTCCTATACCAAAAGGACATATAAAGTTTCTACATGCTGGTTGCGACAAAATATTTCGATTAAAATAATTAAGGTTGTCAAATTAATTACTATCCATTATATTTTTTGCCCCTTTGAGCTTTACGTATCGTCATAGACGGAAGAGAATTTTGGACAATGAACGAGAATAAATGTAACCATGACCTTTTCATGAAAACCATCGTGGCATTCGCCTGGAATTGAAATGGCCAATCAGGGATTTCAACCCACGTTCTCTCAAATGCCGATACAACTCACCCATCTGTATCTGTGACTCCGTTACACATGGTAACTTGCTTAGGAAAATCATAACCAATCCGTTTCGAATGTTGACAGCGATGGTAGGTTAAACATGTTCCTAACGTTACATTAAAACACTTTACATATTACCACTATCAGTCAAACAATTACTTAACATTATAACAAAATGTTTGCAATCATTAAAAGTACTTTTAAAGCTACGATAGTAACTGTAATACTAAATAATGAAATGTAATATCTCGAATAGATGCTTCGTAATTAATATACAAAATCAAAACCAATTAACTGAACGTTACAAATATTAGTACCGAGTGTGGTGGGTCAGTGGTTAGCGCTCTGGCCTCGCAATCGGGAGAACGGCGGTTCGAATCTCCGTCCGGGCATCCAGATTTGGGTTTTCCATTATTTCCCCAAATCACTCCAGGCCAATGCCAGGATGCTTCCTTCAAAAAGGTCATGGTCAAATTCCAATCCTTTCCTTGTCCCCAGTCCCATCCCGCCTCTAATGATCTCGACGTCGACGAGGAGTAAGGCTATAAGAAAATAATAATGGTCCACATAATCATTATACATACAAACAAGTTGTATTATTTTCTGCTTCAAGTTAATTAGGTTTCGTTAAGCCAGGCAAACAATGGCATATACTTTACGAACGTAGTAACTAATATTACATCAATTAGTTAATGATGGGGAATTCCGTCATTAAGTTGGCAGCTTGAAAGTCAAAGTCGTTGTACTAGTAAAGCAACCAAATTTCAAATAATACGAAAAAATTTTCAAGATAATAAAAAATGTAACATCTCTTTTAGTAGGCATAGTTATTGAACTAAGGTTGATAAATGCTTTTAATAATCTCATTTATCTCCATATGACATGAACTGTGGCGAGATAACAGTAAATCGCGAAAAATGCAGATTTATTTTAAACAATTTTCGTTGGAGTTGGGTATTAAGTGCCATCTTGAATTTTTTTAAGTCACACTTTTGGAAAATTAGAGGGGAGTGGTCACATATTTAAAACATTGGGAGTTCCCATCTCGTAAAATTCAGAACTAGATTAAAATTTCAAAACACGTCATTGATTGCATTATTGAATATTTGTTCAACTGTGGCACACAACTGTGAACACAAAAAAAGCACACACACATTTTTGGTGTCTAAAAAAAGGTGAATATTTTTTCAAGGATCTGTTTTGCGATCAATAAAATGTCTCAAATGATGTTAAAGCTGGTTAAAGTAGGTATCTGTGACACCGACCGATCTGATTTTACCTTTTTATCTACTGAAGGTTAAAAATAGATAATAACCATATAGTTGTTAATAGACTGAATAGATTGGAAACGGTATGTAATTTCATGAGACGTAATTTTATAATAGCAGTAAGTGCTATGTTCAAAATAATTTAGTATCAAATTCCGTGTGGAGTTGTTGAAAACTGTACGTTCTATTATCTAGCTTATCCCAGTATATCATATTACGCCGCATAAGACAGAAACATAGTTAATTAGGCATCATGTACTCAGAGTCTTCCAGCACTAGCGATTTTAACCAAAAATAAACTCATATCTGAAAATTTTAACTCAGTCGCAGCTGATAAATTTCTGTGGCTTAAATTACAATATGATTTAAAATCAGTATTCGTCATTTAGCCTCTAACGAATACTATGACTATCGACATAATTCTGTTTCTAATTAGCAAACACACAACGAGCAGTTGCCATAATACTAATTATTTTAATTGGCCTCTTTTTCTGATGTTCTAGACGTCTCTTATTTTGTTAATAGAGAAAAGAGAGATTTCTAATTACTCAGCTCTTTCAGTTGTTACGACCACCAATATATAATTTTGAACGAATGTAAGCTTTCTCGGTCAGTCAGTCACCTAAAATCTTCTAGGGCTTTCAACCAAGTACGACTCATAAATTACGTAAGATGCGTACAGTACCGAGGTGGAAAGCCCTAGAAGATTTTACGAAGATTATAATTTTACTAGCAGTAAGCTTGAGGTTATCAGTTCAAATAAAACTAGAAAATCAACTTGATTTCTCTTGTTGTTTTTATTTTTTATTTATTATTATTATTATTATTATTATATATTATTATATATTACTAGCTGACCCGGCAATGCTTCGCTATTGCTAGACTTGAGGTAGATTAAATGAATACATTTGAACGTTGGTATTTAGTATAGATTAGATATTTACATACAGTGTCTTGAAAAGGAATCAATTGTTTGGTTTCATAACATGTTTACCCAAGTGCATTAGGATTTTTTGTTTTTCCGTCAGGAGGGTACACGAATAATTCAGATGGTATCCCAACGCGTGAGCAAGCCACATACAGTTGTCCATGAGAGAAGCATGGATTTTCCGAATTTAGACCACACACTTGTAATAATTGTCCCTGTGCCTTGTTTATGTTCATTGCAAATGCGTGTCACACTGGAAATACCAAACGTTTTTAACTCGAACGGCATTTCTGTTGTAATCATTGGGATGCGTGGCAACAGTACATCTTCTCCTTCAAAATCTGATAAAATTTGTGTGTTTTTTTAAATTATGGGGTAAAAGGGGATGGTTTTGGGGTAGAACGGATTGGGTTTTTGTAAAACTAATGTCAACAGTATTTTTCTATATTTTTAATACTTTGTGTGTGAAAAATTTCTTCGAAATCTGATAAAAGTTTGGGTTTGTGTAAAAATTAAAAGGTGGGAAGGGGGAAAGGAGATGCGTTTTTGGAAACCAAATGTAGGCTGTATTTTTCTGTTTGTTTTACAGTATACATGTGCAAATTCCGTAGAAATCGGATAAAATCTGTAGGTTTTTTAAAAGTATGGGGTGTTATTGGGAGGAGAGGGTAGTGTTTTGGAAATTTTATTTCTTAGGAACCATCCCGGACAACTCGCTAAAGTTTTACCATAATCGGTCCCCGGAAATGCTTTGCTATTTCTAGACTTGAGTTCACATATAGATTAAATGAGTACATTTGAAAGTTTGTATCTAGTAAAAATTAGATATTTATGTATAAATTATAATTACTGTTTCATTCAATTTCTAGTTTATTGCAATGGTCTTGGATATGTAATGTTTTTGGTGATTCCAGTTACACTGGCAAAGATTAAGGGGTTGTAAAGGAAAGGATGGGTTGTATTTTTGGAAACCATATTTAGGCAGTATTTTTCTGTATATTTTATAGTATACATGTGCAAATTTCCATCAAAATCGGATAAAAGATGTGGGTTTGTCTAAATTAGGGAGACGTGAAGGGGATGAGGGGGTGAAACTATATATAGGTAGTACTTTTCAATTCGTTTTAAAGTACAGTAGAACTCCAATTATCCGAACTCCGATTATCAAAATCGCTGATTATCCGAATCGCTTTTTTAATTAAAACGGAAACGTACTGCGATTCAAAAAAATAATGATTCTTCCTACATACCACATGAAACTACTCACTGTCAAGCGGATGAGCGACTTTGCTGCTATAAAACAGATTACTACAGTCAAACAGCTTACTTTGACAGAGATGTTCAGCAAGCAATTACTTTTATTTATAGTATGGTATGTACTGTACTAACATACAACACTTGTAACTACACTTAACATGTAAAAGTGTTGCCGTTTAATAAATTAAAAGCTCTTTTCCTTTAAATATAGTTTTTTTCTCCCATTTTCAACATACATACAGTAATTAATTAAAATCGACTCTTTTTCGGAAAAAAATATAATTATCCGAATTTTCGATTATCCGAATGGGGTGCGGTCCCAATTGATTCGGATAATTGGGGTTCTACTGTACACATGTGCAAATTTTGGTCTAAATATGATTAAATCTGGGTATGTTTAAATTAAGGGTTGTAAAGTGATTTTTGTTTGTTAGGAACCTTCTCCGAGGCGCACTCGACAACTCACAAAGGTTTTATAGTAATCGGATAAAAATTGTGAGTTTCAATAAAATCATTGGAAATTCTGAAGGGAGGTGGTAAAAGGGGAGAGGGATGGACTTTGGCAAAGTCATTATTTTTCTGTTTGTCTTACAGTATATGTAAGCAAAGTTCCTTCAAAATCGGGTTACATTTCTAGCTTTATATAAGAGACATTCGCAAAAATTTAAAGGATGTAAAAGAGAAGAGGGGTTGAATTCTTGAAACCATATGTAGACAGCATTTTTCTGTTTGTATTAAAATATATCTGTGCCAATTTCCATCAAAATTGGATAAAATCTGTGTGTTTTTTAAATTATGGGGTGATAGGGAGAAGAGGGGGGGTTGTTTTGGGGTAGAATGGGTGAGAGGGGTTGGGTTTTTGTAAAACTAATGTCTACTGTATTTGTCTAATTTTTTATATAGTATATGCGTGCAAAGTTCCTTCCAAATCTGATAAAAAGTGTGGGTTTGTGTAAAATTTAAGGGGTGGGAAGGGGGAAAGGGGATGCATTTTTGGAAACCAAATGTAGGCAGTATTTTTCCGTTTGTTTTAAAATACATGTGTTCAAATTTCCATCAAAATCGGATAAAATATGTAGGTTTTTAAATTATGGGGTGTTATGGGGAAGAGGAGGTGGTTTTTTGAAAATTTTATTTCTTAGGAACCATCCCGGGCGCACACTTTACAACTCACCAAAGTTTTACAGTAATCGGATGAACGGTTTAGTAGCGCATAGAGGACATAAAAAGAAAAGTACATTCATTAAGGGGGTGGGAAGGGGGAGAGGGGTTGTATTTTGGGAAACCATGGATATGCAGTATTTTTCCGTTTGTTTTAAAGTAAATGTGTGCCAATTTCCATCAAAGTCGGATAAAATCTGTTGGTTTTTATAAATTATGGGGTGCAAGGGGGAAGAGGGGATGGTTTTGGCGTAGAAATGGTGAGAGGTAAAACTAATGTCTACAGTATTTTTCTATTTTTTTTTTAATAGTATATGCATGCAAAGCTCCTTCGAAATCTGATAAAAAGTGTGGGTTTGTGTAAAAATTAAGGGGTGGGAAGGGGGAAAGGGGATGCGTTTTTGGAAACCAAACATAGGCAGAATTTTTCTGTTTGTTTTAAAGTATATGTGTTCAAATTTCCATCAAAATCGGATAAAATCTGTAGGTTTTTTAAATTATGGGGTGTTAGGGGGAAGAGGGGGTGGTTTTGGGGTAGAACGGGTGAGAGGGGTTGGGTTTATGTAAAACTAATGTCTGCAGTATTTTTCTATTTTTTTAAATGGTATATGCGTGCAAAGTTCCTTAGAAATCTGATAAAAAGTGTAGATTTGTGTAAAAATTAAGGGGTGGGAAGGGGGAAAGGGGGTGCGTTTTTGGAAACCAAATGTAGGCAGTGTTTTTCTGTTTATTTTAAAGTATATGTGTGCAAATTTCCGTACAAATCGGATAAAATCTGTAGGTTTTGTCAATTATGGGGTGTTATGGGGAAGAGGGGGTGGTGTTTTGGAAATTTTATTTCTTAGGAACCATCCCAACGGCACACTTGAAAAATCACCAAAGTTTTACCGTAATCGGATGAACGGTTTAGTAGCGCATAGAGAAGATACAAAGAAAAGTACATTCATTTAGGGTGGTGGGAAGGGGGAGAGGGGTTGTATTTTTTGAAACCATATGTAAAAAGTTTTTTTCTGTTTGTTTTAAAGTATATCTGTGCCAATTTCCATCAAAATCGGATAAAATCTGTGTGTTTTTTAAATTATGGGGTGTTAGGGGGAAGAGGGGGTGGTTTTGGGGTAGAACGGGTAAGAGGGGTTGGGTTTATGTAAAACTAATGTCTGCAGTATTTTTCTATTTTTTTAAATGGTATATGCGTGCAAAGTTCCTTAGAAATCTGATAAAAAGTGTAGATTTGTGTAAAAATTAAGGGGTGGGAAGGGGGAAAGGGGGTGCGTTTTTGGAAACCAAATGTAGGCAGTGTTTTTCTGTTTATTTTAAAGTATATGTGTGCAAATTTCCGTACAAATCGGATAAAATCTGTAGGTTTTTAGATTATGGGGTGCTATGGGGAAGAGGGGGTGGTTTTTCTGAAATTTTATTTCTCAGGAACCATCCCGGACGCACACTCGACAACTCACCAAAGTTTCACCGTAATCGGACGAACGGTTTAGGAGCGCATAGAGGACAAACAGACAGACAGACAGACAGACATTGATTTTTATATAATAAAGAAGAAGATACTTAACTCTTTTATTTAAAATCTAAGACAACTTCGAAGATTTGCCAGAAGAATAGGACATGATACTCTTGAGATAAACTTACCTCAGGTCGTTGAGATATAATGATGGCGTTCAGTGCCTTCTACTTGATTACCTAGTTCATCCTTCACGATTTCAGCAGCAGGATACGAGAGGCGGTGATAGAAGATTCCTGATTACCAGGTTTTGTGTAAAATTCTCCGGTTAAATTCTAAACTCCACCGCAGTGGCTATGGAGTGGAGGATTACAAAACTGTTGATGATGATGACTTGTGCATCGGATGAGGACTTAAACTTGGCTAACCGTTTTCTGTATTTCTAGTGAGTAGCACCCAATGGTCTGGCACTGGAGTTCAGCATTTTCCTTCTTTATCTTAATATGCACAACACTTAGATACACGGAAGAGAGTAATGTGTTCAAAAACTCTGCTCTTGGAAAGAAATTGCTTACCAGCATATAAATAAGCTGTTAAGACAGATGTCGCGTACCAAAGGCTGGATTATTTGATTTTTTACGTGCCCATTACGACGCATAAATTACGTTAGATGCGTACGGTGAGGATAAAATAGGGCATGTTTCATTTTGATGGGACGTCGTAAACCTAGTACATTTAAAATAATTTTTCGTCATATGAGATTCATGCAAAAACTCCTGGTTTGATTTTGATGGGATTTCGATTAATGTACGCATCATCATCATCATTCTTCAGCTCCAGTTTCTCGGGCGCTGGTCACGAGCATTCTCCATTTCTTCCTGACCACGAATGACTGATGTTCTTGAGAAATCATCCAATCCAATTCTATGTATTCTAGATCCTTCTTAATTTGGTCATTTTTTTTGGGCCTACCCTTTTCCCCTTAATATTCTCATACAAATTTTCTTTCAGAATTGAAGTGTTTTCCCTGATTGAAAAAATCTCGAAAAGGGTCCATGACAACATTGCAAGATAAAAAATTTGGGAAGGCCCAGAAAGATGAAAGGTGTCATGGATAATCAGTAAGATTAAAATGCTGTGTGTAAGCGCAAATGCCTTTGTGCGAATAGGCAATGGAGAGAGCAAGTGGTTTGAGACATAAAGAGGGGTACAACAGGGTAGTATCTTGTACCCCTCTTTATGTCTCAAACCACTTGCTCTCTCCATTGCCTATCGCACAAAGGCATTTGCGCTTACACACAGCATTTTAATCTTACTGATTATCCATGACACCTTTCATCTTTCTGGGCCTTCCCAAATTTTTTATCTTGCAATGTTGTCATGGACCCTTTTCGAGATTTTTTTCAATCAGGGAAAACACTTCAATTCTGAAAGAAAATTTGTATGAGAATATTTTCTTCTTTTGCGTCACCACTCTTTGTACCATACACTTTGTACTTTTTTGCGCGAGTTTTAAAGCTACTTGTCGCGATTAACAAACTAACAGCAGCCAATGCATGATAATCACCGGATGTTGCCATCGAGAAGCCAACTCTGGGTCTGAGAAGGCCTAGAGGTTTCATGCCCCGTGTGTGTGCAGGGCGACATCGATGAAAACCTCGAGGTCTGGCCTGCAGGCTCGGCCTACATGTGTATAGCTACACAAAGATTACTCTCTCCTCTCTAGCGATAAGCTCTCTCCATTGTCTAGCCTAACTGCCAGCGACTGGGAACGTCTTGGATCGCCCCACACTAACGGGACTCTCCCAGCATGCAGCTCGAGACATATGAAATTAAATTTATTTCTTACTTTCTTAAAAATTAAATCATATTAATTATTTCAGATTGGTAGGAGATGACCCATACTCTTCATCTCGCTACCATACCATATCCATCCTTTGCTTCTCCAACCAGAGCATTCTTGATTTCTTGCCACTCTTCTTCCCCACATTTGGCTTCATTTTTGGGAACTTTCCCCTGATTCTTTTCTGCTATTCTTTCCGCTTCTCAGTTTTCTCCAGTCCCATACCTCAATTCTAAATTTCTTCTACGCCTTTGTATTGCACAATTTAATCGCTGCTGTGACAATTATAACTAATGTATGGTCAGTTTTTACACTCTCACTAGAATTACCTTGACATTTGTATCTCGCCTTCCCGTCTCCTTCCCTGTTATAACCAGACTGATCATTCTTTTATATTTTTCATCCTCACTTTATCGGGTAACTTTGTGGCTCTCTCTCCCTTCTGTATTTGTAGGTTATTTCGACAGCTTAGATCAATCAGGTCTTCACCCTCTGAGTTCCTGTTACCGTAACCAAATGGTCCTATCAACTTTTCCACACCAATTCTACTCCACCCTACCTGGGCAGTCAAGTCGCCTATTAAGAATTTATCCTTATCCAGCTGCTTTTCCTCAAATTTACATTCTATTTTGAGGTGCATATGCTTGCAAAAAGGTTATTGCTGTACCATTTGAAGGTCTCTCTACTTTGATGAATCTATCATTAATATATATAATATCTACAATATCTTCTACTTTCATACTCAATATAATACCAACACCATTGTGTGATTCTTTCCATTTCCACTCCAGCACAGCGCGTATCCATGGATCAAGATTTCCTTACCTGTTCATTTCCATTTACACGTCACATTCAGTTGTCTTTTCTCCATTACATCAACCACATCTTCACATTCTCCAGTTAATGGCATTACGTTTAATGTTCCTATTCTATTTTTTGCATTCTTTTTCTCATTTTAGGCTTTCCCACATCCTTCCATTGCCTAGCATCAGGCTGCGCAACGTCATTTGTTCAGTGGCAAGACTAGTGTTGCAAATTAAAAAAAAAAAAAAAAAAAAAAAAAAAAAAAAAAAAAAAATCAGCTTTGTGAAAAAAAAACGTGAAAAAACCTAGCACCCTTGTTTTTTTTCTAAATTTGTATTTTTTTTCAGAAAACAATATATTTGATAAATTATAGTTTTATTTAAGGAACTTACATTTTACAAGTGTGTTTTAAATCTTACTGAATCATATAATGTCTTACATAATGATTCATAAATGTATCTATATAGGTAACATAATTTTATTCATCCTCTATGTCAGTACCACATTCACTAGTATCAGCAACTACTAACACTAGTTCAGTCGGTATCTCAATTTTCCTTTAACGGTTGTTCTTGTATTGTACGCAAAAGATTTTGAGATTGCAATTTTAAATTGTGAGCAAAGTACACACTGTGCATAAAGATTGCGCCGATAGTTCTGTATTACGGCCTTTTAAGTTTGAATTTAAATCTACTATCATACAAAATAGGAGCTTATTTTCAATCGCTGGTTTACACCAACGGTTGCAAGGAAACGATTCATAATTACTGACAATTTAATGAGTCGGTACCACTACACTCTGAGAGTTTAACAAGTATACGAATATAAGGAAAGCATAAAAAGTAATAAAAAGAGGCAAAAAACCGTATATAAATTCCTAATTTTTTTAAACGATCCGTAGGTCTACAGATAAATTCGTAGGGCTGGCAGCACTAGTTCAAATAGCGTGTATCAATCCAAACAACGGGGAACGGGGATTTCTTCTCGCGCAACCTAGCCTCTTCGGGAAATCCTCGTTCATAAAAGAAAATTTCAGTCAATGTCGCCAATATTTTCGTAATTTTTGTTTGTAATGAACCAGAAAAATATAGTAGATTTAAAAATTAAGATAAGTACTTAGAATAAACTCTGAAACAGTCATATTAAACGATAACTACCTTACAAATTTGAGATTTAGTAGTTGTGAAAAAAAACAACTGTTTTTTGCAACACTAGGCAAAACATATAGGCTGCTTTGTAAGGCGAACTAAATTCATTCAGAGGCTCGTTTTAATATTGAAAACAAATTGCTGGCTTGCTAGGCCTTTAACGTATCAGAGGATTATTGATCAGGGTATACTCTCTTATCCTTGGATAGTACCCTACTGAATTTTCAAGCCAGAGGTTTGTGCTGACTACTGAGTTGCGTCTTCTACCATCTCTCCCGTACCGAATTCCACCTTCTCTCCGTTTCATGCCATTGAGGCGTTCAGTTTATCCGGTAAATTTATGTGCCATTACCTATATAAATGCTTCATTTGGGCTCCAAGGGAAGGACTTTTCATCCCGTAGCCGTGGGAAACCATGGAAAACCCAAATCTGGATGCCGGGAGGGGGATTCGAAACGACTCGTTCCCAAATGTCAGAGCGTTAACCGCTCACCGACCATTCTCAGTTAGTCGTTGGTCCCCCTTCGGTTGTCACGTTTTGTACTGGCCGTCTAAATCTCGCCCAGACAGTCATCATCGTATATTTTTACTATAATTAATTACGTGATCCAATATTTTGCATTAAAAGGTTTATTAATTAAATAATAAGTAATCGATATTGCTTCATATATATATAGGAGGGCCCGCACCACAGTTACAGCCTAGTGCTCTACAAATCCCAAATGCGGCCCTAGATATAGGAATTCTTGAATTTTATTTTCGTTACCTTTTATCACTCAGAGGCGTTTCTTACTGAGTTCAACTACTCGGTACCAGACAGTGAGTTCACTTATTAGGGAGCGTCCATAAACCACGTAGCTTCATTTTGGCCTCCAGTGAACCCCTCTCCCTCCACCGCGTAGCTCTGCGTCGCTTATGAGTCTATCCCCCCCCCCCTCCCCATGTAGCACGTAGTATGTAACACGTAGCTTTTTTTCCCTTTTGATTCCAGAAATCATTTTGTACTGTTTTATCATGTCAGACTATTGAAAATTACATACGGAGATAATTAACTGAGGGAAATAAATATTCACATGCTGTTGTGTTTTCTGTTCCTCATTTTAACTGTGAAAAATTTTATGAAAAGAAAGCTACGTGGTCTGGCTCGGAATCCCCCCCTCCTCCCCCCACGTAGCCCAGCGTAGCCTTTCAGCCAACCCCTCCCCTCTTCCCCCTCTCCCACCCTCCCCTGGACCGAGCCACGTTTGTGCACGCTCGCTTATTACGTGGACCAAACTTTTAAGTTTGATGGTGTGCATGGTATGCTGTTAGCGTCAAGAAAGACAAAGTGTATTAAAAATGCTCTTACCGCATGAGATACCAGTTTAAGGCTAATTTGCCTAAAAGTTTACTAATATTAATATGAAGCGAAGATTGGTTGGCATGGTTTTTCTACGTATAAAATACAGGAAAGTGAGATTTCATTATATTATATGTCTGGCGATTCTTTATGCAAGATATGAAAAGATTTAGAAATTTTTGGCAACATTCAGTGCATAACGGTGATATTAGGACGCATACCTGTCACAGCGGCAAACAGTTGTGGTAGCCGCCTGTAGAGGGCGCCTGGAGGATCCGCCATGTTTCTACTCAGCAGTCAGGTAGAGAAGTTAAGTCGCTGTCATTCCTTCCTTCAGCGTTGCTGTTGCCCCCCTGTGTGAGGACGTAGCTATCATTAATTGACAATAGAACCCTAAAAACATTCATTCTCTCTTTATAATAACGTAAAATTATTAATAAATTGAAAATAACTAGCTTCTAAGCCCGTTGGCGGGTTGAACGCAATATTCCGAAGATTAATTTTATTTGCAGTTGCTTCACGAATTACAGTTTTTACTCAATAAGGCTCATAAACTTGAAAATGATTTAATGTTACACGTATGTCTTAGCTTATTATAACAGGGATATCTCTGGAGAATGGTATAAGAAAACATATTTGTCGATAGAATATAAATAAGCGAAAAGAAACTTATAAGAGTGAAGGCTTTCTCGGCGCTGTATATAGATGAAATGTTCTCGGGGAACTAACCGAGTGAGAACTTTGCAAACCACGACGTTTCGGTGGTTATATTATCTGCCGTCATTGTCAATTGTCATATATTATATGTCTGGCGTTTCTTTGGCAAGACGTTAAAAGATTTAGAAATTTTTGGCAGCATTCAGTGCATAACGGTGGTATTAGGACGCATACCTGTCACAGCTGTAGTAACCGCTTGTAGAGGGCTCCTGGAGGATCCGCCATGTTTCTACTCAGCAGTGTGGTAGAGAAGTTAAGTCCCTGTCATTCCTTCCTTCAGCGTTGACAATGGCGGCAGAGTATATGATCGCCGAAACGACGTGCTTTGCAAATGTTCTCACTCGGCTAGAGTCCCGAGAACATTTCATCTAAAAAGAAACTTATCAATAATACTGGTGTTTTATCGAATTACATAATTTTCTCCCGTTACAGAAACGTCCGCCAGTGTGGCTGAGAGCGCAAAGTCGCCGCACACTGGATAGGGGTGATACAGCGGCGCAGTCCTGGTCAATATTTCCACCTTAGCGATTTTGTCGCTAGATTTAGTGAATTTTGAAGTTCGACAGCGATATTCTTAAATATGTAATAGTTAAAAAATTATTTGGTGATTTTTAGTGATATTCAACCTTGCAGTTTTGAAACATATACTTGCTTCCTTTTAACTACATTATTTGGGATAAAATGTGTCTTTTGAGTGTGTAAAATACTCTTCGCCAGTAACAAAGTAGTAGATCTTGCCTCACAACTCGGATTTGATGAAAAAATTTGAGAAACCCCTACAACAATGACGCTACAAACAATGCCTTTGAATTTTTGGCTGAAGTTAAAAAATACAAGAATGTTGCTGGAATAAATACCCTTTGGAGTTATCTGATTTAGCCATATCCGTTTTATCACTTCCTCTCTCGAATGCCGCAGTAGAGTAGATTTTCAGTACAATGAATATTGTTAAAAACAAATTGAGAAATAGGATGGTTGTAAATACTCTTAAAAGCATTCTTTTTATAAGAAATCAATTAAAAATTGTTTTTAGAAAGAAAAAAAACACCAACACAGTTACGAGCTTCTGGTTGATGTGATTGCTACAATTGGTAAAACAATAAATATTCTTTTAAAACTAAGACTGACGATTCATCTCATCCTTCCACATCTGTAATTTCTGCAACTCCAACGATCGACCAAGATACCGATTGAAGAATTTGATGTTGATTTTTAATATAATATTATGAAGAATTTAATGAAAATACTAATAATTAACATATTTTTATATTACTTTAACATTTTCCTTTATTTTATTTAGCGATTTCTAGCGAATCTTTTACTTCTAATAATAATCGTGGCGATCACTCGCAGCGATTAGTAGCAGCGATAAAAATCGCCCCGTGTGACCCATGGAGGAAGGAAATATATGGAGACGACGCAAGAGACCTTCACCACGCATTGAAGTGAAGCAGGGCGGAGGAGGAGTGGGGGGGGGGGGGCATGGCCGGAGTGGTGGGAGCATGGCCGCTTCCATACAGACACGGGGAATATGTACAAAAACCTCAAGGGGACTCTAGGATAAACGTGACGCCGCAATCTGGTGATGGATTATTATGCAACTAGATGAGACAAATAAAAAATGAAGAATAAAATCTTTTGATGTCCTGCTTACTTTTCGAGGTATTCTGTCTCAATCGTGAAATGTTTTTGGTTGAAATTCAGAAGAAAAAATTGGTCAAAGTCAAATTTGATGACGGATTCTTATTTAAAAAGACGAGACAGATAAAAAATAAAGAATACAAATTTTCGATATTTCGCCTAGTTCTCGAGATATACTGTATCAAAAGTGACGTGTCTTTAGTTGAAATGCAAAATAAAAATTTCGCAAAAGTCAAATTTAATGATTGACTAGACGACCCGTGCGAAAATTTCGCGAATAAAATGCGATGAATAGTGAGGTTGAAGATAATGCCACCAAGTTCAGTCATTACTCTTCATACTCCTACTTCATTTATCGATTTCGGTTAGAAATCCAGGGAGATAAATGGCTCGAAACACAAAAAACGTATTTTAGAAATATTGACATTTTTGCGCTTTATGGGTCGAATTACGAAAAATTCCTTTCATAAAATATAATGTTACCACGGCGGAGACTTTATTCTTTAATATGATACCTCATTTATCTATATCGGTTAGATATCAAGGAAGATAAATCGCTCGTGACACAAAAATCGGTTATAGAAAAAATTATACTTTTTTCCTTTAAGGGTTGAATTCCAAAAACATTGTTTCTTAAAATATGATTTCACAAAGCTGATACATTACTCCTTATATTCCTACTTTATTTATCGATTTTGGTTAGATATCCAGGGAGATAAATGCATCGAAATACAAAAAACTCATTTTAGAAAAATTGACATTTTTGCCTTTTAATGGTCGAATTACGAAAAATTCATTTGTTAAAATATAATGTTACCACGGCGGAAACCTTATTCTTTAATATGATACCTCATTTATCTATATCGGTTAGATATCAAGGGAGATAAATCGCCCGTGACACAAAAATCGGTAATAGAAAAATTTATACTTTTTTCCTTTAAGGGTTGAATTCCAAATACATTCTTTCTTAAAATATGATGTCACAAAGCTGAGACATTACTCCTCATAATCCTACCTCATTTATCGATTTTGGTTAGATATCCAGGGAGATAAATGGCTCGAGATACAAAAAACGCATTTTAGAAAAAGTGACATTTTTGCCCTATAAGGGTCGAATTACGAAAAATTCCTTTCTTAAAATATAATGTTACCATGGCGGAGACCTTATTCTTTAATATGATACCTCATTTATCCATATCGGTTAGATATTAAGGGAGATAAATCGCTCGTGACACAAAAACGAATTGCAAAAATATTGATTCTTTTGCCCTTTAAGGGTCGAATTCCGAAAACTTTCTGGCTTAATATATGACGTCACTAAAGTGGAGATTTTAATCTTTAAAACGATACTTCATGAAACGGTTTCAGATAGGTATCCAAGGAGATAACTGACTCGTAACACAGAAAACAGCATTTTAGAAAAATTTACATTTTTGCCCTTTAAGGGTCGAATTCCGAAAACTTTCTTGCTTAAAATTCGATTTAACCAAAGTGGAGACCATAAGCTTTAAAATGACACCTCATTCATTGATTTCGGTTAAGTATGAAGGAAGATATAGGCTTGTGACAAAAAAATACCTTATAGAAATAATATATATGATGATTCTTATATAACACGACGATTCAAATCGAAAATAAAGAACAAAATTTTTTTATATCTTGCTTAGTTTTCGGGATATACTGGGATTGGGTTGATATGCGGCCTGGACTAAAAATTAATTCTGCCAAAGCCACAATGAATTACATGGTGGACATGCAGAATGGATATTTCAGTTTTTTTACTACCACTTGTGGTTAGGTTGAAATGAGGCCTACACTACAATAAAAATAGTTATTTTGTTACCATACATCGTAAGCTTAATTGGGAATAGCTGGAAGTGGAAGTAGTTTCCATCGCGATACACATTTTTTCACTAACTTGGTTCTCATGAACTTACTAACAGTAATAGATAAATTCTTTGACCCTTATGGAACAACAAAACCATTCTGGTACAGACTGAATTTAGACCTAACCACAATCTCCATTAAATCGCCGCTACAGAATCAAACTATGTAGACATACCCACACATGCGTATTTGAATCGCAAACTGTATTTGCGGTTACAACACCGTTTGCTTCATCAAGATTCCTAGATTGAATAGCATAACATAACACATTTAATTTCATCATTCACTGTCCATATAAACTGCAACGTGACGAAAGAAAGCACAATACTAAATTCACTGAATCCCGATGTAAAACCCACCCCTTTAAATCTCATTTTCAACACTCGTTAAAAAGTACTTCTAGTCTATTATGTGCAAAATAGCAAGGTATGCCGATTTTCTACACTACACCAACAAAAATTTGAGAACAAAGTCATCCCATTGAGAGCTATGACTAAATATTTGTAGACAGGCAGCGAAGTTTGCAATTCGTACCGCCCACTTCAACAACGATAATTAGAATTCAACTTACTTATGAAATGATATTTCAGGTTCTTTCCTCTCTTGCCTATTTGTGCAATCGTATGCAACACAAGATGGCATTATAAAACACTTATAAACATTACAGAATGAAATAATCACAGCATCTAACACAATGTGAACATCCCATTTGTTTGGAAGCACTATATCGCCGCTGCCGCCACTGCGCATGCGCGAGAGTTTAGAGCCTGCTTCACAGATTTAACGTCACTTCTCCTCCATATATTTCCTTCCTCCATGGTGTGACCGAGCCTTAATAATCGTGGCGATCACTCGCCGCGATTAGTAGCAGCGATAAAAATCGCCCCGTGTGACCGAGCCTTTATTGCGGCTTTTAGACGGCTTTCCGCGATCATGAAGGCGAATGCACGGACGGAACTCAAACGCCGCCTCATACACTACACACAACACAAACAAGTCAGATACGAGCTAGCACTCTGGCCTCGCATTGTAATGGTTACCAGTTTGAGTCCAGCGTAAGGCATGCGTGGTGGTGTCTTGTTTTGTACCCACTATAGTAAATACATAGCCCGATACAATAGTTAGTACATAATAAACTGAAGTTGAATATGTGGTCGCTAAGTCCGAAAGGCCATTAAAAAAGTACACTTTTGTCCACACAGAACATAGTTACTGGTTTCACAGATAAATGGCAACACATTCGCGTCACTCATCAAACTTCGACAGGCTTAGCAAGAAGAAGGAAGTTTGACAAAGACGCTTCCTTCAAATACAATATCAAACCTGACCTATGGTTGAAAAAAGCTCTAGAAGAAACGAGATAAATAGGTAACCTATGGACACAGAAAAAAAATATCTGGGAGTTTTTAACCGGCCAACGAAGCGTGATTTCACAGCATTACGGCCTTTTAGTAGTGTTGATTCAAATAATTTAACTCCTTTTCCAATAACTGGTATTTTTTAAAGTTTCATAATATTTTTGGTGTTATGATTGTACCCATTCTTAGCAGGCTGTCCTTTAAGTGACCAGAACAAACGTACGAATAGTCATTTAGGTGTAGAGGGTCGTCATTCTTCGGCTTGGCACACTTGGTCAACATGAACTTGTGGACACAACATCATTCACCACTCATAAGATAAAAAAAACATAGCAATTTTGCATAATAA
Source organism: Vandiemenella viatica (assembly GCA_031002005.1). NCBI lineage: Eukaryota > Metazoa > Arthropoda > Insecta > Orthoptera > Morabidae > Vandiemenella > Vandiemenella viatica. The sequence goes on from CM061920.1 coordinate 375,403,777, forward strand.
ATAGCCCCGTAATTCCCTTACTATTACATGTAAAACTTTCAATTTTTAATCATTTAATACCATTAATATGGGAATACTTGGCCCAATTTCATTAACTTATCACAAATCCATCTGCGTGTTGCGCCTTTAATTTCCGCCAGTGTATTATTATGTCTTGTAGGATAAATAAAACTGTAGACGTAAGAAATTTCCTACGAATTTAATTTTCAGGTCAACATCTTACAAGAGACTGTACAACATTTTTTTATGTAGTATTCTTTTAGGAGCTCGTGTTTTTAGGTATAATTAACCATCCAAAAAATTCAGGAAGCTGTCATGCAAAAAATTACAACAGTCATCTGTGCATAAAGGTCCGCCTTTAATGGCACTTACATCGACGAGACGTAAGGTCTAAGAAATAAAATGTGCAAAAAGGAACCAGGAAAGGGACAAGGTGCGACATTTTTTACTTTGTGTGTCTGCTTTATTACTATGCTTGTCATCTCCAACTCTTAAAGTAACGCTATTATTGTAATATTGTATTTCCCTACTCAGGTGCTTTCACAATTTATAAATTGTTATTTTAAATTCATTCAATGGCTCAGGTAAATTGTTCCACATTTCTCTCAGAAATATATTCCAATCCGTTACCCACAATAGAAAATTCGCTCATTACCTTACGCCGGGAATCTAAAGGTCATCTATTTCCTTCCATGTATTACTACTAATTCTTCTACCAACATTCGTCCAGGACTTGAAATCCTCTATATATGCTTTATACACTACAAGCGCAGTATTCATCCACCTCCTGTCTTCTAATTTCTTCAAACCCAACTCCTCAATTCTATAAGATACTGAAAGTACTCGACAGCAATTTCCACAAACAATCCTAGCTGCCCACATATGCACTCATCCAGTTCCTGTATTTGATTTCCATTATGTTGTTACCATGCTATCCCATCATACTCATGCAGTAGTCTAACCAAGCTTTTATATTCCAATTTCCTCACTTTTATGGTGCATACTCTCCGCACCCTCTACAATAATTGACTGCTTTTGAAACCTTTTCCTACCACCTGCCCAGTCTAATCTATTATCAAATGTTCAGCCAAAATATTATCCTTTATGTCTTCATAATGAGAATCTTCCTTCACCTTATAAGCATACAAAATCTTTATTTTTCTATCAATGTACTTAACGATGTGACTCTTTCTAGTATTTATTTACATTCCGTTTTGTCATACCAAATCAGATATCTTACCCAAGCTCTTGTAACTGTTTACAGTCTTCTCACTTTTCAGTCCTCTTATACATAATGTCATCTGCAAACAACCAATCTTTTATTATTTTTTGGCTGCTCCAACTTCTGACGGTAAATCATCTACACAAAGACCACGAAGTAGCCCGCTAGTGCATCTGAATTTGCCCACCAGCAGCAGCGGTCTAGAATATGCTAGTTCAGAAACCTCTGCAAAGATCTCGTTGATGTTTATTTTTCTTTTTGATTTTAATTAAACTGTGTTACTTATATCTTTGTTACATTTAAATATCTACCGTAACTATAAGGCAAGTATTATGTGGCCCGCAGGCTGACTTAGAATCGATATTGTGGCCCGTCCCCGAAACTGGTTGGACAGCCTTGATCTACACAATCACTGAACAGCAATTGTCCCAGAACATTTCCTTGTGTTGATCCTGTTTTAACATCCTTTCCTTTTGATACTACGTTTCCTACTCTGATCCTTTGTTCCCTCTCTATTAAGGAGCTCTTCAACCGGCACGTCACATTTTCATCAAATTCAATTGTTTTTACTTTATTTCTATGTCTAACTCTGTTAGATGCCTTGCAGAGATCAAGTGCTGCGCCATAAATTGCGTCTCCTTTCTCCAATTCGTCTGAAATATCAAATGCATAATTTAAATTAATTTAATTGGGATGAAGCGCACCATACACACCCATGTTTCCCCTTTCTTATAACCAACTACTTTTGCGCCTTAAGAATTTTAAATTGTTTCAGAGTATTTGGTAACTTATTCATCACTCTCTTGGTAATTTATTCCAATCTCTGACTCATTTACCAACGAAAGAAAAAATTTTCAGCCCCGTAATCGGTTGCCAGCTTTTCCATGGTTTCACTTTTGGAGAAACCATGGATAACCCAAATGTGGATGGCCGGATGGGGATGTGAACTTGCGTCCTCTCTAATGCGAGTCCAGAGCGTTACCGTTCCCCCACATCGCTCGGTGAATCGCAGTTCAACTTCCGTATTATATCAGGTACTCATTACACCCTTCCAACTCCAGAATTTGATACACAATATTATGTTATGTGGAACCCTCACTACATTACCACATTCAAGCAAAGGTGTCATCAGAGTTCTGTAACTCAAATCTCTTACTTCCCTGGTACAAACTCTCCCCTATAAATGAAGGTTTTTGAAACCCTTCCGTACCACCCACACAAGGTGTCCTGCTCATTTGAGTTTATTATCAAATATTATACCAATGTGGCTTCACCTCTGGACGGTCGACTCACGATCACATATTTACCTTGAGGCAGTTAACAGAAAAATATTATGAATATGATCGGGAACTACACCTCGTCTTCATTGATTTTAGACAAGCATATGACAGCATTGGTCGCTCCATGTTATGGAAAGCACTAGAAGAACTTGGCATCCCACCCAAATACATCAGACTAGTAGCAGCTTGTTACTCCCAATCAACTTGCCAAGTGAGATTTGGCAACCAGCTATCATCACCTTTCGGAATTCAAAATGGACTGCGACAATGAGATCCACTGGCGCCAATACTATTCAATTTGGCCTTGGAAAAAGTAAGACGCGACACTGGCCGCAACAGAGAAATGGATATGGTGAGAACAGACACAATCCTGGCATTTGCTGACGATGTTGTGATACTTGGTGACACCGAGGAGCAAGTAATTGCTGACACTTCACGATTTCTCCTTAACGCGAATCAAATAGGGCTGGTAGTGAACGAGAGTAAAACTAAATATCTCGTTGTCTCGCGACATCAAACTCATCTCCCCTCCATTATTGTTGACGGGTGTTCCTTCGAACAAGTAAGAGAATTTAAATACCTGGGATCCATATTGACCAGTAAAAGTGAAGTAACAAAATAGGTGCAGCATCGATTGATAAACAGCAATCGCATCTTCTTCAGCCTAAACAATCTTTTCAGATCCCGGCTGATATCACAAAAAAAAAAAAAAAAAAAAAAAAAAAAAAAAAAAAAAAAACATGATTCGGCTGTACACGACATTAGTACGCCCGGTAGTTTTATATGGTTGTGAAACTTGGGCAACTTCAGCAACAACTGAAGAAACAATTTGTGTGTTCGAGAAAAAGGTACTTCGCAAAATATATGGACCCATCTACAATACCAGAGAAGCTAAATGGGAACGAAGAACAAAAGAAGACGGTTACCAGCGGTATGCAAAGCCAAACATCGGCCGAGTATTATGGCAGAAGAGGCTACAGTGGTTTGGGCACATACTCCGAGCCGATGGATCCCTCCCGAACCGTGTTCTCCACTCACAACCTGCTGGAAGACGCCCAAAGGGACGACCGAAGACGAGATGGAAGGATCGGGTATCGGCAGTCCTCAAGCAAGTGGAGCCGACAGCGGCAGAAGAGGAGGCTGGGGACCGACAGCGTTGGACCACCATCTGCACTAAATGTTTCCTTTACCGAAGTTGTGACTGACTAGTGTTTTTTATTATTATTATTTCTGTCTTATTTATTTGTAATATATACCCCTGTAATTGTATAATGTGCACTATGTTTCTGTTATATTTGTGGCCTGTACCCTTTGTATTCTGCTATAGACCTTAAAGGTCCGTGAAAGCAATAAATGATGATGATGATGCCAAATTGTTTACTCTTCAGGTTTTCAGCAAGCAATAACCATAAGAAAACCTTTATTTTTTAATCTGTGTATCTAATAAGCTGACTCTTCTTTGCATTTATCTTCATACCAGGACGAGCTAACCACCTAGATATCCTGACCATATCACCCTGTAGCTGTTCACAGACTTCTCCCGTTTTGATCCTATTACATAATATTGTGTTATCTGCAAACAATATAACTTCTGAGAGTAAATCATCAACACAATCATTCATTATAATAACGAATAGCAATGGTCCCGATACGCTATCCTGTGGCATTCTCATTTTGACTTACACTTCTCTTGATACTGCATTTCCTACCGTGACTTTCTGCTAGCTTCCTACTATTTAAGATTTCTTCTACCAAAAAAAACTCACTTTTTCATCTACTCCAATAATTTTTATCTTATTTGGCCACATTTTATGGCACACTCTGTAAAAATATTTTGAAATATCTTGTGCTTATTACTTGGCCTGACTTGTTCATTTCATCCGAAATATCTAGCATTCTAGTCCACCAAATGAGATTCAAATGAATATCCTTTCCAAAGACCATGTTGTCGATTCGCAAACCATTTTCTTTCTTCACAGATATTTCTGATGTGATTGCATATCAATTTTTCCGTTAATTTACTTACGACTGATGTTAAACTAATCGGCCTGTAATTTTGAACACTATTTGTCAACCCTTCCCTCTCCCCTCCCTTTTTCGGAACCGGTACTAATTTCACACTAAGCAACAAACCTTCAGACTCAATCTAAATAACATTTCAAGGTGAGGTGCAATGGTGTATCTCCGTGTCTTTAATATCTATAGTGATATTATTTACACAATCCCTTTATTATTTTTTATCTTTCATTGCTCCTAATTAAGAGATTAATGAATATCCCATGCTACTGCTAGATTTCTGAATATCAACAAACTTTCTTTCCTCCCACATATTTCCGATATAGCTGTAATCAAATTTTCAACAATACTACCGTCCCCTCCTAATGTACCGATACTACTACCGCACTTTTTCAATCCTCTTTTATGTGCCTCCAGACTCAGTGTATGTAATATTGCAAGTTATGCTGTAATAGTATATACACTTACTCTTTAAAATAATTGTGGACAAGTTGGTAGAATTAGTATTTAAAAAAAACTGTAAAAAGATTTATTTTTTAAAAAAGAAAATGAGGTTTGAGAC
>CM061920.1:375409856-375594673 GCA_031002005.1 Vandiemenella viatica
ATTTTCACTATGAAACCTAGCTGCTCTCCCTGGCACAGCTTCCAACACCTGTATTTAATACCAAAATGTGGAACCAAAACTACAACTCAACATTCTGACCTAAGTTTTGTAATCCAATTCTCTCACATCTCTGGCACATCCACTCATGATCCTTTTCCTGCCACCTGCACAATTTTCCCTTCCGAATTGAGTTTATTGTCAAATATTATATCAAAATATTTGCACTTAAGGCCTTCAACAAGCAATTCAATCCCAACCCTATAATCAAAAACAAACCTTTAGTTTTAATTAACATTTTAAACACTGTGTTACTTTTATTCAACTTACAGTTCATTCAAACCATTTTTATCCATCAAAAAACCACACATTCATAGGAAAAATATATAAATTTATAATTAAACTAAATCCTTGTTTCAAAATGAATTTTTTTTTTTTGGAGATCTTCCCCATCAAATTTGCATAGTGACAGAGTGAATGTTTTAAGTGAAGCTTGTGTCACTATGTGTAACTGATCCTTACTTTCAGCTTGTCTTATTATGATTCCAACAACTATCTTCTTTTTTTCAATTTCCGTAGTTTTTTCACTTATGTTATCAAAACTAAAATATTCTCAAATAATGCAAAATAAAACCTTTTTAAAATTCTCAGAGGACTTGAATGTACTCACCTTTTTCTTGATAAGACATGACTGTAATTTTTCTGCTGTAATTGCTTTCCTTACATCCTTCTTCCAGACTCTGACTCAATTATATATAAAAATAAAAAAATAAAATAAAAAAAAATCATTTCTACTCCCTTATGCCTAAAATGAAAGCCTAGTTTATGGTCACAGTTGTTTCTTTTCATCTACATAGTGGTATTAATCAAGGGCGCCCATACCCGGGGGCAGAGGGGGGCCGCGGCCCCCCCCTAGCTCTCGGGGAATATTTATAGTGTTCACGGTTACAACATTAACTGCTTTATTTATTTTGTTTTATGCACGCGACTATCTTTTCTTTTTTCTTTTAGTCATCCTGATATATAATAACACAGTATTTACTTGCTAGTTTAGCACAACTGCCCTATAATCCTGGTTCAAATCAACCGCCAACCAAGCAATATTATTATACCTTCGCGCTACGCTAGGAGACGCACATTTTAGGTTGTGCATCGCGCTCGCAGTCGACGTGAGGCGCCGAGGGTATATATATAATATACGCCGACATTACTATATATGACAACTCTCTCAGGTGGCCAAAGAAACTACTGGACCACTAATTATGCACTAAAATATAAGAACAATGACAAAAGCACCGGATACGACAAATCCAGATAGAGGCGAACCGTTTTGAAAATGACAACCAATAACATAAACTGGAAGGAGATGCGCTATAGCGCAAAAACTTCCCCTCAACCTGGGATTTAAGTTTTCCCAGTAAGGAATGTCACTGTTATTACTATAAATCCCAAAAATATAGCTAATAAAACACTTATCTAATCTTACTCTTATATTCGCCTTCTCTCAAAGACTACGTCTTGCATCTTCCGGTCATTAGTGGTTTGATGAACGGAAGAGACTTCGTCACAGCCTTGATCTTGCCCCTGTTGACCCTCAACGGCAATACAATATTCATTGCCAGTATCAGGCTTCAATCTTATTTGGTGAGTATACTGTCACATTGAGCTCGCAAAATAGTAGCTCAATTGTTCTGACTTAATCGAGTCAGAAATATTTATTTCATGGATGGGTATCAGGAATTTCTTTGGACAAAAAGGTGTTACTGCTACACAGAAAAGGAACCTCGATGACTCATTAAAAGTTCCAGATCCAATACCTTCGAAAGTGCGTCCCACAACTACTTCTAAATTCTCAACACCAACTCCTGACTTCACGTTGCAACAATGTCCTTCCACCATTAGCCCTGAGTCTGCTGATATCACTCCTGATGCTACTGACTGGATGACGTCAACCCACCCGCTTCGGTTTCCACCGTTAACAAGCCAGAGTTCGTTAGTAGTTCATTAACAGTTAATCACAGCTTTGATTTAGGTGAATACATAAATGATTCATTGTCAGACGAAGTCAAGTATCAATTAATAATAAACATACGTGCTCTAATTATGACATGATTTCAAAAAAGACATTGATGAGAAAAACACTATCAAATGGCCTTTTCAAAAATCTTGGCTACAAAAGTACTCATGGCTAGTATACTCGCCCAAGTTGAAGGGGGGGGGGCCTTCGTAAGTTTTGTAGTTTTTTCAAACCTGTTTTAAAAAGAGGTATATTTGGTTCTTTCATGATAAAGGCTCATCAAGATTACAAACATTTTCATGAAGATGCTCGAGGCCATGAAAAGAGCAGATAGCATCTAGAATCTGAGTAAGGCTAAAAGTTTTTGTGAATCCTTAGAAATGAGAAAGAAAAACGTGATCGAACAGTTAGATAGTGGGATCACGGAGCTTGTAAATACCAACAGAAAAAAACTGAAATCAATTCTTGCTAATTTAATTTTCCGTGGCACTCATGACGTATCCATCAGAGGAAAGAATTCGAGTGAAGGAAACTTTCAGGATTTACTTTTGTTTAGATTAAGTGCGGGGGCAAAGTGTTGGCGGATCATATGCAAAACTATTGTGGAAAAGCGAAATATACATCACACAGAGTGCAAAACGATTTAATAAGTACATGTGGCTCCGTGATACAAAACGAGATTGTTGATGAGGTAAACAGATCATCAGCGTTTTCATTACTGGTAGATGAAACGGCTGAAATTAGTGGAAAAGAGCAACTGTCTGTGGGAGTACGATTTGTAGACGAGAAAGAGAACTTTACAGTAAGAGAAGAATTTTTAGGGTTTACGGAGCTTACTACATTGGATGCTGCAGGAATTTCTTCGTCTATTTTAAATTTTGTTGACAAATTAGGGCTTAATACGAATAAGCTGATTGGCCTTGGCTTTGATGGCTGTTCGACAATGGCAGATGTAGATGGAAGTATCCTTCAGTTTCTATAGAGAAAGTCTATTGCGTAGGAAAACAATACCTAACATTCCACTGTTTTGTGAAACTAGATGGTCCCATAAATATAAATCAATCAGGATATTAAAAGAAAACTTCTTGTTAATAAAGGATAGTCTGAATCACCTGGCATAAAACAGTGAATACAATCAAGACACTCGATCACGTGCCAGCCAACTTGATTGCGCAACATCATCAACTACATTTATCGTTTGTCTACACATTATATCGAGGTATTCTTCATTTCTATAGCCAATAGTGAACAAACTCCAGAGTACTGATATGGATCTCCACTCAGTTTACAGATTCGTCAACACTGACTTGATAACCAATTTTCTAAAGCAGAGAGAAAGCGATGACGAATTCAGAAACTATTTTCGAGGCAGTGAAAGAAGATTGTAAGGAACTTGACATAGATGTAAAAATCCCAAGATTGACTGGAAGGCAGACCCTCAGATGCAATGTGAATGTCCATTACTCATCACCCCAAGACTATTTCAAAGTGGCAATTTACAATCCGTACATGGATTCCATAATCACGTCACTTATCACAAGATTTGAAAAAGACAAAGACATACCATTCAAAGGTGGGATTCTTCACCCACATTTAATGAAAAAGGAGAAGAAAGATGATTTCATGAGAGATATAAAAAGTTTGCAAAGGTTTTACCAAATAGACAACTTGGAAGCAGAAGCCAGATTATGGTATGACGTTTGGACAAATAAGGAGTGTTTGGAAAAAACAAAGCTCAATGATATACTTGCAGAAACTATGTTTTACCCAGCTGTAAGGAGAATTGCTTGTATTCTACCAGACCATACCCCCCACAACTTGCACCATAGAACGTTCTTTCAGCACACTGCGTAGAGTGAAGACGTGGCTGAGAAGTACTACTGGCGAGGACCGTCTAACATGTGCCTTCTCAGTGTTCACAGGAAAAGAGCGGAAAACCCTAGTTTCCAGGACAAAATGATTGTCTTGTTCGGCAAGCAGAAAATAAATTTACAGTTTGCTTTTTCACATAAATATTAGTGTTAAATCCATAAACCAACCAATGTATAATAATTTATTTCACAGTTTGCTTTTTATATCACTACTAGTGTAAAATCTTCTGAGGTGTGTATTTTGAGTTTGCATTCTGTATTAAAGTTGCTTCTGCATTTATCTTGCTAACTATTAAATGGTTTCAATATAGTACTTAACGTGTTATTGTTTTGTTATACGAAGGGCCAGTATAAAGCCGCGGCCGAGGCCGGCCACGTGGTCTCCCCATTCAACAAAAATAGTAGAAACAAAAGAGAGAGAGAGAAAGAAATCATTTTATTTAGCTTTCTCAACTAGTAAAATTTGTACAAAATTTTTTGTTTTGGACAAGGTGCGTTTAAACGGCAGAGCAATATGATTGCTTTGTTGCGTAACTCTCCCTGTCCGATTTCCTACGTATTCCACCCGATCGCACATTTCTGGAGTTATTATTCCGCGTACCATTTTAAAAATAAATATTAAAATATTTCGCTTTAATCGATCGTCAATAGATAAATAATTTAAAACGTTACGCATCTCCCACGTTGGTGTGTATATATCGCAATGCAATATAGTTCGCATTGCCCCGTTCTGGAACTTCTCGATTTTCTCTTGATTGGCATAAAGGAGCACTTTTGAGCAACAGTTCACATGAGGCGCAGTCATGGTTTTTAAATTAGGTTTCTCGTATAGGCTCTAACTAAATTGCCTACCCTATTCAGAGAGAGAGAAGAAGGGAGAGAAGAGACATAGGGTAGCGCGGCGCGCTCTAATTCCGTTATTCTTGACGATAAACATGTAAGTGAGAAAATGTTTAAAAAATTACTGAAATTGTGCTTAAAGTTTGTTGGAAGTGCTCTATAATGAAACACTGGATGAATATTTGAAGGGTAATTTTTGCTCCATTTTTAGGAAAAGCACGTCTTTGGCGCATATCATTATTTATGACATCATCTATCCTAACTACTGGCTGTACAGCGATATAATCTTGCAGGTGCATGCACGTATACATTGACATATGCCATATGTAAAATAAGTTGTGAATATCTTTTAGTAGCAAAAAAGTGATAAATTATAACGTCAGACGTGATGTTGAGTTTACTGCATTCGATGTAAACAGAAGGTAGTTTTTGAAGCGTATATGTATCTATCACGTCCTAATTCCTGCACTATGTGTCGCGGGGTGATGTAATTTTGTTGAAGCGTTCAGTAGTATATGTAGATACTCTCTGCAGTGTGTCAATAGTTAAAAAGTAATAAGTTAAAACGTCATGGCATATGCTGAAGTTTAACCGCATGAACATCGAAAATTTAGTAAGCGATAGTTTTTTTATTTAATTTTTTCGGGGGGGGGGGGGGACAGCGAGAAAAATTTCAGTATAGGTATGATATTAAAAATACCCCAATCGATCAAGTCTTGGCCCCCCCCTACAAACTATCATATGGGCGCCCATGGTATTAATTCTTATCTGAGTATCGAGCCAGGCTTAGTCACCAATGTAAACCTTATATGAGCCCAGCACTCTCTCCCCAATCTCTTGTTTTCCAGTGATTCCCAACTAATAGCCTTCATCATCAGTTATAGACTATGGTCTTTGGTAACTTTTTTTCCTCTCTTTCTCTGTGCTTTATGCCTCACTGATGCCGAGATCATTTAGAAACAGTAGAGGATGGAGTGCAAGGAACAGGAAAGAATTTGGTGATGGCCTTTTATTGGAGCCATCTGATATTTGTCTTGAGTAATTTCAGGAAACCGCAAGATACTGAAATTAGGATATCCAAATGCTAGGCCAAATTGTTACTGTTCACTTCTTGCGCTCGGTCAGTAATTTCCACAAATAAATGTAGCAGCCCCTTTAGGCATTCCCTCCAGCTCATATATTTTATACCTGTGATGTGAGTCTTATTTTACATCATCATGTTTTCTTTCCCTTTTCTATATGCACCATAATCCAATTTGCCCACATGAGATTTTTCAGGTGTTCCTTCCATACACCCACTTTTCCTTATACAGTAGATAGAGGCTTCTCCCATTTGATGTTCATACATCTTTTTATCTATTTTGAAAAAATAATTATCCTTAATAATCCTGTTTGGTTTAACCATTCTCTCACCACATCTTGACCTATCATCTGCAATCACTTCTCTCCTTTTTTTATTTACCTTATTTCTTTTCTAAAAAAATTGGTCTTACTTATTTTCTATGTGATCTAGAACTTTATTTCCTTTTGCCACTGATATATAGACCCTATAATTTCATCTGTGAGCCATAGTTATTAATCATCTTCATTCTGTTAACTCTTTGTTGCATTAAGGATCAAACATTTCAGTGTGTTCCATGCATCTTCAATTGAATTTCATTCATAGTTTTTCCTTAGCACTGCAATTTCTGTAAGGTTTTCTCTTTTTTTCCTTCTTTTTTTTTATCACAGTCACAATCTGCTACATAAGATGTTACTAAGTGCAAAAACTGGATTCTTTCCCTACTATAAATCCATCCACTCTTGTAAGTAAGCTATATAACACTGGTCTACAAAAAAAAAACTTTTTTCTGTTACAAGAACAAAATTAACTGTTTCTGGAAGATAATGCACTCCTAAATCCAGATCAAATTTCAGAATTACCATATCGGCCTCAGTTTTCATTTGATAATGATTTTTATATACGCTCACGTTAGCCTATATATCATATGTATCTGCCAATAAGACATGCTCACAACATTTCCAAATGTAAACATTAAAATATATATGTCAATACATAAAAGAATCAGAGAAGTGGGCAACATAGAGTAAAGGAAAGTAGGAAACATATCTAAAAATGTTTCCTTTGAGATTTTCTGTGATATTTTGCCTTAGGAACGTCTCTTCGTAAACTCCAGCAGCAGTCGGACAACAAGATTCTGTCCTTTCAATTGTGAAGCTAAAATCTCAGGCTATTGCTTCGACAAATTTAAATCACAGACGTCTTTCTTGTTTGCTACGTAAATGTTTAGTGTAAGTTGCTAATATTGTTTTTGTTTAGTGTTAGTGTTATGATATTCAATAGTGGTGTTTCAAAGTCATCGATTGTTTATATTTTTAATATCAGAGCATTGACCTTTGAATATTAAATACAAAAAAAAAAATAATTAAGATAAAGTGACATCGAACATAAACATAATATTGAACATTATATGTGTAACATGTTATTTGATTGAATTTAAATACAGATTATGACTGTAATGATTTTGATGTAAACTGGACTGATATTGTTAAATGTATTATATTTAATTGGACGTAAAGTCCATAAATAAATAATGTATGGGAGCTGGTTTTACATATTTTGATTGTTTTTCAATTACATCAGCAGAATAATTAAATTAAGCCACAGGAAAATAACCAATATGGAGTGTTTTCAAGGATTTATGCTGATATCAATAGACAGAGGGTAGCGTGTCACAAGAAAACTGAGCCTAATAGGCAAAAACTGATTTCATTTTCGTATTCAGCATCCACGACTTAACTAATAGCACCGTTCATTTTCTTTGTAACAAAAATTCTGTTGATGAGTGTAATTATTGTTTTCAGCTGACCAGAATTTTTTATTAAACTTATTCACTCCCACTTATGCCTTATTCAAATTTCTTAAATTCCATCTGGTGATTTGCAGATGTTTCTGTCTTATGGTTACTGCCTGAGCTATAACCAATGGATATCTGATTGAGATACAGTTCTACCTATGAATTGTGGAAGAGAAGCTTGCACATTAAAAAAGGTTAAAAGATGGAAAAAACAGAAGCATGTTGAAAAGTAATCAAACTAATAAACTGTGGAATGAAGGTGTTACAAAAGTTATAAGTGGAGAAGTGAATTTGTATAATATTCTGAGAAATGAAAAAATAGGTCAGTCAATGAAATTTTGGCTTGGTGTTTTTATTAATAGATGGATCAGTTAAAGGAAAGAACTAAAAAAAGAAGACAAATATTAAACTAGGTAAAGTAACTAAGCTGAAAATTATAAGAGAGACAAAGGATAGGAAAGACAATTAAAACATATCTATATGAGCTGCTCTTTGGTTTCTGTTTTTTGAGCGGTAATTTTTAATTTGTTTACTAATTACATTTTACAATCCTAATCTTTATGCTGATTTATTTTAAATAATTTCATTTATAATAAACATGAGGACGACTGTGTAGCTCAGGTGGTAAAACATCTGACTACTGCCAGGATGACCAGTGTTCAATCTCTGAAAATGCTAAGGATTTTTCCTTGAAACTGAACATCCAAAACTATTCCCACTCATCCGGTTATCAAATGAGTACCTTGGGGGGAACATCACTGGAATGTAAATAAAAAGGGCTGAACTGTATCGCTGACCATGGCACATCAACTCTAGTGCCTATGGTCAGGAAACAGGAACGTGGAGCTTTACCTCCACTAACCCTACAGGAATACAGCTTGGAAGCTGTGTAAACCCACTGCCTTTACCTTTTATAATAAACAGTGGTGGATCCAAAATTTGGTTTGGGGGGGGGAGACCTTGAGCCCCTTAGCCCCTCCCCCCTCCCTGGATCAGCCACTACCATATGCTGTAGAATCCAATCTGATCACCATTTATCATGATATACCCTTGGCAACATTGGTGTAATGTAGGTTCCAATGAAATAATCACTGGATAAATGAGATTTGGACAGATTTCATATAAGCCAAACACAGAAAGTGAGGAAGTAAGCACTATGTATCAGTCATAAAATTGTGATGATGGAGGATGAAAATAATTTGTCATAACCAGCATGTGGCACATGTGGATCGCCCAAAATACTTGATTGCAAAATCCCTGTCAGGGAACACTGCAAAATGACAAGAAAAAATCATTACTTTGTAAGCTAATATCCTCAATGTAGAAATCACATCCAAGCTTATTATGAAAGACTACCCTCATTCTTAGTTTTGAAACTGTGGAATATTCCTGCTGTGTGTGGTGGAACTCTGTACCCATAAGTAGAATCAATACAGGACTGTACAAAAATATGTTGAATAATCACCAACAGAACTTTATAAACCCTAAAAATAGAAAGGGAAGCTTATCCCTTGCAACTACTGGATGACACTAGATAGGATGTGGGCAGCAGTGAATCTCGTTAAAGTGAATATTATGAAGTGGAGTATCACCAACGATACTCTTTATGAGCAATTCAAAGTAAAACTTGATGACCTGTTCAGTTTACAACAGAACTTTTACCCTTCGTAAAGTTTTTGACACAAAAAGGATTTTATTTGTTATTATTTTTTTCTTCTATGCCTTCTTCTTTTATTCAATATCAGAAATTTTTACATGTAAATGTAAATAATTAATTGAAAAATATTATTTTATAAATGTTTTTATTATTAATCATTATTTACTCCAGAGGAAAGAAAGAACTGATATTTATAGATGCTAAGAACAGTTATTGTCTCTTTCATCGCATGGCAAAAAGAAAATATATATATATATATATAGGTACATATTTGCCAATGTAAGGATCACCTCCAAAAATTGCAACGTTCTTAGCATCTGTTATTTAGGACTCCCTTCCTGAAGGGAAATGGATCTTCATTGTCCACCAAAAGCCTCTAGATCAGGCTACACTCTGTCCACCACAAGCCTCTAGATCAGGCGTAGTCAACCTCTTTTATCTAACACTCGCTTTTGTACTTCCGTTAGTAGTAAAATTTTTCTAACCGCCCAGCAGTTACACAGTAATGTTGAATTATAAAGTAGAGAAGTAACTTTATAAAATTTTGTAAACTATAGTTACAGCAAGTTAAAGCAAATAATAAATTTTACTTACCAAATAGTTTATTTCACACTTTCACATTTGGCAGAATAAATCATTATAAAACAACATACTGTATTTATATCTTTATCATTGTTTATACTTTGTGTGTACAGAAGCATGGAGCCTGGCGAAATTAATGTAATTATTTAATTTATTAATGATATCCCTGAGGCTGATGCTGCAAAACAAAATACTGGGTATCTGGCTCAATTTTGGTAAGGAACTAATGAAGGTTTACTCTATCAGAAATATCCAAATGAAATATTTCTTTGGTCATATTATGGTTAACAGCACTGAAGTCTAATTACGTGTGATATGAGATAGGGGAAGGTATCAGTAAACTAAATATCATTTTCTATATATTCGTATCAGTAAAGGGATTTTCATCGAGTTGTACACTTTCAATTTTAAAATATCTTCAAATCATTTTCCCATGTCCAATTTAAGTTCATTGAGCTGACTACTGGGTGTTTCAGTATCCTCTGCAGTTATATTATGTTTTAGTAGATGATAATTCAGGAACCTGATAAAATTCTCTTTTAAAAAATTATAGAAAAATAGTTGATGTTTGTCAATAAATAATGGCACCCTATAAGAGTTTTATTAATTCCTTGAAGCTGCAAATTCACATAATTAAATTTCTTCAATTTTTTTTTTTTTTTTTAGATTCAATCAATCCAATTTAAAAATAAATGAATAAAAATTACTCTACCATGCTGTCACCTGGAAAGTGCATGTACAAATACAGTTAACCCTTTGACTGCTGTTGGCGTGTATACACGTCATGCTGCCTGCTGGCCCCGAGTGCTAATGACGAGTTTAGACGCAGCCGCCGGTTTTCCCCTGAGTGCTGTTGACGAGTTAAGCCGCACACCCGCCTGCCGCTACCTGTGTGCTGATGACGAATATAGACACGCCGCTACCTGAGTCTAACAGCGGACTTCACGACCCATTTCTCAATAGGCTTTTGCAGTTCTGGTTGCTAGCTTATCGTCCGAATGTTTGTCTGTAGGGAGCCTAGGTGTTGCTCTACAGTTCACTATTCAACAGAAATTACATCAGTCTTCTTTGTATCCTGTATTTTATGAAGAAAATGGCAAGACGTCATGGGTGCATTGAGGTAGAAATCATGGAGATTCTTACAGGGAGTGACACCGAGGATGAACTACTTGATTTTGATGGTAGTGATAGCTTTTCCACAGAATCGGAAGGCTGTAGTCATAAACCATACTTGTCAGCAGGGGTGACAATGCAGTCTCATGTTTCAACAAGAGATGTTAGTTGTTCTGAATCTGAAGAATCAGAAAGTGATAGTGAAACGCTTTCAAAGAAATTACGTCTTGGTGATAAATCTGACTGGAAAAAAAATGATTTTCATCCAGTTAGACACGCATTTGATGGTACGCTGTCGGGACATGTGTGTCAAATAGGGAATGTGCCAAATATTCTGTCAGTTTTCATGTTATTTTTTACAGAAGAACTGATGAAATATATAGCTGATGAAAAGAATCAGTTTTATATTACCACTATGGAGAATATTCCAGATTCAGTGCATTCTTGAATATCAAAGTGGAAAGAAACTGAATATGATGAAATTTTTTGTTTCGTAGCTATTTGTCTTCTGATGCATCGCGTGAAAAAAATTGAAAATTAACTAATATTGGACCAGAGATGTTCTTCTAAATACCGCAATTCTTGTTGAACTTATGTTCAGATACCGCTTTTTGTTACTTTGTTGAGGTTTCGTGTGATTTCTCCGACCCCCCCCCCCCCTCCGCCCTATTTCAACTCGCGTAATAATGGACAGACACTTCACAGCTTTGAAATGTTGAAAAATCTGTTGAGTTCTTATGTGTAACAAGTTTTATCAAAGAAACAAAATTACGTATAATTGGGTAATTATGAAGCGCAGCAAACATTCTGTTAACATCGAGATATTTGGGAATCTACATCTACAAAGATATTCCGCAAGCCAAATTTCGGTGTGTGGCGGAGGCTGCTTGTGCAATTATCATTTATAGGTGTCTTATTATATTTGTGAATAGCGCGAAAAAAAATCGGATTCCTTTAACTATCTGTATGAGGTCGAATATCTCTAATTTTACAGTCTTGGTCTGAACGCCGCGTGTAAGTGTGGAAGTAAAATATATCTAGCATCTTCTTCGAATCTACGATATTTAAATTTCAACAATAAAACCTTAATACAGTAAGGAACCTATAGAAAATTGCAGTTGTTATAAACGGGTATGCAAGAAAGAACGGTAAACTATTGAGGTAAATTTAAGAATCACGACGATTTCGATATAAGCTGCAAAAATCGAGAAAAAAAACTACAAACAAGATATAACTATTAGTGACGAAAAATAGGGTTAATGATTGTTTGATTCTGCAGTAATTTATTTGCAGAGAAACTTTGTAGTGAGAGTATTTATTGTGTATCAGCCGTGAGAGGTCACGCTAGAAATATTCAGCACTGAGCGGGTGGGACAACACGGGCCGCTCCGGCCCCAGGAATAATCACTTAGCACAGGTAGCCGGCCTCAGCGCGGCAGGTAGACGATCCGTCGTCAGCAGTCAAAGGGTTAAGACCAGGAAGTAAGAAAATGTAATCAATAATTAAGTATATAGTGATCGAGGTTGATTACCTCTTGCACTTCTCAAGTTAGTACGCAGGGTGGGTGAGCATGAAATGGTTAAGCAATGGTAGAATGCTACAACCTGAAGAAGTAGATCGTCGATCAGCAAGTCGCCAGTTGCCAAGCGCCAGTAATTACTTCAGGCTGGTAAAAAGAATTCAGATAGCAGATTAGCAGGACAGTCAGAGGGTCAATCATGTGGTCACAGTCATGTAGGCATAGGCTTGAAGAAAGATAATCAACATTCCAGTTAGTTTGGGCTGCGGGGTCTCTGTCAGTTACATGTTCGCCTTGTCCTTGGCCCTATCCATAATGATCTGGTAAGTGCATGATTATTTTGTTAAAAATACAATTAAACATTGTGTATATTCATTCATGTAACCAGTCATTTCTCATGTAAATAAATGTGTAAATATGTAATCTCCATTTAGCATAGTACACTGATCAGACAGAACATTATGAGCACATACCTAATAGCCATTATGTCTGCCTTTGGCACGGATAACAGCAGCGACACATCTTGGCATGGAAGCAATGAGGTTTTGATAGGTTGCTGGAGGGAGTTGGCACCCATCTGCACACACAAGTCACCTAATTCCCATAATGTAATGAGGGGTGGCTGCCCACCCCTCTATGTTTGGAAGTGGTTTCACCTCGGTTTCGCCACTTGTTGGAGACACTAACCACAGCACTCCTCAAACACCCGACAAGTTGTGCAGTTTCTGAAATGCCCGTGCTGAGCCTCCGGGCCGTCACAATCTGCCCTCGGTCAAACTCAGATAGATCGCGTGCCTTCCCCATTCTAAACACTGATAACACGCTCATTGATACTACATGCACCATGAGTATGTCTGACTAGCAGTCATTCCTCAGGTGATGCTGCTATCACCTGGATAGGTTTATATCAATAGTAGGTAGGTAGTCATAATGTTCTGGCTGATCAGTGTATATCCGAGCATTCTCAGCCATTCCGCTATAAATAACTGAAAGTATGGAGCTCTAAAACCTGTCAGATGTTGCAGTAAGGGACCTATGATGAATATTCACATCAGAACCATTGTCAACTTCTAGGTTCGACACTTTTCCATGGCTCCAGTGGAAGCTTACTCTTTCCACTCTTGTTGATCTGCTGACAGGGTCACTACAAATGCAATGGCAGTGCATTAGGCATATCATTTTCAGCATTATTTTATCAAGATTATTTTCCTAACATGAGAGCAATCCAAATGCAGTTTTTACTATCAATTTTCATCCTGGGGGAAAGGATAAATGTTTTGTTTTATTGGCAATATTATGATAGTCTTATAAACAAATGATTTCACTTCAGTCAATGTAAATTATATGACTGTGTTGACCTTTGTATACCCAATTAGCTTTTTGGAGGTATTGTGGGGTTAGAATAGGTATTAGGGTAATAACTTCTACCCTCACCCATTCTAGAATTTTAAGAAAGTAGACTGGAACAGTTTTGCTGTAAATCTTGACAAATGCCTTGTTGAATTCCTCTGAAGAGAAACAACTATGGAAGATTTGAGGGTCAGTTCTAAATTCATCAAAGAAGAGCATACCTCAAGGTTTTAGAAAAGAGAATGTACCTTGGCAGAGTGATTGCAGTAAAGAGCTGTATAATTAATTTGTAACATCTGGTGAACTACACATAATAGACAAAGTAACTTAAAACCTTAATATTGATAGATGAGAAAAATGGTTGATTACTGTAAAAACTCTGGAGTCAAATATATAATGATGAAATCTCCCACATAAACTAGATGATTGTAACACCAATATCTGTTACAGTGATCCACCTATATCAGTGAAAACAATTGCTTCTGACATTGTTAATTCATCACGAGCTCTAAATGACTGTAAACGTTCAATATTTGTCAAATTGTGATTGTGGTAATTGCACCATACTCTCAATCATTTAACTCTAAAGATATTGCAGACATTATTAGAGATGTTAAGTCCAGCTAAATGTCTTATTTTGATAGAGAACATCCTGAAATCTTTCTGTGGTTCAATAGATTGGGTATCTTGCTTGTTCACTCAAGCAGCATACCACACTTGCTGAAAAGGAAAAAAATCGTAGTTAACTAGGTGAACTTAGTTATAGATTGCAGAGTCATTGACCTACTGCTCTGCTAAGCATGCTTTAAAACCTTCCTGATAGGTTGATAGCACAGTTAGGATTATTTCACAAGCCTTCTCCACTGAACAAAATTTTTACCAAATAGAGGTTATGTCAGCCAAGTATTTATTGAGGCAGGACTCCAAGTTTACATAAAAACCTCTGTTGCTTTCACAGATTATTTAGCTTGAGATACTTTACCATTTTTTATGATCTTTGATTTATCTTAATTTTTTGGTTATGGTATCACCACCCACCTGCTTTTACCCTTCTGCTTAACAACAGAGCATTCAAAGTTATCTTGGGCATTAGAACTTACGGACAGATGAAGTGCAATAATGGAATGCCTGAAGCTTCAATGTTCATGCCTTTACTTTTTAATCCCTACCTTTTTACTAGTCCAGCATAAGATCAATAAAGTTTGGTTATGCAGATCACTCATCTTTAACCACTCATCATAAATTTCTCATAGCTACAAGAATACCTTGACTAGTGTTCTGCGCACAGTAGAATATTTTTGACAATGAATACTTCAATCTAGCTCCAATCATATGGATGTTGCCTACCTATTTTAAACTAAATAATAATCTATCTTGTAGAGAACTTAATGTTTACTTTGAAGACTCCAAACTAACATGCTGTAGGCATCCAGAATTCCTGGACATTGCACTGGACAACTGGAAAAAAAAAGCAGTGAAAGCCAACATCCAAAATAACAGCATCCAGAAACAATGTGACTCCACATGGAGGTCTTCAGCTCCACTCTAGGGGGTTCAGCTCATAGCATAGTGTTCTCTGTCACAAAATACTGGTCACCTCTATGGTTAAATAGCAAGAA
Organism: Vandiemenella viatica; assembly: GCA_031002005.1. Classification (NCBI taxonomy): domain Eukaryota; kingdom Metazoa; phylum Arthropoda; class Insecta; order Orthoptera; family Morabidae; genus Vandiemenella; species Vandiemenella viatica. The sequence goes on from CM061920.1 coordinate 375,425,281, forward strand.
CATTAATAAGGTAAGCACTTCATTAAACAGAACCATCATCTAATGTCTGGTACTATCAGGCCAACTCTTAGTTACAGGATGCATGTCCTAAATGAGTTAGTTCCAACACACCTATGGAGGAAAAATATCCCCTTGAGAGAATAAAATAAAATAATAAATTACCGTCAATTCACCATCCACAAGGACTTAAGTTATTTCCAAAGTCACAGGTTTTTTGACATCCATTGCTAATAACTGCACAATCACTGCTTAGTGGGAGCTTTGATCTAATCAAAACATAAAAGGAAGAATGGATTCTAAATAACGTGTTTATAGCCATGGTTTTCCTTGTATTAACCAGAATTTGTTCTACCCTAAATCAAATATGCACTAACCATCCTAAATGTGTGGAAGCACTTTTCAAATGGCGAAGAGTCCCATCTCCAGAGTGTGGTTGTGATGTAGGGAATCAAACAATTCATCACACTGTCTGATTGTGTCAGGGGAATAATAATAATAGTAAAAAATAATTATAAGAAAGAGGTAAATAGATAAAATATAATCTTCACGGGTGTTCAGCCAGATGGTGTCAAAGTAACACGACGTTTCGACAGCAAGCTCGGCTGTCTTCATCAGGTATCGGTGTCTGCTGGCTGTTGTAAGCTGGCTGTCACCGCGTCGACTGACTTAGCTCCTCGACGCACCTCCTTATCTACCTGCCCGCGTGGGGCGTCCAACCAATCAGAGCGCACCCGCCCCACCAGGGAGTGCCAGCAGTCCCGCCCGGTGGGAGACCCCCCCTGATTGGTCGATGGCTAGTCCGCGGATACCCGCGGCATCCGACTGGTGTCATTAGCCGCTTTGACAGCGTGTTATGTCCTGCTTCGCTCTCGTCGGAGGTCGTTAATAATGGGCCTCCAGGCTCCGCTCAGAAAGAGCCCGCCGTCCCTATTTATGTTCTGGTCGTTCAGTTGAATTCGCGGGCAGGTAGATAAGGAGGTGCGTCGAGGAGCTAAGTCAGTCAACGTGGTGACAGCCAGCTTATGACAGCCAGCAGACACCGATACCTGATGAAGACAGCCGAGCTTGCTGTCGAAACGTCGTGTTACTTTGACACCATCCGGCTGAACATCCGTGAAGATTATATTTCATCACTACGCCGGAAAAAGTCTCCACTCACACAGGTAAATAGATAACTAGGGAAATTGCCACTGGAGCAAGCACTCCATTGCAATTCATTTCAATCTTACACAGGAGAAATGACCAACTTCCTGAATGCAGCTGAGAATGCTGGAAATTACATTTATTATTTAATTTTTTTCAGATATTATTTAATTCTGTATTTAGTACACATGGCCATACTTTAAATATGTAGGCGTGTGTGTCAGGTACAGCTGACATCTAATTTTCCTTTTAAAGAGATGGAATTGGAACTGTATCAGTCTTTTTTCTACTTAGCTTATGGTTAAAAAACTTACTCTTAAACTGGTTCTTCCATCCACACTTGTGATATATGTAAGAATACTCAGTTACAAAGGACATACTACTACTACTAGCAACAATTATGTTCCTGTATTACAGAAAGGTTTAGGTGTTTTTCTGCAATCACCTAGGTGCAGGCTGGTATGGTTTCAAATCTCTGCCTCATAAACTACACAATTAAAAAACAAAAATCTGTTTATCACATTGAGCACAAGTTACACATTTCCTAGACAGATGGCAACACTGTGCAGATGTGCCGAACATCCCGCGAAAGTGGAAACATTCTTAAAATGATGATGCCCATGATGAAATAGTAGAGCTGTAATAATAGCAGGAAATAGTAGATTGTTGAATCTGGTACATTCTTACCATTCACTGTAATATAATTCTCTTGTAGAAATATGTCTTTTGCATCAAAAAATTACATTTGCTCTTATTATGGAATGACAAAAACATGTATCTTGAATAAAGAGCTCCAATAGATATGTGCTTAATTGAGGAAAGGAGTTTCTATGAACAGTTTCCATATTAGGTAACATGAAATTATAAACCTTTGGAATTCAAAGGGCACCATATATGCTGTATCTTAGATTACATAAATGACAAAGGAAAGGGAAAATGTCTCATCACTCACCAAAGTAGAAGGCTGTGACAAGTGAAAAACATATATGACAAACACAAACATATACAATATTTCAGTTTTCTTCTTACTCATGTTATATGAAACAAGTCATGCAGTTCAGGAAGTGTGCACATGCTGATTCTGACTCCCACCCTGCACCTCCTTCCCAAGATCCACAAGGTTGGAAATCCAGGGATACCTATAGTTGTGGCATACAGGTCACCCACTGAGGGGGGATTAATGTCTCCAACCCTTTGTACAGAGTCTTCCCTCCTTTGACAAGGCTACCCTGCACTTCCTTGAATGTCTATCCACAGTCCACACACCTCTACTGCCAGACCCCATCCTAGTCTCCATCAATGTAACTTCCCTCTATAGCAACATTTCCCACAATCAGGGCCTCAGTGCCCTGGAACACTTCCTGGACGTCAACCCCCACACAGCTGTCCAAGTACATAATTGCTTTTATCCTTAGCTCACTTGATTCTCTCCAAAAACTTTTTCACCTTCAATTCCAAAATATGTCATCAGATCTGTGGTACTGCTATGGGCAACTTCATGGCCCACTCTTATGCCAAACTGTTCCTCAGTAGTCTGGAGGAACATTTTGCCTCTAAACCCACAGTGTGGTTCAGATACATAGATGATATATTTATGATCTGGACTCACAGTGAAAAACAAATACTAGAATTTCTCCATTCCCTTAACAATAGCCATTCCATTAATTTCACCTGGACCTACGCCTGGACTCACATTGCGTTCCTCAAAGTGTACATCATGTACAAGCAGGGTGCCCTTCACACCTCTGTCCACTGTCATGTGATAAACTTCGGTGGGTGCACACCTCCCGAGCTACATGACTCATTTCCTATAACATGAATAAGGTGAAAATCGAAATGTTGTATACATTTGTGTTTTTCATATATGTTTTTTCATATATGTTTTTCACTCTTCGCAGCCTTCAGCTTTGGTGAATGATGAGTCATTTTCCCTTTCCTTTGTCATTTATATTACCTAACAGTTGTTTCCACTTTCCTTAGTATCTTATATTACACTAATCACTAATTCACTAATAATGCTGGGCAAATACTCACTGAAAAAAATCAAACATTTGGATATACTTTTAAGTTATTTGAACTTGTCATAATTCCTGCCTCTGATGACCTCAGTATCAAGAAGGTGTAAAGCTGTTCAAAAAAAAAAATCATCCTAATCCTTTGGTTTTTAATGTCATCACATTTTTTCCCTCCTTATTTTTCACTGTTTGCATTTAATTAAAATAAACTTGACTGCATTTGTGTTCTATGCTTCTGTTTGTGAGTAATCTTACAAACAATAAACAATTAAATGATCTTTGTTACTCGCTGTGACATATATTCATGTTGATTACTCCATTTTCTCTCGCTTATATTTAATACACAATTGAATTCATCTGATTGCAGTGGAGTGCATGCTTAAGTGGCAATTTACCTACTGATCTAATTACCCTTTTCTTATTTCTTTTAATAGTATGCTATATTCTTTGAGTGTTAAATTCCTCCATCCATTCAATTTTGCCATTTACGAATTTTGATTATAAATTCCTTCAGCATTTCATTAAATTATTCATCACTTCCTTTGGTAATTTATTCCAGTCCCTGTCACCTTTATCCACAAAAGAAAATTTTCTTACTTCCTTATGCATGAAATTGAGTGGCAGCCTATGATCATATTTTCCTTTCCATGCATCCCTCCTAATTCTATGACCAATGTCGCCGCAAGCCCCACACCAACATATTTTTAAACAGCAGATTGCTAATGAAGGAATATAAAAATTAGTCTAGATTGAAAGCAATCTAGTACTGATAAGTATCTTCCAGCTTTAAAAGCCTAAAACAATCCTTGGTTTTGACTTTTAAAGGTTTTTTGCCAAGTTCAGCTCAGTGCAGTATTTAAAATAGATAGGGGCATGTTATATGCATCAAACTGCTTATTTTTTATTTAATATTTTATACATCATCAAGTCACTGTACATGGGATAAGATTAAGGGGAGGAATTCCCACACCCTTATGCCCAAAATCGAGTGCCATCTTGTGGTCACTTAGTGGCTTTGCAAGAATACAGGATATGAATTATATTTGTTGGATAATTAAAGACACATGAATTCATACACATACATTGGTTTTCCAATCCATTATTATTTCATTTAATCTTACCTTCATCTTACATTGACTGGGACCGGGTTGGGTGATGAAATTTAGTCCTCGCAACAATTAACAAGGTATAATCTTGTAATATGTTGGAGGGGGGGGGGGGGGAAGTTGCTAATCTGGCCTGAGGGGGAGGCTCCCCAGAAAGTCGCGGGGCCCCCAGAAGGCACAGGGGCCATAGCATTTGCTAACTCTTGCTACATTGCTAATCCGGTACAGAGTATTATAAATTTAATATTAACAATATTAAACTGGGTACTCTGGAAAAATGGATTCTACAGAGTTCCCAACAAACTTGCCCCAGTTCAGGAAGCAATTCTTCCAAGAAGGTTGCTTAGCGGATTGGCTGACAATGAGAGTAAGATACGATCTTCATTAGCATGTGTCTGATGCCTTGTCTGTATAAGCGATTCCCAGAGGTAATGCTGTTAGCTGTAGCCTATGTCTGCTGAATAAGTCAACTAACTTAGCTTATCGAAAGTGATATATCTAGGGGATGCAGTTTCAAAAGGCATTGTTTTAAACATCTCAATGCACATAAAGGAATTAAACACGAAGATGGAGTAACTGGTTTGACAAACAAAGCCACAACAATTTACAGAAGTGTGACTCACTAAATGGAAGTAAGAAAGGGGCATGATTTTGACAGTTGAATGAGGAATGTGCAAGAGGAAAGGGAACCACATTACCCAGTAATGTAATTTAATTTTAATAGCAATAGAGCGCATGCTCCAGTGGCAATTTCCCTACACACCCATATTCCCCCTTTCCTGCACCCACCTAAATTTGCCCTATACAAATTTCAACTTTAAATTCATTCAGCGTTTTACATCTTTTCTCTTGTTAACTTATTCTGATCTCTGACACTCTTACCAAAAAAAGAGAATCTTCCAACATCCCTGTGCCTGAAATCGAGTGCCACCTTGTGGCCATGGTCATCATTTCTCTTCCATGCATTACTTTTATTTCTTACACCAATATCTTTTCCATGCCTCATTACCAATATATGCCTCGTACACTCCCATGACCCTCTTCAGCCTCCTCCTGTCTTCCAATGAATCCCATTTAGTGTATTTAATTAATTTAACTTCGATTGCTATCATCAAGCTAATGTTTATAATTTTCTATTTTCCATCGCAAATTACAGGCATTCTCTGATATGAAACGTGCTTCCAGAATATTAGTTTCTTGTCAGGCACTTCTCCAAAGTACTTGCATGCTACCTAAGCCGCGTTTTCATCCATTGTCTGTAGCTGCTGAAAAAGCACTGGTTGCTTGTGTTTGAGAAAAATTCCTGCTCATCTTGATTGGTTGCTTTTTATTTTGTTCATCCAACAGCACTTGCTCAACAATCAAGCCTCCTTTGCAGGTGGTATGTCGATATCGCGTTGTGTCTATCACAGCCGGATTAAGACAGCGCAGGGCCTGAAGCAGATCCAAACAATAGGCCCTTTAGATATTAAAGTTTAGTCAATCCCCCTCCCCAAACAAAACACTAGCCCCCCCCCCAACCAAAATCCTCGATCCGCCACTGAAAGTTTAGGGAGGAAAGTTTAGGGAGGACCAACTACAGAAAAGAAGTAAAACAAATTAACGGTCCAAAAATAAAAATAAAAATAAAAAAATGTTGTGAGTGGAGATGAAGTAGTGGAGCCTATGTTATGGTACTTCGACCAGGTGAGTTTTCTTGGAGATTAGGATGTGTTGATCTCAAAACATACAATGGAACCACTGGAAGAGCAGAAAAAAATAAATGAATGATTTATGTATTACTACGTCCTGCTCGTCCGTCATTTCGAAGTCAGCTAAACTGAAGTGCAATAATTATTGAGCAGTCTAGGGAGAACATCAATAATATTGCGCAATACTATTGAAAATAATATTGATCGTGTAGGGGCCGCTTTAGTTTGGCTATATGTTCGCATGACAAACAATGACATATGCTTTCTCTATAGTTAGCCACTAATCATGCTCCTCGGCACGGAAACGAAGTCGCAGCCAGCTCGATCAGCGAGGTTCCTTTCGATTCACTCAATATTTTTTTTAACAAAAAAGAATAAGACTGTTATACATTTATATTTAAATGCAGACCGCAAAGATGCTGTAAAATAATAATAATTTCATGTGCTCCATAAATTCCAATCACAGAGTTATCAGCGGTGCAGTACACCTCTATCGTTGTCACCCACTTTGAAAAGGAAATTATAGATTAACGTGAAATTCGAACAACAGAGCATTCTACCAACTTAGCATTAACATATCAAAGCTTTGCCAGAGGTGTCAATTTTAAGAACCGTAAAAATTACAACTGAGACAGGGATTTGAACGAGGGACTTTCAGTTCCCCAATCGTACGCCGTAAACATCTGAGTCATGAGACAAATATGGACGTAATAAAAAATTAATACTCAAACATAATAAAATAAACATACTTTCATTCTATATAATTTATTTTTGCTATCCCAAAACACAAATGTACTTTTATATGATTGAATATATATGTTTCAGTACTTACTTCTAGATTCAGATGCTTGCGGCGTGTGATTTGGGTACGGAAGGTCCACGGTTCAAAATCCAGATCTCGGATGCAATTTTTACAGTCCTTAAAATCGACTTTCACCTCTGGCAAAGCTTTGATTTGCTAATGCGAACATGCAAGGACTCTACCTACATTTTACGAACATCTGATGAACCTAAAGTGTAGCTGGAAAAAAAAGACACTTTTCTAAAGCAATCAGTAATGCTAAAACAACATTTAATCATAAAGGAGCGGAAATTTCCGAAGTTTTTCTATACGTTTCTCCATATCGACCAGCCCGACACCGGCCAGCACCGTCAAAAAAATTAACCAGACTAATCACCGTTTGAACTCACTTCAATCGAGTGAGCGACAACAACAAGAACGGTGACGGTGACGGTGCGGGCTCGACTCGGTCTAGTGTGGCCCGACTTTCAGGGTCAGGTAATGTGACTATGACTGACACAGTGCGCACTGGACGTGAAATGAGAGCAGCGCACACCGTCAAAAGTTCGTCTTTCCACAAAAACCTAACTTCTGTCTTTAAACGATTTTATGACATCAGCAGAAGGAATAAAAAACCAATCATTAGAACAATAACAATGCTCCCAATACGCTACACTTTGGCTATCCTACTTTCACTTCCATCTCTTTTAATACTGCATTTCCGATTATAACTCTTTGCTTTCTATCTTTTAATAATTCTACCCAAATTTTCATCCAATCCTATGGGTTTCACCTTGTTTAATACCATTTTATCGCTCACTCCTTCAAATCCCTTGTACAGAACCTGTGCTATATTCTAGGCGTGGCCTGCCTCGTCCATTCTGCCCAAAATATCTTCTATTTAGCTCACCGTCTGAGATTCGCATGAGTATTCTTTCATAAAATCATAATATCGATTTACAAACTAGTTTATTTCGTAACGGATATTTCTGATGAGGTTTTATATCAATCTCCTATCAATTTACCAAGTACCACTGATTTCAAATTAATTATCCTGTAATTTTCAACCCTATTTTTCGGTCCTCTTTTATGATACTATTATCGCACTTTTCCAATCCTCACTTAAAAAGCAAGCATTCAGGCTCATCTAAGTAATATTCCAAGATAACGGCTGCCTTATGCTGCTTTTTTTTCGCAATAGTCTAAACGGGGCCGGCGCTAGGAATTTCGGGCCCGGGGTAAAATGAGTGACCTTTTTTTTTTAGCTCTATAAACAATGGGCTGATTCTTATTTCCGAGCCTGGGGGCCCCTGCAGCCGATGATCGGGGCCCCCCGTCAGACAGCGGGCCCGGGTTCATTTGACCCGCTTACCCCCCCTAACGCCGGCCCTGAGTCTAAACATTATGAATAGCCACTTATTTCCATTTGTTTGCTAAATATTATTACTAAAGTATTTTTAATATAAAATGGGGAGGTCATTATTTAAAACAATTCTAGAACTTAAAAGTATTAGGGCCCCTTTATACTGCGTAACTTGTTCTCGCGTATATTTTCTTTTACCAAAGACAGGCGAACGGTACAGACAACAGATCTGCTGATTCACTCCAAAGAGTATCTCTAATTTTGGTTTGCAGCCAGCCTCGCTGACACACTGTTGGGTGTGCACAGTTTACATTGTCAGTTTAGTTGTTAGTGTGCAGTGTTAGTGTGGGAAATTGTGCAATGGTGACGGAAACAAAATCCACGACGAAGAATGAGGCTTCTGAGGAGGTATGTGCTATAAAATGTTTTCCGTGGCGTGGAGAATTTTGTTTTCGACTATGGTTCGTGGTGGTTAATTATCCTCTCATAGCTGAATGTTTGAAAAGAGTGGTTTGGCTGTAGTAATTTGAATCATATACTCTTTTATTGTAGATGCTGATTAATATCTAAGAATTTAAATCGTTTACAACTACACAAATTTTGAATAACATTAGCATACCATTATGGAGACATTCTAACTCAAAATGGTACCGGGGCTTTGTCATGTAATAGTATACGCTTCAATTTTTGAATTTCAATTTAGGTATATGTCGTAGTCAAAATGACGTTATTCTGAAGAGGAATTTATTACGTGTGTGTGTAGTCTTTTTTTCAATAACGTATTCGCATACAGATTGCACTATTAATTATCAGTACCTACATTATATTTTTTTATCTGAAGTACTTAATGTAATTTCTGCGAAAGAAAAAACAAACTGCTGGCAGTGATATACCCGGCACTTGTTGAATAATGGCAGTAACCTCTTAAAATTTCGATAAAATGTCTTCTTCACGTTCCCTTCTCACTTTTTACCGAAACATCGCACGATTTTAATGCCGAAATATGAGACGACTACGCAACTGTGATATGGTGGCAAAATTCTACAAACCTGTTAGTGTAGGGATTGTATGAATCTAAATTCTTTTGTTTCTTTCCTACCGGTTGTGGTTAAGTTGAAACGCACCCTGAGCTAGGAGAAAAATTTAGTAAAAGCCATGCATAAAATTCTTTCTAGTGCTACAATCCTGAAATTCCATATTTGGATACAACGGAAACAGTCGATCCCTTTATCGATCCGACATGGCGTGCCATAGTTATGACGCTGCGCAAAATATTGTTTCCGTAAATTTCATGTAACTGAGCCCAGCTGAAATGTCAAGAAAACATTACAATGAACCAACAACCAACATTTCAACAGACTTGCATTGATACTCTCACATATTTCTGCAGTTTTAATTTAAGGTATGGCGACGTTTCGCAAAACGTGAAAATGAAACAATATCGATTAATCCAAATAAACTATCCAAGAAGTAAAAGAAAATTCGAATGGGGCTTACAAGATCAAGGAGAAACAATTTTTTTTTTATTATTATTTTTTTTTTAAAAAAAAAAATAATATGTCCTTCGGTCTTTGCGACCATTTAGCCAGCTGCAATTTGTTTTTGTACCGAGTGTTGTATCAGGCTCTAATCATGCTTTTGTGAACACTACAGTGAGGACAGCACAAGACGTATACAACACTCAATTAAAACCACCCATGCCCGAGGCCGGACTCGAACCGGCGGCCCTTGCAATGCGAGGCCAGCGTGCTAGCCCCTACACTGCCAGGACCGGCAAGAAACAATTATAAATGTGACATTTTCTCTTAACATTCTCCCGTTAGTAGACAAAAATGACGACATGAACAAGATGCTGGTAAAAGAAGTACAGGGTGTCCAGAAAAGGACTCCCTGATTTCAAAATTAAATATGTCGAAAACGAAGATCGATAGAGGAATGCAGTAAACGGTATGTTTATTGTGACAGCTGTAAGAAGTGTATACAGCAGTGTGAAATAATAGTTACAAAAGCTGCTAACAGATGGCGCTGTACGCTCATATCAGTATACATAAGTGAAATAATCGTATGAAAACAATCTTTGCAAACAATCACATCACAATGTTTTCAAAATGTTCACCATTGGCACGTTTCAATGGTGGAACTGATCGCCCTGAGCTTCGGATCACTATTTAGGCATTACGTATGGCGATTACAGCGCCATCTGTTAGCAGCTTTTGTAACTATTATTTCACACTGCTGTATACACTTCTTACAGCTGTCACAATAAACATACTGTTTACTGCATTCCTCTATCGATCTTTGTTTTCGAAATATTTAATTTTGAAATCAGGGAGTCATTTTCTGGACACCCTGTATGACCGAATATAAACCTAATCAAATCGAAAGTCATTAGATGTAATAGAAATTATAGTAATAATATTAGATTAAATTTAAAAACTGAATCTTATGTAGTAAAAAGATAAACCAGTTCTATTATTTAGTACATAAAATTACAGCTGGTGGCTGAAGCGAAAACAATGTTAAAAGCAGAATAGGTCCGGTGAAAAGAGACAGCTTTTAGTTATCTTAGTTGTCTTATGACCAAAAAAAGTTTTTTCTAAAACTATATGCATGGAACGAAACACTTTTTGGAGTTGAATGTGGGACGTAAGGACTGCCTGAAAAAAGCAAATGGATGCATTTAATATATGATGATATAAAATGCTACTAAATTTTAGTGGATAAATGAAGTACGAAGTGAATATGTTTGGATGAGGAAAGAAGCTTGTGGAAGGGGCTGATAGTAAGTAGAGACAGTATGGTGGGTCTTATTCCAATGGACGTGTCCTCAGCAAAGGACATAGTGCGAGGAAGATGGTCCCTTACAGTGGTTCTCGGCAGGGCGGATCCAGGGGGGGGGGGGAGGCTAGGGGGCTCAAGCCCCCCCCCCCAAATATCTAGGTCTATCTCTGATATTGTAATTTTGGAGAACTTTTCTTTTTTCTTTTTTTTTTAGCTCTATGGATTTGAGGCCCGAGAAGACTATAAATACTACCTTTTGCCCGACTCAAGCCCCCCTCAAAGCCAAAATCCACTGAAGGCAAGCCCCCTTAACCAAAATCCACTCAAGCCAAGGCCCCCCCCCCCCAAACCAAAGTCCGCTCAAGCCCCTCCCAAACCAAAATCCTGGATCCGCCCCTGGTTCTCGGTGTGTCTAGGCCTCTTCTTCTTCATTAACACTACTACAGACTAACAAAACTACTGCAGATTGTATGATGTTCACACCACTAAAGCCATTTAAAAGAGACAATGATAGCTACTTTTGAATTAAATATTTATACACTTAAAAAACTGATTTGTGAACGACGGTGAAATGAGAACTACCATTTTTATATTTATGCCGAGTTGCTTTAATATATGTGTTACGCTGAAAGATCGAAAAAACGACCACAACGCATACTGATTACTTAAAAACTACCACAACACGTTATTTGCGTTATGGCCCTTACAAAAAAGAGCGATAACGCGTTGTGGCTAACTCAAAAAGGCCACAAAGCGAAATTCGCGTCTGGTCCACGTAGCATCCTCCACACATGACAACTCAATATTTTATTATTATTTTTATTATTGCAACGCGACAGGTAAGATGAATCATATATATTAAATACAGCCCTGACCGATTCGTCGTGAACACAAAGAGTTAGATGCTACAATACAATATAATACAATACATTCATTTTCCATTTATAAGGCACAACGTGTTGTGGCAGTTTTCAAGAAACCATAACGCGTTGTGATCTTTTTTTTTCGATCATTGAACGTTTTCGGTCTTGTGAGTGTAACATATACATTACAGGGCGTCCATTAATTACGTGAGATCAAATGGCGGCGGGAAGGGTTGCGGCGAAATCTCACCAAATCTAACCAAGGGATGAGGAGGAGAATCGCGGATATCTCACGTTAACTTTCGATCTCACGGGGGGTGGACCAGATTTACGAAACACCACACGTAATTAATGGACGCCCCCTTAACAAATACACATTGCATAACTGCCGTGGAAAAGTAATGCATTACAGCCCGGTGGTAAGATTCTACCTCCGCACACGTCTCACATGCAACAGTTTTAAGATCTGTTCACTAGGGCCTCTCCGTTACATCGGCTTTTCAATACACTTAATAACGTTTCTACCACACATCCTTTCATTAACACTTTATACAACAGATTTCTAACGTAGTCATCTTTCTGCATCCTTGCAGATAACCCGTCTTTTGTACTTGCTAATTTATTCATTATTGGACATATTTACAGCACTGGAATTAACTATGCTGCCATCGACCCAGCCGGATTCATACATCAGTCTACAGGGCATAAACTTGACTCGTAGAGTCCGCCATTGGGCTTGTCACTTGCCACCAAATATTTCTCAGCAAATTTTGTGTCTCTGTGGCCAGGTGAATAACACTCGAAAGCTCCAAAGTCTTGATTGCCAAGCTTACGTCATTTCACTCATAACTTTTAACGAATCGCAACATTTGAAGACATGCGTGACGATTTAATTTGCTGGTAGATGGAACAGTCTAAGGACGGAAATGTAGAGAAATACAAGAATTATAATACCTGAAGCAGGTAACAGAAGACGTATACAACATTTTACGCTTTTAGCAGGCGTCATATCAATTAAATATTCCACTTACTTGTTTCGGGGATCGCACTGCTTTAATTGATGGTTCAGTACCAACGTTTCGGCGCTCAACCCTGATGAAGGCACCAGGTTGGGCGCCGAAACGTTGGTACTGAACCATCAATTAAAGCAGTGCGATCCCCGAAAAAGTAAGTGGAATATTTAACAGAAGACGTAGTTTGTAACGTGTATGTTGAGTGAAGTCGCTTTGGAGAATTGGATCATCACAACCGAGAAGCTAATAACACACACACACACACACACATATATATATATGCTCAGAGCTTCGATTTTCAAATTAAATTTTGTGACCTCTATTACTGGCTGAATTACTTTGATTCAGTATGGATGTATTCGAAATTTATACATTTTACTTCTATATCCTAGAAACGAAATACTATATCTACACAAGAAATCTTATATATATATATATAAACATAGACGTGTTTTTTCCTATATTTCACTTTTCAGCCACCACTACCTTGCACAGATCACTGATGTTCGTTGGTGGAAGTAGCAAGGAGTTTCCTGTCGTGCACAACGTGGCCGAATGCCGATAGCTGTGGGGATGTGGGAGATATAATGATTAAAGTTGGTCAGTGCAGGCGTTTTCATATTTCGACCAAAAATTCGTATCTCCGTATACTTCTCTTTCCTGCCACAACTACATAACATAGACCTTTGGTATTTGTGTGTGGTAGTAGAATCGTCTTTCCTGTCGTGCACTATGGTTGTTAGATGTCGGTAGCTATGGGGGTGTGGGAGATATGGGGGTTGAAAGTGGTCGACCTGTGGCAATTTCATACTTCTGCCAAAGACAAAAGTGTCATGGTGTATCACTTTTCAGCGAAAACTATCGATCACATGGGGGTTGAAAGTGTTCGACCTGTGGCAATTTCATACTTCTGCCAAAGACAAAAGTGTCATGGTGTATCACTTTTCAGCGAAAACTATAGATCACAGATAACTGGCGTTTGTGTGTAGTAGTAGCACAGAGTCACCTTTCGATCACAACAGCGGCCGAATTTCAGAAACTGTGTTACTATGGTAGATATGGGTGGTTGTAAGTGGCCGACCAAGGATATTTTCGAATTTCGACTGTCTCCGCATATGTCACTTTTCTGCCACAACTACATAGCATAGAACATTGGTGTTTGTGTATGGTAGTAGAATCGTATCTCATGTAGTGCACTATGGTTGTTAGATGTCGGTAGCTATGGGGGTGTGGGAGAAATGGGGGATAAAATGGTCGACCTGCGGCAATTTCATATTTCTGCCAAAGACGCATGTGTCACGTTGTATCACTTTAAGTGAAAACTATCAATCGCAGATTACCGGCGTTTTTGTGTGGTAGTAACACAGAGTCCCCATCGATCACAACGTTGGCCGAAATTCGGTAACTGTGGGAGTGTGTGAGATATGGTGTTCGAAATTGGTCGATCATGAATATTTTCGTATTTCATCCAAAGACTTGTGTGTATCCGTAAATTTTACTTTGCTGCCGGAACTACATAGCGCAGAAGACTGGTATTTGTGTGTGGTAATAGTATCGAGTCTCCCATCGTGCATTATGGTGGTTAGATGTCTACAGCTGTCAATATGAATACTTTACAATCACGAACCAAGTTGTGGGTACCAGCTATTATATTATAAATGTGGAAGTAAGTTTCTGTCTTTTTGTTACGTTTTGACGACTAAATGGCTATATCAATATTGATGGAATTTAACAATGAAATAGTGTAGGAAGGATACAGGACATTTTTTCGGCAATAATAACAGTTTTAATCACGAAATTTTAAGAACTTATCGAATGATGAAAGACAGACAGATTCGTGTGTTAGTCTGTAATGTTTCGTTGGTTGCTCAGTGACGCAATCTGTTAGTGTTTGATTTATTAATAAATTTCGATAAGAAACAAAACTTATTATTTAGTATAGAAGTCAATTTGCTCTGCACTGTACTATTCATTTGTGTCTGTATAAAAGTTTCTGGCACCAATTTGTCTTCCTTTTTGACATGCCTTACGGACGTAAACCTGGCCTAAGGTGCAGGTCTAGAAGACAATGTGCTGCTATTAGATTATAGGATTCAGATGCTCATGTTGAATAAAGAAGAAAAAACCAAGCTGAAATAAAGCTGCCATCAGTTAACCCCCCCCCCCCCCCCACACACACACACACACACACATCCCCGCACCTTCGCTTAGTTTTCTGTTTTTAAATATGTTGTAAATTGATTCTCTTCATGAGACAGATTAGATGATAGGATGATATAATTATGGCTTTCCATCATATTATGTCGACTCGGTGTTGTTTGGGACAAATCTTACGTTACTAACAGTTTTCTATATCCAATTCTGGAATTGAAACTCCAAGTCCACGCGTACGAAGTCGCGTGTAACAGCTAGTATATTAATATAGAATAATAATTTGCCACATGTAAATTACAGTGACCCTAAAGAGAATGAGGGGCGTACAGGGGAGCTGTAATATGTACTTTAGGTACTGTTTATTATGTATTTATTTGTAACGGTTAGAATGAAATAAACTCAGTTCATTTGAACTAATGTTTGTAGTACATTTAGTTGACTAATTGGCAGGTCGACTTGCTAAAGGGGGTTACATCATCATCATCTTCAACAGTTTCCAGCCTCTGGCCGGGTCTGTTTCATGCACAAGCCTCTCCATTTGCTTCTTCATCCCACCTCCTCTCTGTCACCACTTTATTCCAGTCCTCTCCCCTCTTCCATACACACACCTCATCTCCTTTCAGCCATCCATCTCTTGATTTTCTTCGGGGTTGTTTACCATGCATCTTAACTTCGTGGATTTTTCTTGTGATTCTCCGAATCTCCATTCTCTTTACACGTCCATACCATCTCAGTCTGGTCCTCTCTACCCTTTCCTGCAGGGGTTGCTCTGTTATGGTGCATCTAATCACTTCATTCCTTATTCTGTCCATTTCAATAACCCCCATTCTACCTCTTAAAAACTTCATTTCGCTTGCTTGTACTCTGCTGATGTCCCGATTTTTCAGTGACCATGTTTCAGCAGCATAAGTCAGGATAGGCCCATAATATGTATGATAGATTACTCTCTTTCTTCTCTGTGGCACCTCTTTATTCCAACCGAGCGGGGTGGTGTAACGGTTAGCGTTCTCGTCTCGCATTCGGGAGGACGGCGGTTCGAATCCCCGTCCGGGCATCCAGATTTGGGTTTTCCATGGTTTCCCCAAATCACTCCAGGCAAATGCCGGGATGCTTCCTTCAAAAGGCCATGGCCGAATTCCTTCCTATTCCTTGCTCCCATCCTTGCCCCCCATCCTTTCTCATCTCTAAAGACCTCTATGTTAAAAGAGACGTAAAGCAGTTACAAAAAAAATAAATCTTTATTCCATATCAGGCTTCTAATGGTGCTTAGAAGCGCCTCTGCTTGTCTTCCTCTTTCACTTATTTCGCCACCATTTCCTCCACATTCCTCTAATACACTCCCCAAGTACTTGAACCTGTTTACCTTCTTTGGTTATTCCCCTGCCATCACAATTCCCTGGGTTAACCTATTCTTCTTTCTGGTTGTTGCCATGTACTCACATTTCTTTACATTAAATTTCAGGCCGTATTCCACCACACTGTACATCCAACTGCCACTGCACTTCCTCTTCATCACATCCCCAGATCATCAGATCGTCCGCAAAAGCCATGTTTTCCTCTTCCATCCTCACTGCCACCTTCTGCATTATTTCAGCCATGATTACAATGAAGAGTAGTGGCACTTCCTTCTTTTAGTTCTTTCCTTTGTTCCAGCCAATCTGATCTTTCTTCCCCTATTTTCATGATTACAATGTAGAGTAGTCGTGATAGGGCACTTCCTCGTTTTAGTCCATTCTTTTGTACCAGCCAATCTGATCTTCCTTCCCAGATTTTCAAATAGCTCACACTTCCTTGGTACAGTTCTGTCACTCTCCTGATGGTTTCTTTATCCAAGGCCTTACTCCTGTATACACAATCATATGCTTTCTCAATATCGAGAAATACCAACAGTAGATACTTTCCTTTGCTAAAGGCGTTTACACACGAGCCAATTTCGGCCCCAATCTGCAGGGACAATCAGCAGAACAATCATATGGGGCTTCCCTCCACATATCACATTTCGCTCCCAATTTTAGTTTACATTGTGATCGCATGACTGCTAGTTACAAGCACTTAATGGTTCTTTTTATGTCAAAGCAACAAAAAATAGACATTGTTTTCACAATAACCTGTGATACAGTTTTGTACTGAGAGAAAAAGAAATATTGGGTGAAGAAGGATTTTATTAAGAAAAAAGCTATCTTACATGAACATTTTGAGAAACCTAGAGCTAGAAGATTTTAAAAATTTCCTGAGTGTAGAGATACTACACTTAGAGACACTTTATATATATAAATATTCTAATGCGTGAAAGTATAAACGCCAGAGAACGATTAGTCGTTATTGTGCAATTTTTGGCAAGTAGGCAAACCTATGAAGATACGAAATTTGGTTCACCAATTTCACCACAAATGCTTTCAGATATCATTCCTGAAACATGTTGGGCTATCTACAAATGTCTAAAACACTACATTAAGGAAGAAAAAAGCCTGTAAGTGTTACATCCCGGTCCAATTCCTTGTAAATTTCGAGCAAAGCATGAACTTGTAAGACCGTAGGCCGATACCGTGGTTGAGTATCGCCTAAGTGCCTTAACTTACTCTCTTGATAGCAACTCACTGTTCGATGAAAACTTACTGAATATTTTAATTTGGTTTGACCATGTAGCCAGGATGACTCAACTAAATGCCTTAGGTCGCCACAAAATTTGTTACCCACAAATTGAGAAAAGGGTTTTATGTTAACAACTGAAGTACACAAGTTCACTGTTAGTAAAATCCAAAGTTTTATTTTTCAAAGTCAAAAGTTCAAAATTGCATTTACAGTTGAGCAGGCATATCGAACTCTCTTTTCCAAAAGTCTGCAGATTGTGGAGAGAAATTTTAATCCGACCAAAACCCCTTTATTAAATTTAGCAGTTCTTAACAGTCATTGAAGTTGAGATATAACACGACACCAAAGTTTCAACATGTTCGAACTAGCCGGCATGGCGAGTTACGACCAACCGAGACGAAAGCCAGACAGAGACAGACGCAGGTTCACTCACATAATGCTAGACAGGAACAGACCGCGGACAGGAATAGACAAACCATAATGGCGACGGGCTCTTTTATCGAAACCACGAGAATCAGTGACGTCAGCAACTGTATCACATCTTTTTGCTTCCGCGTAGCTCAAAGTATGTGTAATTTATTGGACGATCCCGACTATTAAAAATGTTTAAACTTTGACAATGTCTAGACTTATCTACTAGAAGTCCAACGGCAGTCTCGTGAGAAATTTAGAGTAATTAATTTTAAAGTTTTAGCTGTTTAAGACTCCGCGTAGTGATACATTCGAATTTGGGTAAAATCCCTAAGTGTTCTAGAACTTTTTTCGCGCGTGCACAACAATCCGCGACAATCTACTTTACAAAAACTTAATTACCGGACAAATGCTAAAACTTTTGATGAAAACCCATATATGTTTGAAATCGTCTTAATTAGGGCTATCCACTGATGTAATTTTTAATTTAATATCTCTTTTAATAAAAAAGCCTATTTTTGTCACTTAATTAAAATCGCTAATTAGACTTTGCTGAATTACTTAATTTTATTGCCAAAATATCGGGGATAGTGCTGACTACAGCTGTTGATAAAAGATCGGTTGTAGCTTTACGCGATTTAAAGATATTACAGATCTTAGAATTTCACTTTTCCGATCGCGTGTTTCAAAACTTGAACAAACGGGAATATCTCCTGAACCAAACGTTTCCCGATATGATAATTACACTTTAAAATGATTATTATAACGAATTGTAACTGTAAGCAAGATTACAGGAAAATTACTTTAAGTTGAAAACTGTACTTCTCGAAATTTCTAAGTCCCGCTTAAGCAAAACTAGAATTTGCCAAAATTCAAAGGTTCTTACAAACTCGCTCTTACGCATTTTGCGGTTTATGTAGTTTTTGCTATGTTTGTCCCACAATTGGGGTGTATTCTTATAAATTTTGAAAATATTCGTCAACACCTCTTTCACTTTCGACATTTTTAACGACATACACTACTAATGAATGGCACGAAACGCACTCGCTGCCTGCTCCAAACCGACGGAGCCGAAATTGTCTCAATCGTAGCGAACGCGATACGCACGTCTCAATTTGTTCCCTGTCTACAGGGGCGATCTGAAAATTATTTGTTGGGCTGTGCCAATGTCCCTATATCGGGAGAAGTAGACCCAATTTGCCTACCGACGTGGCAATCTGCAGCGGCCCTACTGGATTGCCCCTGCAGATTGGGACGGAAATTAGGTCATCTGTAGCCGCTTAGCATTTTTCTTGGACTCAGCGATATCTATCCTTAAAGACTCTTGAGTAACGAAAGCCTACCTACTTTGTAACATTTCTATACTTCCAATTTTTATGCAGATGTAATAAAATGAGCTTCTCGTGAAGTCTGACTTTTTCACATTTTCATTATTGTCGTTAGTTACTTCAGTTTCTAAATATATAACATAAGAAAACAATTCACTAATAAACAGTAGAAAGTTGTGAACCGGAAAATTACACTGCGCGATGCGAGTTTTTTTCTGCGTGGAAAAAAATAATATCTTTCATTGCTTTAAAAATAACTTACGGATGGAAAGTGTTTTGGAACAAGTGTGAAGTTTTGAAAGTTACAAAAAAGTGTTGCCCATTACTTTCTAGTACTGCTAATTTAAATTCATTGAGTATAATGACGGATAAGAAACAACAGGATGTTGTAAGTAATTGCGAAATTTTTAGTATTTGTAGGTATAAACTCCGCTGACGAAACTGTTTGTACTTGTAGTAACATTATTAAATTATTGAGACAACCAGTATATTTTTTGACCATTTTACAAAAATCATTTAATTCACTCTTGCCCTACATAGCTGTTTACACATTTGAGAAGTACCGTATTCATAAAATGTCCGTATTCGTGATCCAAAGTAATTCGTGTTTTCCCATTTATTGTAATAGTCGGGTTTAAAAGACAAAATCAGAAAACAATCACGAATTAGAAACTGTAACAATCAATGTCACTTAGAACTGACATATATTTTTGTCCTACCACGGAGGTGATAGCTACCCACTTAAAAACTACAAACACAGATTTATTCAAATATCGGGTAATTGGTATATGAATTTTATTGACTGCTCATATTCTTTCCTCTGTTCGATATAGGCTTTTTATATGAAATAACTCATTTCTAATGAAGTTTTACTTCTTTTCAGACGTTAATTTCAATCTGCAGTAACTTTTAATGCTGTGAAAAGGTCGTCGATCAATAATGTCCGAACATTATCGATCGATCCTTGTCTGTACGCATCGGTAATTAATGTGCATCTGAACAGGATAGATGGCCTTAGAATATTTGTATGAGAGTCGCGAATCAAATTAACCGATGTTACTGATGGTGGTAACGACTTTCAAGCAAAACATATAGGGGGGAAAAAATTGTACTTAATAGAAAGCAAACTTATAACGTGTGGGCAATATTGTTTTCTTCTATTAAAAACAATTTTTCTCGTTCATACTCCATTTTTACCTAATCACAAATGTCTACAATTTTAACTCTGGTTCTATCATTACCGTGGCGCCAAAATCTGATGATGAATTCTTGCAGAACTCGACGAAATAAATCGAAAATAAAGAATAAAATTTTTTGATATCTTGCTTGGTTTTCGAGATATAGCATGTTAAAAATCAGCCATAGGTATAGTTCCTTCTGCTTTTGATGTTTTTTTTTTCTTCTGGTCCAGGCAGTACTTCAACCTAACAACAATCACTAGGAAGAAAATTCCACCATGTAGATATGATATGGTGGTTTTGGTGAAAAAATTTTTTTTTTTTGGTCCAGGCCGGATCTCACCCTAACCTCATCACTTTTGAGATACAATATCTCGAGAACTAAGCGAGATATCAAAAAACTTTTTCTTTATTTTCCATTTGTCTCATCGAGTTACGTAAGCATTCATCATCAAATTTGGCTATAGCCATATTTTTCTTCTGGTCCAGGCCGTATTTCAACCTAACTACGTCAATTTTGAGATACGATATCTCGAGAACCTAGCGAGATGTCAAAAAATTTTATTCTTTATTTTCGATTTGTTTTGTCGAGTTCTATAAGAATCAATCATCATATTGTGGCGCCACGGTAATGATAGAATCCCCCTCATTTCGGCTTTGGCGAAATTTTTTTCTGGACAAGACCCTATTTCAACCTAACCGCCTCACTTTTGAGATATTATGTCTCAATATCTAATCAGGATATCAAAAAATGCATTCCTCACCTTCGATTTGTCTCGTCGAGTTGCATAAGAATCTGTCATTCAAATTGTGGTGCTATCCAGTATCCTGGAATCACTTCAATTTATAATATCTGTTCTTGCTTAAAGAGTGTCATTAGTAAATTAGCAGTGATGTGAATAACGCTATGTTTACAGTATTTTCAGATTCATAATTTCTGCCATTTTTAATAGAAAAAACAGTATACGGTCTTATTTTCATGGGTATTGTATACTTAAGTAATGTCTTTAAAACCTTTGCTTAAATGTCAGTTGTTGAACTTGATACTGCAATCAAAAAGGCTTAAAGCTAAAACAAAACTTCCTGTTCTGTCTGTTGAAAAATACTATGATCACAAATTTTATCCTCCATGAGATATATTTATAAATGTCCAAGAAATATAGTGCAATAGTCATTTTTTGTGTCATTGTTTCATACCTCAATTTTATTCAGATTTCGGTTGTTTTACAAAATCGGTTAAGTCTGATGGCGTGGCAACTGAATACATACTTCATCACCAATTTCCTAAACATTCACTCCTCCTTTTTTCATTAAATTTTTGGTAGTGCACGATATATGATATCTAAATTTTGTGCCATAGTCCTGCGGTAAATCCCAAACTTATCTGTAGTGCATATGGAGGAGGGGGGAAATGCAGTACATCACTTGATGGTTATTCGTTCCTGGGTCGAGTATGTAAACCTCGGAGGCTCAGTAACATCTTTCGGAAGAGTAGGTATGATCGGAATGGGGACCGGGTTTCACCCTCTCCCTTCTTTCATCTTCATGTACACACGAAACACAGAACAACACCAAACAAATCGCAGAAACTTTTAATTCACAGAGGATTTTATTTTATTTGCTTATTGCTTTGTGCCTCATCACATTTAAGTTGTTAGAGGCGGTAAAGGATTGGGGAATTCGGCCATGGCATTTTGAAGAAACTCATCTCGCCATTTGCATGAAGTGATTTGGCGAGACCATAAAAAACCCAAATTTGGATGGCTATAGACCAAACACAACATGCATATTCCTGGAGAGTCCCAAAAAAAAAAAAAAGCTACCTTATATGTAAGAGTTCACTAGATAGAGGATATGATTTCATTCCCCCCCCCCCCCCCGTATAAAATGAAGGCATGTGTAAACTAAAAATTTCCACTTTTAAATCATTTTTGTTACCAAGCCTATCTTAATTGAATTTATTTTTTCTTTCCTTCGGGCTCTACTCTACTCCTTATTGACATCAAGGTGATTACAGGAGAGGGGCAGGGTTATAAATGGGAAGGCATTTTGAAAGAAACATCCAATCAAAATCCTATGTGTGGTAAATTAGCCTACTTTTTTTTTTACGCCTCGTCGACGGCTAAGGTCATTAGAGGTGGGATGGGACTGGGGACAAGGAATGGGAAGGAATTCTGCCATGGACTTTTTGAAGGAAACATCCCATCATTCGCCTGGAGTGATTTGGGGAAACCATGAAAAACCCAAATCTGGATGCCCGGACGGGGATTCGAACCCGCGTCTTTCCGAATGCGAGGCCATTTGCCTACGTTTTATTTTCATTTGAAATTGAAGAAATAGAAATTAAGGATAAGTTTAGGTTGAGCAACACTCACATAGATACTGCTGGTTGTATATTGATTGGGGTTTAGATTAATGTACAGAGCTCATGGTGACATGGGTATTATATGGTATCTTTATGCAATTTCAGAAAGTTGAGAAATTTATCATATTAGTATCAATTTTTTGACGAATTCAATTCATGTATAAGTTAATGGTCAATATTGATGGGCTTTCAATTAATGTACAGCCCTTGCTCCCACAGGTAAAGTAGGATATGTTTCATTTGGATTTAAATTGAAAAATGAGAAATTTAGGATAGTTTTTCATTGAATTTTACTCTTGCAAAAACTACCAGTCTGATTTTTGATTAATGTATAGCTTGTGACCTCACAGGAATAATATTGTTAGTTTCATTTTGGTATGATATCCTAAAGGTGATAATTTTTCCGTGATCGTGAATTACAAAAAAATACTACTAGTCAGATTTTGATTGTGTTTTGATTAATGTAACCCCAATAGTTCTGAGGGATCAAATAAGGTTGGTTTTATTTTGATGTGTCATTAAGAAGATAAGGAATTAAAATAATCCTCAAATTAGTATTGATTTAGAGGTAAGTAATTTTTTGCCAGTGAAATGTTTATCGTGACTTCAGCGAACGAGCTGCGTCATATCATTTGGAGGAATGAAGTTACAGTTTGTTGTGGAGATCATTCATGCAAAAGAATTTTGCATTCATTGACATTAACAGGAGTCACAGATCATGTACTTCTTAAGAGAGTCGTGTGTGTTGTGGCTTTACGTCTCGTCGACTTTAAGGTAATTAGAGGTGGGATGTGATTGGGGACAAGGAATGGGAAAGAATTTGGCCATTGTCTTTTGAAGGAAGAATCCTGATATTCACCTGGAATGATTTGGGGAAACCATTGAAAACCCAAATCTGGATTGCCGGATGGGGATTCAAACCTGTGTCCTCCCGAATGCGAGACCAGAATGTTAACCGTTCACCCACCATGCTCGGCAATTGTGTGTGTGTATCAACAGTCGACACAAATTAAGTTTCAAACAAATTAGTCTATACATTTAATAAGAATGCAACTAAGTGACACTGTCTATATAAGATATTTTTGAGAAATGACTTATTGAAAACAAGTCCCTTTCTGTCTGTTTAGATGAACGGAATCCATTCAAAATCCACTGCTCGGATTTTGATGGGGTTTTGAATGATGTAATGCTCTTGGTTCTGGGAGTAAAATAGGCCACGGGGTTTGCTTTATCCTCTTGCAGAGTACCAGGATTATTGGATATATTTTCATATGAGTTAACATTGACCTTTCTTGGCACTTGGTGAAAACTATTTTTAATATTTTGTTCATTTGTTATCTCACTTTAATACCTCTCACTAGTGATGCAGCATTTACAAACAGTTTGGTTTGATACTAGTATTTCTCGAAGTAGACTAAACATTAAATACATGGAATGAACTTTACTTTATTACTCATTCATTCCATTGGATATAATATCAATAACTCAAAACTAGAATAAATATCTTCATTATAGGACTCTAATGACCATACCCCATATGTTACCCTATACGTTATATACAACTATAAGGCAAATGAATTAATATTTTTGTGGTACTGGTACTGTTTTTTGTACAAATTTCAATGATACCTTACATGTTTTCCATTTTCCAGTCCGAAGAAAATATACGACTACAGGATGAAATCAATACTTTGATGGAGGTGCTGAAGGTAAACACATAATTCAATTTAATCAATTGTTTTTCTATTTTTCTGTTCAGAATTAAATAAATACCTTATTTTTTCAACTTTCTTTCTTGCAGGAGGATGATTACAAACAGTACCGTCAAGCACTTGAAACACTTCGGAACCTCATCCGCACATCTACAACATCAATGACCAATGTCCCATTCCCACTTAAATATATGCGTAATCATTACCCAGCTCTTAAGGTAACTTTCACTAGATTTTGTTTAGTTTTACTGTGAGATCTTACTTGGAATTAATTATATTTAATAATCTCAAATAAAATATGTTGAATGTAAACAGAATACATACTTGGTGTGATGATCATACCTACATGAGTAATAGGGAACACTGATCCAGTACATCTTGTTCAATATAATCCTCTGGTTACAATTACAAACAAAAACCATGGCAGTTGAAATAAGCCTAGAGATATTTTGTGTTGTCTTCCCTCAAAGTTTGGGTTTTATGTTTGTGAACTGCACTGTAAAAAAATTCAGTAACATTATGTATTAAGTAAATAATGTCTGTATCATTTATGCAAACGGCACTATTAATGGTGACCTTTTTTCATTTGGACTTTATGCCTCTTTGACTTCAAGGTAACTAAAGCAGGAAGAAAATGGGAAGCACTATGATAAATATATTCCTTCTCCATTTTTTTTTTTTTTTTTTTTTTGGTTTAAAATCAAAACAAAAAACATCAATAACATATTTTCAACCTAGAAATTTTACCACAAAAAGTATCTGAATAATAAAAAGGTACTCAAGTATTTTCTATTTTTTTCTTAGTATTTTTATTAGATAGGGTCAAAAAAAAGGTCCTTTTCCTCAGCCTACTCATTTCAGCAAAGGCCTCACCTACCTCTTTCCACAATCTTTTGTCTTGTGCTGTTCTTATTCAGAAGGGCCCAAGTGTTCGTAATAGAATATCAGCCCACCTGATCAATGGATATCTTCCAGCAGGGTGGCCACAAACCTGGAAAACCTGGAAAATATGGAATTATCAGGGAATTTAAAGCCACCTTGAAATGTCATGGAACTATCAGGGAATCCAAGTAATATATAAAATTATCAGGGAATTTTAATTGCAACAACCCAAAATTTGATAATTTTTTGATAATTTATTTTAATATTGAACTTTTGCATTAAATAATTCAGCTTATATATTTTTGACATAAAATAGCCAACAAAAACCGCATTTACACTAGCAAATTGCATCTCGTCTTGTGCCTGATCGAGATACGACGACGAGATGTTCGTGCGCGAGCGCTAACATGAACTCTCTCTGGAACTCAGCATTTGAAATTATATTTAAAAAAAAGGTGGATGACATCTAAATCATGTAAACTAGGAAGTTATATTTTTTACTGAATAAATCAGCAATCGTAGAGGAGTAAGTATATAAGGATATTTTTATGTTTCACTAAACAGTTTTACAATTTCAAGCAAAGTTTGAAACAGATGTTCCAAAAAAATTGAATTTGTGGAGAATCTTCAAAGTCCTGTAGAATTTCACAGGCTGGTTTTGAACTTCTGAGAAAAATTGAAACTTTAATATCAAAACAAAAGCCTAGATTCAATATACCAATGCCAGCAAAAATGTGAATAGCGATAATTATACGGCTTTACAACTTTTTTGTATTAATGATATAAGGGGAATTAAAGCATGAACAAAATAATACGTAAGATCCTAAATAGATAGGATTTATAAAGTTTTGCATCATGCAGAGCTCTTTCAAATGCTGAATCGATGTGACAGTATAAACATCGTGCTCATGCCTTTGACATGCTCCAAATAAACCGCTGCCAAGGCGAGCGGCACAGGCAAGCAACCACACAAAGTGAACCAACACGATTGCATGGTTTATACAAACTCGTATTCATGCTATCTTGCGTAGACTCACGGAAACTTACGCGAAAGTGTTAACTCGGCAACAGAAGAAATTGAAAATGGAACAAAAAAAGCTACAATAACTGAACCAGAAGATTTGAAAAGAAAAGTGTAGCAAATGAAAAAAGGCATAAAAAAGCTAAGCTGTTGACAGAGTCAAGTTACTGATGAACAATTTAAAAATCTTCAATTATTTTTGTCCACCAAATATTGAAAGATTACTAATTTGTTTTAGTTCATATTAGTCATTTGACCTATCTTATTTTTGTGCTACTCATTTTTAATTATGCTTCATAAGATTAGTTATAATATTTTCAAATAAACATTCTTAAACATGTTTTTCTTTTTCTAATTTTTTTAGTTTTATATTACCAAATTTAATTATTTAGAATTAAAATCTAATTAAAACTTTAAATATCTTAACCATGCAAATAAAGTTTCTAAATCAGGGGAAAATATGGCAAATTTCTCTGGAAAACCTGGAAATATCAGGGAATTTTTAAATCATTACCTTGTGGCCACCCTGTCCAGTATGCAGTCAATCTCTTGGTTAGTGTTTGGTAGCTATTGTTGCCCATTTTGTTGTACAGGTCTAGTCAAAATGATTGCAGTGATTTCAGAAAAATACTACAGATTTATTATTTGACATATACTTACAAGATTACACAGATATATAAACAAACTGTGAAAGTTTTTTTTAGTGTCTGCAGATGCTCAATATGTGCACCTTTAATGACTCTGCACACATCAAGTCTATAATCAAGTTCTCCCCATACCCGATGCAGCATGTCTCTGCCAATGAGAGCAAATACATTGGTGATGCGAATCCGCAGGTCTGGCAGATTAACTGGTACTGGTGGCACGAAACCCCAAACAAAGAAGTCGCAGGGGGTTAGGTCAGGAGAACAATGAGGCCATGATATCAGCTTACGATCAGCATCCCCAGCACAACCAATCCATCTGTTTGGAATCCTGGTGTTAGGAAATTACGGACAACTAGCAGCTGTAACTTGTAAGGCTTCATACACAGTCACTTCCGTAGGATTCCCCAAATGGTCTTCTGTGGAATACCTAATTCCCTGCTCGCTTGAGGAGTAGACTTTTGTGGGTTACGAATGTAACTGGAGTGCACATATTCAACGGTTTCTTCAGACACAGGAGGGTGACCTGTTGTTTTACCTTTACAAAGGCATCCTGTGGCTTTAAACTGTTGATACCAATGCCGAATGGTGTTAGCATGCGGGGGATCTTTGCCGAACTTTGTTCTAAAGTGTCGCTGAACAGTTAACACAGACTGAGTCGAATGAAATTCGAGAACAACGTACGCTTTCTCACTTTCAGCCATCTTGCTCTCGAGCGCTCTAGTGTCCACCATGGGAAGCTTGCATTTAATGCATCGAAACTTGGAGAGCCACTTGTCTTATAACAGCAAACCCCATCATCGTACCTATAATAGGACAGTCAAAGAAAAATAGTGAAATCACTGCAATCATTTTGACTAGCCCTGTGTAATATTACAGTTCTGGTCCTAGGGGCAAAATTGGGTACATTTCATTTTGAAAGCTGAGAAACTTTGGGCAAAATAGTAAAGAAATTAATATCAATTTTTCTCCCATACACTTTTATTGAATCGCGGAGTAATAATAATAATAGTTCAGAGGAGGTTATAAGCTGCTAATTATGGTGTGTTGTGGATGACAGGCCCTTTTGGTCATCACAAACACAGCAAGCTGAACAGCTTTTAATTTTAGTCACCAATAATTGATATCGTGCCAGTAATATGCACACGATACTGAGGATTTCTTATACCGGCTTCAAGAAATCAAAACACTCAGTTTAATTTACACTGATGAACAATTTTATGGTTTCCAAACTGAGTTTCAACATTACATATCTGTTTACTGCTATATTCACCAACATAAATCACGCGGAGCCCGTGACCAAGATTTCTCGCGCGAGCATAGCATATATTCCCCCGCTCGCAGACAAAAACAAATACTCTCTTATTCTAAGGCTTAACCACTAAGATCCTATGTGCTTTCAACATTCCATTAGTTATTCAAATGCATGTTCAGTAAATAGAAATATAAGGAACTTTTCTGATACTCATGATTTTAAAATCGTGTTTTGAAAATTATCAGTTACATGTAGTCCAAATACAACTCACATGCTGCAGTGTGTCACTGTGTTCACAGTGCTTTGTACTGATGTGGTTTAAATTTTTTAGTTAAAATGAAACACAAATATTTACTTTCAGGGAAAGAACATTGAATTTATTGATGATAAGCTGTTTCAACATTGTAAATGTGTTACACAACAATGATATAAAGGTACAGTAAAATTACAAGGGCGGTTCAAAACATAAGGTCTACAACAATGCCGTGTCAAAACCAACAATGCTAGGCAAAATCCAACAACAATGCTGTGTTCCTTGGTTCTCCCACCATTGAATGGTACAGGTTCGAGTTCAAACGGACAATCAGTCACTGCTTGACATCCGTCTGCGATCGTGCAGCCGCTTAGCTCACCCGCCAGGTGCGAACTGCACTCAGTGATCTGATTGTTTAATGTGAAAAACATTACACCAATATAAATCCATCGTCAGTTAGTGGAAGTGTACAGGGAAATGTGTATGGACATTAAAAATGTGTGGAAGTGGTGCCAGGAGTTTTCTGCCATTCGTAGCATTGTCCTCAACGAGGAGCGGCCTAGAAGACCAAGCGTGTCTGACGAAACAGTGACCAAAGTTGATAAGATGGGGCGCAGTAACCGAAGGATAACTCTTGATGAGATAACCGAGAGACTTAATGGAGAGTGTGGCCAAATCTCCATACGCACAATTGTTTTAGAGGCTGTAGGATACAGTAAAGTATCTGCCAGGAGGGTTCCTAGACAGCTCACCGACGAACACAAAAGAAAGCACGTTGAATGTACCAAAGAATTTGTTCGCCGCTTTGAAGAGGAAGGGAAAGACTTTCTGGATTCGATAGTGACTGGGGATGAAACTTGGGTGCATCATTACATTCCTGAAATGAAGGAGCAGTACAAACAATGGCGTCACCAATCTTCGCCAAAACCCAAAAAGTTCTACACAGAGAAGTCAGCCGGTAAGGTTATGGCAACTGTTTTTTGGAACCGTAAGGGGGTATTGTTGGTAGATTTCATGCCAAAAAGTAACAACAATTAACTCGGACGGCTGCAGTGAAACTCTGAAGAAACTACGACGGGCTATCTTTATACCATGACAATGCGTGTTCACATGTCTCACATCAAACGACCTCCCTTGTCGAACAATTTGGTTGGGATCTCGTTGAACACCCTATCCCCCCCCCCCCCATATCTTGGACATTGCCCCAAGCAACTGTCACATGTTTCCCACACTTAAAAAACACCTAGGAGGCCAGAAGTTCCAGTCAGACAAGGAAGTGCAGGTCGCAGTCATTCAATTTCTTCGTGACGCGGCCAGAGACTGGTTCGACAATGGGATCAAAAAGCTCGTGGCGCGGAACGTCATCAAATGAAAAGGCGATTACATAGAAAAATTTCTTAAACTTCAAGCTTTCCTATGATCAAGGGCGCATATAAGGGGAGGGTGGGGGGCGAGGGGACCCAGGCCCCCCCGAAACAATGAATATAAACAAAGAATTAGTCCCGTAATCTGAATTATTTGAATGAATCATGCCCAAAATAAATAAAATGTATTATTACTTATATCTTTTTTTTATTCTAATGACTTCCATACTTATATTTTTTAATGTATACTGTTAAGATATTCGTCTGACACGTGCAATAATTCGTTTGAATCGCCCGCCGAACCGAATAGTGCGCATATAGTTCTCTTGTGCTCCGCTGCGCATCGTCTTTTCAGTTCTGAAAGATTACTCGCAAGCGAGTTGATGTGCCGCCTGCTTATATGTTTGTGTTCTTGATGATATTGGCAGTACATGCTTTTGACTTCCTCTCGTGTAGTCTTGGTAGACGAACAGTGGTTCCCACCACTTTCATGTTCACCATCATTTCTGTGTTTATAGAGTTGTATTACTTACTGATTATTTTAATAAACACTTTTCTCTTCAATAAACATGATACTTCTTACAAATTTCCAACAAAATATATATTGAAGTTGACTGTAAGTGAACCACAGTCGTAATGAAGAGGCAAGCTCGTATTCAGAACTTTTTCGCCAAAAAACCAAGTGTTAATAAGCCTGTTGGTGATAGTCCGGAAGTCGGTAGTGTTAAGAAAGGACAAAGTGCAAATATGTCTGATGGTGACAATGCTGAATTCGGTTGTGTTGGTAGATTTGCTTCTTGTGATGTCGCTACTTCGAGCTCAATTAATCTATTTCCGGTTATGGTGGATAGTAGACTTAATCAAGTAATGAAAAATATTTATGATGTTGGAAACTACTGTCAAAACAATTCTATTCAGTCTTTCACAAACGAAAAAAAAAAAAAATTTGTCAGAAAATGTTTGAAAACCTCAGCCTTGGTACAAATTTCCCTCCATCACTAGTTCAAACCATACTCGATCTTTTCAAATGAAGTGGCTAGAAGATTTTACGTGGTTAGCTTATTCAGAGGAAAAATCAGGATGTTTTTGCAAGAACTGCGTGTTATTTTCCCATACTATAAATGTAGGGAAAGGAGAACACCAAATAATAGGAGCGTTGGTTACTCCGGCATTTACCAATTTAAAAAAAGCCAGGGAAATGTTTTTCAAACATGAGAAGTTATCCTATCATAAGAAATCTGTCTTGGTCGCTGAAAACACAAAAGCGATAGTTAAGAACAAGGCAGAAAGTGTTATCAATCAAGTAAATGCCCAAAGAAGACTGTATACTGAGAATAATAGAAAACGGCTAATCCCTATAATACAAACAATACGATTTTGCGGAAGGCAAATAGCTCTAAGGGGTCATCGTGACTCTGGACGAATAAGCCTTGAAGAACCAGACCAAAATGATGGTAATTTTCGATCGTTGTTGAGATACCAAGCCAACAGTGGAGATAATATTCTTAAAGACCAGTTAACGACCAGTGGTGGGAAGACGAATTACTCAAGTTCTTTCATTCAAAATTAACTTATTAACACATTTGTTCACATAATACAATCAAAAATTGTAGAAAATATCAGAAAGTCTGTTTTTTATTCCGTTTTAGCAGATGAAACCACTGATATCAGCCAAATTGCAAAGTTTTCTCTCTGTGTACGTTACATAGAGGACCAAAGTTTCAAAATCAGAGAAGATTTTCTGACATTTGTTCCCATTAATGATGAAGAAGATTTGTCACATAAAGAGATTGTGCAAAGTGAGTTTATGTTATGGAAAGAAAGGTGGAGTCAGGAAACTCCTTCAAATCTTCCAAAAACGGCTATAAGTTCTCTAGAAACATGTGACAAGACTTTCTTCCACAACATTTATACCCTTCTGAAATTACTCACAGTTCTTACTGTTTCTGTCGCAACCATAGAGAAAACTTTCTCCAGTCTGAGAAGACTGAAGACATACCTAAGGAACAAGCACATCTGAAAGTAGGCTTAGCGGACTTGCTTAACTTTCTATCTACAGAGACAATAGTTAGTGTCAATGAAGTTCTTTATAAGTTTGCAAGTGTACCAAGAAACCTAGACTTTCTTTTGTAATCATTGATATATATAAAAAGTGAAGTTCCTTCTTCTTTTATTGTCAGTTGGATAAACGATTAATAAAACAAATTTAGTTGCATTTTCATTGACATTGCGTTTATTAAACCTTCTTTTAAGGCCTCTCCAAAACGATACTCAAAACAGTCATTTGAATGGTAGCTCATAAAACACACATATGCATGTGTATATAAAAAGAAAAAAATAGGGGTCTTGGCAATTTATACATCCATGACAAAACAAAACATTGTGTATAGCTAGAACCCCTCCAAACACGATAATCAAAATCGCGTATTTGACTCTTTTAGTTCAGATAAGTCTTTACAGATGAGACATTATTAAAATCTTGACCAATGTTTGAAATAATAGTAAGTGAGGTCTTTTCATTATTTGGTTTGTTTAAAAATAGATATATTTTTTATGATTTAATGTGAACAATAAATAAACGTGATCTCGGTAAAGTAAAACGAGCATTCAGCGCAAATTACGCTCTGAATATGAGCGGAAAAACTGGTATAAAGTATCATGGGGTGTCTACTTAAAATTACTTAACCTAACCCTACATTAATCTTGCCCCCCCCCCCCCCCCCGTCCCGAAAATATATTCTATATTCGCCACTGCCTATGATGTATCACAACATGTGGTGAATAAATGTGATTTTCTATATAGATATAAAAAAAAGTAGGAAACCTTATTTTTTGAACCACCTTCATAGAATTTGTAAAGTGGATGTCTTGGTGAATATATCGAAGATTAATTTATATCATTTTGCAGTGTGCAATGCTGCATAGTACCCGATGTATAGAGCCTTGAAACAAGAGAGAAAAAAAAGGAACGTAAGTTACTGTACAAGTAGACAATAAACTCACAATAACTTATTGACCTCAAATGTATATAGATCTTACACTGGTTTGTAAAAGAACTTATGCGGTGCTTGTAGTGAAAACTGAAGAAACCATTACAATATAAGAAACTAGCTGATACCCGCGACTTCATACGTGGATTAAGAATTTCTTTGCCAAGATTGAATATAGAAAGTTGTTGGTAACGAGGGATTGGTCACAAACAACACTGAGTCGGCATAATATGACAGGAAAGCTACCACTATATCATTCTACTATCAAACCTCTATCTTGAAGAGAATCAATTTACAACATATTTCTGTCACATTTCGATAAGTTCTCAAAATTTTGTGACTACAACTGTTAATCATACCAGAAAAATGTGCTGTGCTCCTCCTACAGATTTTCTTGTCAAATTCCATCAATATCAGCATAGCGATTTAGTCATCAAAACATAACACAAATACAGAGACTTACTTCCGCATTTATATTATTATTACTTTAGATCACACACACACACTGACTGCGAACAACCCCTGAGGGATCATTATAACGAAAAAAAAGTGTACACCTACAGCACTGAAAGACTTCCTACGATTTGCCTTGCATTGAACCCCTAAATTTGTGATATCTACAGTTTAACATTCAATCCCAATAACCGATGGTCCATGCATGACCAAAATAATTTTTAAAATTTTTTGCCTCCATGGAGATTTGAATCGGAGACCATGATCCAAACAGCAGTAAGCAAGAGCTTTAACCACTGAGCTACCAGACCGCTATATGGAAATGCAGTACCGTGACTTACACATCCTACACGTCTGTCTATCACCGTTCAGTAATTTTTCGAAATTATAAGACAACATGTATTATTTATAAAGAAAATTCTTCAACCAAATGTAGACAGTACTTTTCTCCTTGTTTCAAAGGATAAGTGTGCAAACTTTCATTGAAATTGGATGAAAACTGTGGATTTGTATGAAGAATAAACAAACATACATTCATCTTTATATATATAGATGCTTTCTTGGTACAAGAGCTACAAAATCATTAGTAAATTTAAACTTAAAGTTTCTGAGGATTGCAATATAAGAAATTTTCTCTTGGTACAAGATGTACAAAATTGTTAGTAAATTTAAGCTTAAAATTATTTGAAGTTTTTATATATTACACTTGCATAATTGATACATTGCAAAATTAATTGTTGAATAAAAAAATATTTCCTTTACAGGAAATATACAGCAAAATGAGAGATGGGAAAACTCAGAAACTCTGTGCTGATATAATTTCTGTGGTGTCAATGGCTATGGTAGACAGCAAGGAACTGGAAGGAAAACATGAATGCCTAAAATACTGTCTTCTTGGTCTACAAAGAGATGTTGGAGATTGGGGTCATGAGTACATAAGGTATTAACAATTTAGTAGTCTAAAACAACCTTTCTATACACACTGCATGCCCAGAACTAGTCAAACTTACAAAGAACTCTGTTGCACCTCCTCTGGCCTGGATACGTGTACTGAATTTATTGAGAAAGGTGTCATAATGTCATGTATCCTCTCCTGTGGCAACCTGGTCCACAACTGTAGTAACTGGTCCTCGATATCCTGGATACTGGTGCTGGGGTGGATTGACATCTGAGCTGGTCCACACATTTTCTATTGAGGATAGATCTAGGTATTTTTCTGGTTACAGGAGTACCTCAACATCATGTAGACAGTTCATAGAGAGGCAAGTCATGTGTGGATGAGCATTGTCCTGATGAAAAAGTCACCATTATACTGTTGCATGAGAGGTAATGTAGGATGTCTGTGACATACTATTGTACCATCTGAGTTCCCTCAATCACTACCAGCCATGAACCAAAGTAATACACGATGGCTCACCACACAGTGATGCCAGAAGTAATACCACCGTGCCTCTTCCAAAACATCGGGAACTCTCCTAGGTCGCCGCCATGCCTTCTGATGATAGTCACCTGGGGTAGATCAGAACCAAGTTTAATCACTGAACACAATGTGACATCATGTATTGTGTTAAGAAATTCTGCACTATCATGGATGATCATTGTCAGCAA
The DNA here is from genome assembly GCA_031002005.1 of Vandiemenella viatica. Classification (NCBI taxonomy): domain Eukaryota; kingdom Metazoa; phylum Arthropoda; class Insecta; order Orthoptera; family Morabidae; genus Vandiemenella; species Vandiemenella viatica. The sequence goes on from CM061920.1 coordinate 375,460,247, forward strand.
ATACAATGGCAACCTGGAGAGAGGAAGAGGACTCCTGGCATGGGGAGCCATCGGGTGTTGCTTCAGGTCACAGGTTGTAGTGGTTGAGGGAACTCAGGCAACACAACGGTGCATGACAGACATCCCGTGTCTTCATGTGATTCTTCTCATGCCACAGTATCGTTGTGCACTTCTCAGTAGGACATGTTCATCCACAAAATAGCATGCATCTCTATGAACTGTCGGCATGATGTTGAGGTACTCCTGTGGCCAGATCCCCAAATCTGTTCCCTATATAATATGTATGAGACCAGCTCAGTAATCAACTCCAACCCTGTGCTAGTACCGAAAATATCAAGAACTAGTTAAACAGTTGTGGGCCAGCTTGCCTCAGGAATATATACATTGGCTTTATGACACCTTTTCCACCAAAATCAGTGCATGCAACCAGTCTCCATGTTAAGATGGCTCATACTTACAAGATCTTTTTGACCTAATTTTATGATCACTGAAATACCTTCACATCCCCTGACAACACTTGAGGTTTCATTTTGTTGCCTACTTTCCTTCTAGGTGCTTCACTTTTTTGTCAGGCAGTGTATATAATGGTGATTTAATCACCTAAACTGCTATCATCTTATATTACTGCAAATGGTAACATATATGTTTTGAAAGGAATTAAACACTCTTGCTGTGATATTCAAAATGTTTGTATGACAAATTTTTTATGTGCATGGGAACATGTGCTATTGATCTCTCATTTTCATTTACTCAATTTTTTTAAATAAAAGTGTAATATAAACAAAAAGTTGTTAAGAACAAATAACACAATTTTATAAAGATGAATGGATAGATGCAGAATTTTTTCAAAGAATTTTTCATGTAATCATATTTTATCACAGATAAATGTATGCGCAGAAGCATATAGATACTAAGAAAAATAAGTGTCATTGTCACCTCATTTAACATAATTTTTTCTGCCAGTGGATTACTAATTATCAGAAAATTCAGTTTTTCTTTGTATCCATGACATTTTGTGATTGTAACATCCTGCTCTCATCTCTCCTAAGTTGTGGTTTCTTTCAAGTGTTGTCTTTTTTTTTTTAAATTTACTTATTACCTCTTTGTCTTTCAAACCATCTTCACAATAATTGGCATAGTGCTTTCACAGGCAGCTGGAGGGTGAAATAGCAGAAGAATGGGTTAGCAAAGATGATGCTATGAGAGAGAAGCTGCTTCCTCTCATCATGTCCATTATACAATTTGACACAAAACATAATGCTGAAATACAGGCCTGTGATCTTTTAATGGAGATAAACCGATTGGATGTTCTTGAGCCTTATGTAGATGCTTCTAATTACATGCGCATATGTCAGTACCTTACAAGGTGAGCATCATAAACTGTATCTTATCAGTTTACAGTAAACACTCTGATGAAAGGTACAAATAATGAGAAAATAAGATTTAGAAACTTGGCTGTTAATTTTCAACTAATGACTGAATTTAAATGTTTAAAAATAATCTAAGTGTAATACAATTAAAAGCAATAGAATTTAAATTGTTCTCTGAAAAAAAGTTCCTTGACTGTAGACATCATTGCTGATTGTTTTACATTGTAACAATAAATATACTTTAGCATGCTGTAAGAAATATTTGTTGTTGAACACAGACATCCCTAAACTGTCATGTTTTAATGTTTGTTGATAATATTTAGAAGTAGGGGGCTTCAAAGCAAGGAGTTAATAACATTGTTATCTGTGAGTAAGAACTGGAACTCTTCAGTGTAATTTTTAAAATTCTGTTCTTCTTTTTACAATTATTTTAAAAGGAAACCTATCAGTGTTTATTTTATTATTATTATTTTTTTAAAAAGATTTTGTTACATTAACATTTTTATTTTATTTGTGGGTATCAGACAGATAATTGAAAAATTGATATTTTTTTAAAATATATAAATGCAGAAACCTATTGATTTGAATGTCACAAATGGCACCCTAGGCTGTGCAATGTCAGCTGGGAAATTTTACAACATGGCATTGAAAGAAGCGATGTTTTAAACACAGATTATACAGAAGTTCTAATAGAATGTAATTCTTTGCAAAAAGGTGTGTATTATTAATTACAACTCTGAAAAAGATAGGGTTAGTCAGGATGTCATATGTAGAGGGGAGAAACTGAAAGTTGTAGAAGTATTTATAAAGTATACCACAGGAGAATCTGAGAAACAGGAAGGAAATGAATGGAAGATGCAGAATAATTGTATACGAGTTTCAGAGACTTATTTTTGAGCAGAGAGGTGCACAGAAGTGTAAAAGGTTTAGTTACAAGACTTACTTTATGCCAATGGTAACATACAGGATTGGAAATGGGCGATGAAAGAAAAAAAATATTATTAGAATTCAGGCAACAGAAGCACAGAATGGTCTCAATGAGACTGGACAGCTTGCAGAATGATCATATGAAGAAAGCAGTTAAAGAGTATCCTGTACATGACGGAATTGAAAGATCAAGATTCCAGTAGTACAAGCACATAAAGAGAATAAGTGATGAAAGGATACAAAAGCAAGTGTATAATATGAAATTGGAGGAGAAGACATTTCAAGGGAGACCTTAGGAGTGATGGTTTAAAGGAATAGAAAAGAATGTACAAAACGAAGGAGCAAACTGGACTGTAGTGATTAAGAAGAAATAGCAGAAGATACTGGAGAGGACTGTGTTTTCAGCAAAAACAGGCAATGGCAATAAACTTTCCAGTATGAAGACAGAGAGATTTGAAGATGGGAAAATAGTAAGTACTAGTCGGATGCAATAACAGTTTTGCCTTTAGCTGCATGTGACACAAACTAAGCTTCCTGTTACAAATAATCAATTACAGAACATAACAAGGCATAAGTTTGATCATTTTATTATTTTAGTTTTCCTTACATAATATGAGGTTCAATCATTTTGGTGCAGCTTTCCTTCTGAGAAACAACGTGCAGGTGATCTACTAGAGTTGTGAATTCATACTTAGGTGTGTTGGTAACACTGTAATAGTCCTTTTAACAGTTAATTTTGCTGTTGTCAATAGTATTATTGTAACAATGTTGCAACCTTAGCCTAGTGCATGTAGAATCGTAAGTTGCAGCCAGTCTCATAATATTCCTCTGCAAGAAATGTGACCTCATTACAGTTAATAGATATAAATGGTCATTGGACTGATGGTTTGCCATTAATATTCAAGATTTTTGCAAGAGCACACAGTTGTAGAGAACTAGCTTCTGCTTATGGCAACAGTGTCTCCCTGCATATTGTTAAAAATAATGGCTTACAATTATTGAAATTCTCTCTTGCCTGACACCAAGCTTTGAGTTTACTAGAACATTACTGTGACGATTAAAAGTGATCTTTCTTTGTGGAAAGTTTTTTACAGATTCATTGTTATACTAATTATAGTTCATGTTCGCATGTAAATACGTGGAAGTGTTTACATAATTAGATGACTTTCTGGACTCTCACAGGATGTAGGTAAACACTTCAATCAATGAAATTAATACAGAAGTAAGTTGTGAAACATAAGAAAGTGATATATAGAGGGAAAAAGTGAAATGTTAATTCATTTATTGTTTGATTATTTGTAATAATAGTCCAGCAGCAACAAAGGCAGGTACTACATCTACATCCATACTCTGCAATTCACAAACATTGTGGGTGCCGGAGGGTGCTAAGCACCAATCTTAATTCTGCGCATTCCAATCCTGAATAGCACGAGGAAAGAAAGAATACATAAAAGCATCAGTACGGCATCTTATTTCTCGAATCTTATACTTCCGGTCATTGCGACCCAAATAGGTTGGTGGAAGAAGTATCTCACTGCACTCGTAGGTCATAGAATTTCGCATATTCTCCAATAACTTTAAACATAAATGACATTGTCTGTCTTCCAAACTATCCCAGCCCAATCTATGTATCAATTCTGTGACGCTTTCATAAGGGCTGTAACAACCAGTCACGAATCGAGCGGCTCTCCTCTGCACCCTCTCCACTGAGTCAATCAGGCCCTTGCAATACGTATCCCAAACTCCACAACAGTAATCCAGATGCGGACACACAAGTGTTTTATACGCTATTTCCTTTGTGTGAGCATTAAAATTCCTCAGAATATGACCTATGAATCGTAATTTAGAATTAGCTTTGCCTACGATGGAAGTTATGTGCAAGTCCCATTTCATGTTGCTTTGTACTATTACCCCCAGCTACTTCAGGGAATCAACCGTGTCAACAAATGAATTGTTTACTTTGTAATCATGAGCAAATCGATTCTTTTTGTTACTTGCCTTGCACTTGCAATTAAGTGTAAGCTGCTATTTACGGCCCCATTCGGAAATAGTATCTAAATCTCGCTGAATTTCTAAGCAATTGTCAGAGCACCTTATTTTCCTATAGATAACTGCATCGTCTGCAAACAATCGCAACCAGCATTTAACGTTGTCACCTTGATCGTTTATAAAAATTAAGAAAAGAAGTGGTCCTATTACATTTCCTTGAGGAACGTCAGAAGTAACATCTAGCTTAGAACAGGCTTCCCCATCAACAACGACTTACTGTGATCAACAAGTTAGAAAATCATTTATCCATTCGCAAATCTGATCCAATATATCGTATGCTTAAATCTTCACTAAAAGTCGGTTGTGTGGTACAGAATCAACAACTTTCTGAAAATCCAAGAATATTGCATCAACTTGCGAACCTGCATCAATAACTTTCATGACGTCATGGGAAAATAGGGCCAATTGAGTTTCACACGATCTCTTCTTCCGAAATCCGTGTTGACCGGGTGTAAGTAACTTGTTCTCATCTAGAAACTTCATAATATTCGAGCATATGACATGCTCCAGAATTCTACTGCATACAGATGTTAAAGATATGGGTCGATAATTCCTAGGATTACTCCGATCTCCTTTCTTGAAAACAGGAATTACCTTGGCTATTTTCCAGTCTTAGGGTACTTTTTCTCTTCTAAAGATTTACAGAATATATCTTACAAAATGGTTCAATTTCCTCTGCATATTCTGAAAATACTCTTACCAGTATACCATCGGTACCTGGCGCTTTACCTCTCTTCAGGAGCTTTAATTGCTTTACAGTACCTACGCTATCAATTTCTACCAGATCCATCTCTAATTCTACATGATGTGGTAAAGTGGGAATGGTTTCCATGTTTTCACACGTGAATGAATTTTTAAATTCGGTGTTAAATACGGTAGCCTTGTCGCGGCTGTCGTCAACTTCCCGACGGTATTGTATTAGAACTTGTTTATTGTTGTCACTACAACTAAATTTTTTCACATACAACCAAAATTTCTTAGGGTTTTCGGTGAGGCTCTTAGAGAGGGAATTGCAACGAAAGTCATTAAAGGCCTCACACATCGCATTCTTAACATGTACCCTTATGTCATCTAACTTATCTAAATTGGTCCTCTGTATAGTCCTTCTTGATCGTGCATGTATTTTCCTTGGCTTTTTGAGCAACCATTTAACGTCACGTGTATACCATGGTGGATCATTCCCTTCCCTGATTGTCTGTTTCGGTATATGCAAGTCCATACCTTCCCTGACTACGTGTCTGAATCGTTGCCACATCTCTTCAACGGTGCCTCTTGCTACTATGAAGATATGCTAATTATGCCTCAAAAACGTTCTAAAACACCCTTTGGAAGCTTTTTCAAATCTGTAAATGATCCTTTGTTTTTCCTTTTTGCGTGTGGATGCTAATTTTACTATAACAATTACAGCTTTGTGATAATTTATTCCCGTGGTAGTATAAATGTCCATGAATAATTCAGGCCTATTTGTAATGAGAATATCTAAAATATTTTTGTTACCATTGAGGCATCGCATTGGTTCAGTTACGAGCTGCTCAAAATTGTGATCTGAGAAAAGGTGTAAAATGATTTCACAAGCTGCTTTATCCCTGCCACCAGTAATGTGAACGTAATTAGTCCAGCCGATATATGGCAAGTTGAAGTCACCATCTAGCATTATTGTATGGTCCTGAAATTGACGAGCTATATTATTTACATTATTACTTAATGCCTTGGAAACAGTTACGCCCGCATCTGGTGGACGATAGAAGGAGCCGATCACAAGTTTTGTCCTAGCTACATTGAGCTTAATCCATAAGATTTCGCAGACAGTATCTACAACTATTTCGTTACATGGGAGGTACTTATTAACAGCTATAAATACACCCCCGCCATGGGAATGCAACCTATCCTTATGAAAAACGTTCATGCTGCCATTAAAGATTTCTGCGGAACTTATATCCGGTTTTAACCAACTTTCTGTGCCTATTACGATATCAGGATCTGTACTACGAATAATGTTTTCAACTTCAGACTGTTTATTACAAATACTTCTGCATTAACTATTAGAACTTTTAATGTTCGAGATTCCTTTAAGCTACCCCTAATGTGCGGAGTTAAATTCATTTGGGCTGTCTGTAAGTGAATTTCTTGTTCAGGGTCATGCTCCCTCAACCTAAAAAAAAACCAATGCACTCCACACGACCCCTGCCACCCGTGTAGCCGACTCACGTGTGTAGTGCACACCTGATCTATCCAAGGGAACTGTTGAAAACACAAAAAAAAAAAATTGAGCTGAATGTAAGCAAAACATTCACTGTATGACCTTGAATCTATGTGATACATGTACTGTAAAGTGTTAGTTACTCTCAAATGCTGAAGATTCCATACATTGTGCTTTGAATTGATTGCACTAACAAAAAAATTGATTAAAAAGAAGGGACATAGAGAAAAAAACAATAATAATTGATTTTTAAAGAGAGTTTATTCTTTGAATAGCTAAACTGAAAAATAGATAATGTTTACTGTTGGTGAGGAATTAATAAAGCCTTCCATCTTAGAAGTCATTCAAGAAATTTTGGGTCCTTGAAGTTAGAGGCTGTCCTCTTTCAGACATCTACAAATCTGGTGTCATCTAAAAATCTTTGACTAAACCAATAAAATCTAAAATATTACTTCCAATCTTCCTCTGTCCCCAAATCCACAGACAGACTGTTTTTCTTCTTCTTTTTTCCCACCACTAGAACAATTTTTGAGTATTGATTCTGTAACAGCCTCTACTACTGCCAGTGATTCATGTTGTGTTTCCTCTACTTTCATGAGCTGGTGACTCTGTAACTTCATCTTTACATAAGACAACAGTTCAGTGTCACAGGGAGATGGGGGATGATAGTGATTGAATTCTTTATTAAACATTTTTGTATACAGAATGGACTGTGGGCCAGTACATAGTCATGATTAATGAGGATACGTTTCTCTTTCCAGAGCTCCAGTTGTTTTCCATGAACATCCTGGTGAAGACATCTGGAATGCCAAATCTACAGTCTGCCCCTTCAGAACAAATTGTGAATTAACTATTTCTTTCACATCAAATAATCTCAGATGTGATTCCCTGTTTTCAACTGACATTCATCCAGCCTTAAATCGTGAAAACCATTTGAAAAGTTACATACAGTGTAGGGCTTTGTCTTCAAATGCTTCCCAAATTATTTGATATGTTTAATACAAAATTTAACATATAGACACTTCTTCTTATTCATATTCATCACAACTTAGAAATAAATTTTGATAGTGAACAAACCAAACACTCCACCAAATAAAAACTTATCGTGCTGCGTTATTAGGTACATACCTAACTTAACCTATTACCACAAATCAGTAGTATTTCTTGTTATACAAAGTCCGTCTAGAAATGTTTGGATACCGCCTCATACAGAGAATAATTTACACAACATTTAGTATTAGAAAGTAATTGGGAGAGTGTATAAAGAAATTGAGATGTTTCATTATTCAGCTTGAGGATTGTGAATAACTGGACTTGATTTGTGACTTATAGTGAAACTTAAGAGAAAGACTTTGCTTTGCATTTGATGTAAATGGACAGATCACTAGTTCTGAGACAATAAAATTATGTACTTGATAATTATTTTGGCCTGGAGGAATTACTTCCAGGTATGTGTGCTATAGAAGGATGCTGAAAATAATTGAGCAGATAAAGTACAAAATAAATGTGTTTTGGAAATGTTGGATGAGGAAAGAAGAGTCATACAGAAAGAAGAAACAAAATGGTGGTTGATATTTTAAGACATCCAGGATTATTTATATTTTTAGTGGAGGAACCTGTCGGAGGTAAGAACTGTAAAGGAAGACAGAAATTACAATGTATGAAGCAGATGATTTAGGACGTAGGTTGTAAGGGATATGTTGAGATGAGAGGTTAGCACAAGATGGAAAGATATGCAGGAATGGCATAAAACCAGTTGAGAGACTGATTACAGGAGGGGAAAAAAACACATTATTTGCAAGCACGAGTGGGCATAATTTAGTATTAGTTACGTAAAAGAAAGTTACAAGCCCAAACAGTTTGTCCAGTACAACCCATTGGGATCATATAGCTGCAAAGAAGCCATCCACTGAACTAATACTGTAATATATGATACAGTGAAGATCTTTTATGAAAATCATAGTTTAAATATGAACCAACCTGCTCAGAATGCCCTGTGGTTTTATGAACTCACATCAGCAGCGTTTCATTTTCCATACAAATGAGATTATCAAGACAAAGGTTTTTAATGCACATTTTTGTTCTGAAGAGAGTAGTAAGGAAGGTTCTGCAAGATGGAAAGTGTGATCAAGTTAAACATTGATTGAATGACTAAGCTTGTGTATGAATTGCACAAATTTATCCTTTTTGAAAAGCTCAGTAATTTCACATGAGAGATTTGCAGAACTGTTTTTGAATCTGGAATAAAATTTTTAAAAAAGGAGTTGGATTTTTGAAGAGGAAGGTATAAAATTTTTCAGTGTTTTAGATGTTGTTTTGTTGTAGTTTTGGGGATTTAAAGACATGTAGATGACATGGTTTAGTAACACCATAACAAAAACAAACCGGAAATCCAGACCAAGCAAAGGATGAAATTATTGTCCGAATGTCTGTAATAAAGAATAATTAAGGTATTAAAAATTTATCAAGCAGTAAAGAGGCCAGTTATCGCAAATGATGTGAAATATACTGTTTACACAACCAACCCATTTATTACTATGTATAAAAAAATCCCAGCACCAGGCTGGCTAAAAAAATGCCCAGTAAACTGATGTAAAAATTATGCAGACCTACCCATTAATGTTGGGACAAAGCTGTACATTATACAGAAATGTAAAACACTTTCCACACTGATATGATCACTGTTAAAAGTAACAGACAGATCATTACTTATTCTCAGATCTGCCTTTAAAGTGGAGTAGCATAAACAAGAAGGTAAGACGTACATCCTAAGCAACACGCTTTGGTAGGTTTATTGGCATAGAAAATGATCAATCATTTGTCAGTTTCTCTTTGTGGAAGTAATTATGTAAGACTTCATCCCTCCTAGCCAGCTGAAGATAGAAACTACATGCTTAAAGTGACCAGTTGGAGCTTATATCACTCAACTTGCCAGCAATATGTTTCAATTCTGAGCGTAGATGAGATTTAATGAGCAAAACAAAGTTCACCTTTTTTCAGGCTGATGAGGCAGGTTCATCTGTTGGCTCATTTCCTCTGATTCACACATGACATGAAATCTAACAAAAAAAATTACTTCTCACAGAACTGGAGAGAAAGCTCGGAAAAAGCACAGAGAATAATGGGACCACTTAATCAACAATCTAGAAAGAGATGTAACAAGACCATCACCCACAACATTGAAAATTATTAAAAACGGAGAAGTGTAAACAAATAAACCCGGATAAAATATTTCAAAGAGTTATGGATCCAAAATCAAACAGACAATGAACAAGAGGTAATATTCTTACCGGAGGCTAATAGCCCAAATGACCTTTACTATAAAGAGTTAGAATCAGTGCTGAAAACCTGTAAAAGTAACAGATCTCCCATATGGAAGTTTTCAAATTCAGTGACAGGACATTCAAAGAATGTCTGTTGAGCATTATGATCAGGATAGGAGAGGAGAATATCCTCAGCAAAGCTGGCTGAAGGCAGTCGTCATCCCAATTCATGAAAAAGTTGAGGTCAGAGGCTGGAATATCTATAGAAGAATAAGCTTGCTCAGTGTGAGTTATAAGATTTACTCAAGCATCATTAAATAAAAAACACAAAAATTTTATAACCCACTTCTTGGAGAACAGGATGGGTTCCAGAAGGGTAGTTATTTCACACTCAAGATGTTAACTGTGAAAAGAGTTTAATCTGTAAACACAGCTGGCATTTATTGATTTCAAGAATGCTTTTGACACAATTGACAGAAGAAAATTTTGCTTATCTTGGCTGAAAGTAACATTCCATCACATATCATAAAAACAATTCAAAACATTTACTGTCACAATCAGATTGCAGTCAGAATATAACAGTTGTTGGAAGGGGAGCCAATTAAACAATGAGTGAGACAAGCAATTGCACTGCAAAATATCCTGGATACCAGACACCCACCTGGCCTCAACCTCCGAAAAAATTCTACCCTTTGGCCCATCACTCATTATTATTAACACTATAATTTCTATCTTTTAACTGGTAATAATTTTAACAAATTTGTTCCAATTTTTTATTTATTAACACTCCATATATATCATCTTTGTCTTCCCAAGAAAAATCAGTCTTGTGGTAAACTTCAGCGTGTGGACACCTCCCGTGCCACATGGCTCGCTTTCTGAAACATGAATAAGGTGTAAAACTGAAGTACATGTTTTTGTTTGTCACATAATCTATGTCTATAAAACTCAAACCATTTAAATTGGTTCTATAAATGTTCAAAAACTACACAATAGATTTCAGAGAAATTTTCTCCTTTTGAAAGCTCAGTGTTACTTTTAAAATAGTTCGTTTCTATGTTAAATGATAGCATTCTGGTAGCTCAGTGGTTAAGGCACTTCCTTTCAGAAGTTTGCTACTCTGGTCCCAGTTTCTAATCCCAATGAGCACAGGAACGTTTAGAATTTGTATTTTATCATCTGAGCTATGCCAGGTTGTAACACCTTACACCATTTGCAGACATGTTGATTGGCCATTTACTTTTCTCCCAATGTCTATAAGTGAAACCCCTTTTAAATTTAAAAAAAGAACTTACTGCATGAATTCGCACTTGGCAGTAGCGGCAATCGGAACCTCCATCAAGGGCAGTTGCTGAACCAACTCGCCGTCGCGTAGTGAAGCCGGACAAGGTGGGATCAAGAGTGGACAAACTACTGCACACGGCATTGTTGCCTGATTTAACGTAACACCTCTTCTTGACATTCCAGCACTTTGGGAACATTACTTTATGATCCCCCCTTGAACTTTCCATACATTTCTGGGTTCTACAAAATAATTCACTTTACTGTTTAGTTGGTTTTTACTTTTAAGGGTGATCTGTAAACATAAAATTGTGCATTATTTGGAATGAGTTTAATAGTATTGAGGAACAAAAAGTTGGTAACTTGTATATGTAAGGGATGTCATAAAACCATGTTTTCATTTTAATTACTTATCTGATGCTTTTAATACCTTATCAAATAATGCCTTTGTTCTATTACCAATTAACAAAAAAATTAAAAAATTGGTTGGTTTTCATGAACTCTTTATTCTTTTTACGTACTTGATTAAAAAATAGGCATAATCAAAGCACAGTATCTTTCATCCTAGGAATTATCTTTTGATAAATCAGCTTTGCATTCTTCTATAATTATTTATACAAAATTACTTAATAGCTGTACACATACTTTATTCTTATTTTTATTTTCATCTAAGAGAAAATTATGTATTTTGTATTTCAAGATTGAATGGAATAATAAGCTGTAAAAGAATATTAAATAAAAGCTACAATCAGTCATTCATTTGTAAATACTAAAGTGTAATTCATAAAACTTTCTAAAGAATTGTCTTATATTGTAAACCATTACAAAGAAGCATTAATTTCTCTTCACTAAAATTATATTTTCAGAAAATTAAGTCTGTTTGACTTTGTAACATTGTTTATGCAACATTCAAAATGCTTTTCCATGGTAGCATTCAGTTCTACATTGTACTATACTGTTTCAAAGCCAGTTTATATTTTATGAAAAATAACTTTAGTAAACTTGTTTCAGTTGTTCAATGTATGTCGAAGAATTAGAACTTGCTGCAATACTTAATGTAGTGATGGACATTTATCTGAAGTTTAAGGAGTATCCTCGAGCTCTCTGTCTTGCCATACAGATGAATGATAAAGAAAAGATGTCACAAATTTTTGAGCTCTGCAATGATCCGTAAGTGTTTTGCTATGTTTGTATGAGATTACATTTTACCAATTCAGAAGCTGTTATGTAAGTTTTTTTTTTAAATTTATCAGTAGCTATATGTTGACCCTCATTCATAAAATATGACAACTTTGAAATATTTATTTAGCAGGTTTCCATGTATATATATTTGTCTCATAAAACAAAGATTAGGGAAAGTAAACTCATGGCTGTGACAAACACACAAAATATGTGACAAACACAATTGTACCTTATTTCAGTTTAGCAACATTTTTCATGCAGAGGGTAATGGGCCATTTGGAAAGGGAGGTGTGCACACAACAAAGCTTACTGAATGATTTGCTTTTCATTAAAGTATAGGGTGGGGGCAGTATGGGTAAACTAATGTGAAGTAAACTGTCAAAATTTCTTGGAATATATATTTATAGTAAACAATGAAATCAAGGGCGCTAAGTAGCCAAAAGAAATTAAATTAATAATAATGACTGGGTATTATCTTAAGTTGAGATCAGATGGTTGCCTTGTGCTCAGTTTGTACTCGTAGGCAAGTTCCCACCTTATGAGTTCAGAGGAGCTGCTGCTATTAGGGAGGACTCTGATAGCACAGACCATGAAACAAGAGTTGAAATTTTTTCGTATCATGGGAGATGACATGGGCAGCTACTGGGTGCTTTGGGTTCCGTCAGTGGCTTATTATTCTTATGGAAAGTGGATTTCTGGTCAAACTTATATATGAAGCAAGGCAGTGGTTGGAGCTTAACTGGTATATTACATGGGAGGTTTTGCAGGTTGTGTCTTATGATCCAAAAGCTTTCCCCAAGGACAGGGTTGCTGGAAGTGGTGGTGGTATGGTGTAAGTTGTACATCTTGCTGTGGGGTCTCTTGCATGGGAAAGAGCCTTGGGGTTGACTGTTGGGACAGGAAAGTCTATGTTTGTGCACCAGGATTTCACTGAGGTTAGAAGGCCTGCTGAAACAAGATCTGCAGGTGCAGGGAGGATTTGGCGAAGAATTAATCTCATCTCTGGGCAGGTTTGCAGGAACTCATAACCCTGCTGAAGGATTCTATTTATGGATTTGGTAGCATTGTGTGACCAGGATCAGGTTGTGGTTGTTTAGGATGGTTGATGGTCTATGCAGGTTGTAATGTTGCCTGTGAAAGCTGTTTGTTAACCAAAGATGGAGGGTAGGTGCGAGATATCAATGCTTGTGAAACACTGGATAATGCATGAGGGATTCTTAGTTGGAGCATATATGACTACCCAGAATGTCAAAACTGTGGGGAAGAGAACGTTTGGTATGGTACGGGACATACTGTTGAAGGTTGGTGGGTTTGATGTGGAGTGAGTAATTGAGGTAGCCATTGGAGAGGGACAAAGCCACAGCCAAGAATGTGGCCTGGATGTGGGAGTAAGGCCAAGTGAATTTCAGTTAAACATATTTGGATGGTTCAGAAAATTTAGAAAGTTGTTTTCACTGTGCATCCGGATCATAAAAAATATAAACTGAGTGTCTAAGCCATATGTGGGACTTGAGAGGGACTTTCTCCAAAAATGTCTCTTCCAGATGGCCCATGAACAGGTTAGCATAAGAGGGGGCCATGTGGGTTCCCATAGCAGGTCCACACATTTGGTGATAGATGTTGCCTTCCAAGGAGAAGTAGTTATTGTTGAACATTTGATGAGGAAATATGTCATAGGCATGATGTTAGAAAAGCGCTGATCTCGAAAATGTTCCATGGCACTGAGGCAATGCTAGTGTGGAATGTTTGTGTACAAGAACATGACGTCAGTCATTACCAGGATGGAGTTGAAAGTAAGAGGTGTGTGTATAGTAGAAAGACGAGAAAGTGTTGTGTGTGCTTGATATGTTAGGGGGAGCCGGGAGACTATAGGTTGTAATTATCAGTCAACCAAGGCAGAGATGCGTTCAGTTGGTGACTCTTCAATAGCAACAGTAGGGCATCCTGGATTGCCAGGCTTATGTAGTTTTAGACGGAGGTAAAGGGTAGTCATTGTGGATTTTGAGGAATAAGAATGGATTGTGGGGTAAGACCTTTGAGAGACCCACTAAACTGTACATACTCCTGTATTTTCTTGTTGGCAGCAGGTGTAGGATCTTCCGTCAGGCAGCTGTAATTGCTGGTGTCTGATAACTGACGAAGAGCTTCAGCCACATAGTCACTCCGATTCATAACTACAGTGGCTGACCCATTGTCAACAGGGAGGAAGATGTGATCTGAGTCTATAGAGAGTTGTTTTCTGGCATGGGCTTCAGATGGACGAAGGATTTCAGAAAAGTGGGAGAAGTGGACAAGAAATCCTTTAAAATTTGGAGGGGATGGTTCTGGGGAAGAGGTGGAGGATTAAGTGTAGATGATGGTTTGAATTTCTGGAGACTGGGTTCCAGATGGTCCCGGTTCACAACCATGAATGGCAAAGTGAAACTGCCAGTGGAGTGTATAGCAGAATGATAGAGAGTCATGGACTAGGTTGGTATGGTCAAATATAGAGGTAGGGAAAAAGATGAGTCCTTTGGAGAGTACAGAGTGGTTGGATTCAGATAGTGGTGAAGAGGACAGGTTCACAACTGACAGTTTAGACTTGGAAGTAGGAATTGAGTGCAAAGAATGAAGTGTGGGTTTTAAACGTGGAGGTTGTGGTATGTTGAGAGGATGGGCAATGAACAGTTATGAGGAAATCAGGGGAGGTTGCAGTTTCAATTGGTGGTCAACTGGCTTACAGGGAACAAAGTGCCTCACTGCAAGATGGAACTTCAATAATGTGGACAACTTATGCATCTGGTTCTGAAAGTGCCTACTGCTGGAATGAACAGATTGTTGTAAAATCTGCTGTATAAATGGAAATACGTGTGGGGATGAAAGTATGAGTATTTGGTGTCTGGAATGTTATCAGTAGTTGTATTATTATTATTATTACTCTGCGATTCACTAAAAGTGTACTCCAACCAACCAACAATCTCTCATGTGTTATTCAAAGAACATCTCATAAGCATTGATATTTCGCATGGTCCATGTTATCAGAGTCCTCCCTAATAGCAGCAGCTCCTCTGAACTCAGAAAGTGGAAACTTGCCTACCAGTACAAACTGGGCACATGGCTACCACTTGGTCTCCACTTAAGATAATTATTATCATTTTTATGTTTACCTTTTTCTTATCCCCTCCTTGCCTCCGTCCACACAACCTAAATTTAACCACTGGTAACGAGAGGTGATGTTTAACTTCATAGCATCCCCCCCCCCTCTCCTCCCTACAATGTTCTCCTGTAAACAAAGGGATAGACCTTAAAATTCCTATATTGTGTGTTTTTTGCAAGGCCTGCTTAATTAATCCTGGAGGTTATGACAATTGGCGAGGCCTTTTCATAAACTGTTAAATAATGGTAGCCCATTGAGGACAATATGTGGCCCAAGAATGTCGTCTCATACATTTTGTGCCACCACCACGCTTCAGGATGCAATAGTATAACTTTAATAATTCAGGGTATTTGGCTTTCTTAAGACCATTATGATTAACCAGTATGACAATAACTGTGATGTATTTACACATAAGTCACTTAATACACTGTTTTTTACGCTCATAAAATCAGCTATAGAAACACTGTTGATTTACACAAACATTCAAATACATCTACCATGCACCATTATAATCACTCTCGCCGCCATTACAATTTCTTATTCTCGTGCCTTTTTGTCCAGTCGTCTAGTTTGCTAATACAGTATTACCAACTTCAAATACATAAAATATAACAAGATACTTAAAATTATCCCATCCTACTGTACTGTGAGGCCTTCTTTAATTATTACATATATACACAACTATTTACATTATTATTTTTCAATGGCTGATGAAGTGGGACGTCAAGAGTTTTTGTCTCATCCGTGTGTTCACATCCCGCATCCATCATCTAAAGATAAGTGGTGGCTCATTTCTATCCTAATTTGTAATTGCTTTTCACTATTTAGTGCTATTTTTTCATTGTTTCCTAAATATATAAATAGACATGTGTCTATATTTCACTTTGCAGCCACAACTACCTAGCACAGACCAGTGGTGCTTGTCTGCGGTAATAGCCTTGAATCTTCCATCGTGCTCAATGGTAGTTGCATGTCAGTAGGTGCAGGGGTGTGGGAGATATGGTGGTTTACCTAGGTAATTTTCATATTTCAATCAAAGACATGTCCCTCTATTTCACAATGCAGCTGCAACTACCTAGCACAGGCCACCGCGCAGAATACTGGTGTTTGTGTGAGATTGTACCCTCAAATTTCTCATTGTGCACTGTGGTGGTTGCATGTGAATAGCTGCGGTGGTGTGGGACATGTGGTGGTTGAAAGTGGTCTACCTAGTGCATTTTCATATTTCAAAGAAAGTGTTCTAAAAATCTCTGTGTCTTCTAGCATGTACTCGAATGTTCTTGACTGTACTAAAATCCTGAGGAATTTTCTTTAATGAACTGGAATGTTCCAGAATGTGACACATTTTTAGCTATTAATTTATATGTAACATATTTAGTCTGTGAATCAATTTTGATGGGACTTTCACTGGCGGATTGCTCATTTGGCAGGGAGTAACATAGCCTAATTTTTATCCTGGAAATATTTGATACAAACATAACAGCCTTCAAAATTCTTGACAAACCAAACAAAGTCATGGAAACCATTTTTTTAAATAAATTTAATATACATATTTTTTTTTAAACTTTAATACAAGCTCAAAGATATTACACATTACTTAAAAATCAGTTCTTGTTTGTTTTGGTGGTCTGCTGAAGCATGTATGGCATCAGTAAGTAGGATTTTGGAAAGGTAGATTCCCTGAAATGAGTATCTCCTACTCACTTCCCCGTGCACACACTCTGGGCAACAGACCTCACTGGAAAACTTGTGGCATGTATCCATCCACCATTACCTATTTCAGTGTAACCACTGGGGAAATGTTTCCTATCATTGGAAATTTTACATTTGTGACTACACACCTAATACACCAGCTTGCATGTCTCCACTGCACTAGTTCTTACACAAATGTAACTGTCATTCAGTGGCAGCCCATTCCAGTTCCAACAAATCTCACAATCTCAAAAACTATTTTGTAGTAAAAGCTGTCAGATTTCCCTGCAAGTACGATCAGTTCTGAACTCCATAGACTGGAAGTAGTTTACTAATATATGCTGGACATTGATTATTCAACTTGCCCCAAACTCTGATAAGACCCTACCTAAAACCACCACTTATTGTTTTAATTATTTTTATTGGTATTTTTATTCTATTATTACTGCCTTCTTTATTAATTATTAAATTTTATTTGTATGCATATTTAATTTTGTGTTTTGCCACCAACTGTGATATGTTCATTTTTCCTTCAAAGAGTTATCAGTAGTTCACTACAAATTATTTTACACCTACAACCCCCAACAAGGTCAAGCCCATCACGCAGTAAAGCCTTCATATGCATATTCCTTGCTTCCAAATGGCTCATTCCTCTTATATGATTAAATTTTCAAACATTAATATTGTACAGTTGTATCTGTCTTGTTTTGTGTATATGTCATAATCCTCCTGCCTTTCCCCCCCCATCCCCTGTTACATTGCCTAAAAGCTATTCTTTTTCTCAGTATCATACTTGTATTATAATGTAGATATGTTTCTGTTAGTATATATTAAACTGTTCATTCTGTCACTAAACTAATTTGTACACAGGATGTTTATTATGGTTCACAAGCACATGTTTCACATTAATTAACCTTTTTGTTTACAATTTCTACTTGTTTTGAAACATAAGCATAGATTCAATCTATACATTTAAAAGGCAACATTTGTATGCATGTCTGCTATAGGATAAAACCGGTTTCAGCACTCTTTTTTTCACAAAATGACCTGTATTGTCTGGAGAATGTTTAAAACTATTGAGATCCTTAGTCTGATTAGTACAAAGAAAGCACAGCAGAATTTGATTTAAAGCTATTGAACCTCGATCTGCTAGTAGAAAAAACATGGTAGACTAAAAAAAAAATAGATTACATATTTCACAGTCACCTGCTATGGCTTCATCGCAATGCACAAATGAAACACATTGAGTAAGAATTAAGATGATCTTTGTCATATAGTGATTGAAATGAAAAACTTGACAATAGTCCATTAAGCATGCAAATTAATTAATTGATTAAATCAATTGGCAAAACTTGATCATATTGCATTTCAGTATAATTATGAAGCTGAATACAGTTTGCATCCAGGTGTGGTTGTTAAAAGTTTGACTAGAGTTTGCACACATTGCAACACACTAAAACTCAAGGATGAAGCAACTGGGATGTTTAGTTTGAATGGTAAAGTTACAGCTTTCTTACACATTTACAATATTTCTGTTGTCTAAATTAACATTTAGAATGAGGATAAGAGAACAATGATTCTTTTATTTTGTGCTATTTATATGCCAAAGAAGCACAATGTAAGTCCTTTCTTTTCCTTTAACTGATGAAGGATATATTTATAAACTTGAAAATTTACTTTTTTTATGTTTCTCCACAGCTTTCTACATCTCTAATTTAACAGATGGTAAGAAAATAAAATTGCTTGGGTTACTTGGCCTGTAATTTTTCAACTCTTGGTATTTGTTTATACGAGCACCTAGCAATAGAGTTTCTCATGTATGCAAATTCTGCTTCTTCTTCTTCTTTGGAGATCCTTGGCCCACCCCACCCCTAGGCTTTAGGGTATTACCACTTCGCGGCCCACTCCTGTGGTAGTGGAACACCCGAGTGAGAGTGCAGGGTCGCACTTGGGCTGGAAACCCAACGGTGACAACGAAGGCTCAAGTGTGACACCCTTCCCCCTACACTAAGATGGCGGCTACCAACTCCAACAGCGGCCTCCTGAGCTTGGAGAGCAATTCATCTGATGGCTACCAGGCCACTGACAATGAGCAAGACCACGCCGGGCGATCAGGGCAACCTGATACTAATTCAGACTCTGAAGACCACACACCGCCGCAGCAGAATTCCGCAGCCTTCAGAAAAAGAGGATCAACCATCTCGACTGGCAAAGGTCAATTGAAGAAACAGGTCACTGCCCTTTCTCAAAGAACAAACAAAAAGAAGAAGAACCAGTTGACAACCTGCACTGTAACATCATTCCCAGCTCCGCATAGTCGACCTGAGTTCAGTCGGCTTATCTCCGCAGGCCCGGATGGCACCACTGAACCAAACTCTGGCTTGGGTAATGAAGAAAAAGTCACCGGAACCTGCAGCGGAAGATGACGGACGCCTCGCAGCACAAGAATTCGAACACACCATGACTATAAATGAAGATGAAGGCTTCATCCATCCATGTCGTACAGCCAAAGCTCCAGCAAGTTTAGCTCAGGACAAACCAATAACACTAACAAACCAGTTTCAACCCCTCCAAAGTACAACTCAACCATCCAAAAGAAACTCCAATATGCCACCTATTGTGGCTCAATTCGAAGAGAGCTACAAAAAGCTCCATGATTGGGTAGCTAATATCACCAAATATCCCTTCCTAGCCAAAACTGCAAGAGGTGATAAAATTAAATTTTCCTTCACAACTACTGAGGACTACATTAATGTGACAAATTTGTTCACTAAAAATGATATCCCCTATTTCACCTTCCCCTCGGGGGAAGTTAAGTTACTAAAGGTCGTCCTGAGAGGATTACCATGCACCTTTCCAATCCAGGACCTCAAAGATGAACTCCTGGACATGGGTAATGATGTGCAAACAGAGCCCACTTAAAGAGCCCTGGATCCAACATAGCAATGCCACTGTTTCTGGTGGTTGCTCCAGACACACCAGATAACAGGAGACTGTTCGAGGTGGAGTACTTATGTCATATGAAGATCAAAACTGAGACACTCAAGGCAACTTCTGGCCCCCCTCAATGCTTCAACTGCCAATTGTATGGCCACATCGCCAGAAACTGTAAAATGAACCCAGTATGTGTTAAATGTGCAGGAGCCAATGTCTCCAACGAATGTACAACACAGAAAAATGGTGATGCAGCTAAATGTGGTAACTGCGGAGGTAATCACGTAGCCAGCTACTGAGGCTGCATCGCTTATAAGCTAGCTCGAGATCGACTCAGAGGAACAAAAGCAACTCAGCAGAAACTAGTGAATAAGGAATCCCCGTCCAACAGTTTAACTGCTGTGGAACAATTGCAGACATCAAATCAACATCAACATAGCCAAAAGAAAATGAAGGATAAAGGCGACAAGAAAAGTAACAGGCGTGAGGAAAAATCAACCGTTGCTACCAGAGGAGCTGGAAAAAGCAACTCTCCCCCAACATACTATCACTAAACCAACAGCGGAATCCTACACCCCCCACCGAGCGTGGTGGTGTAACGGATAGCGTTCTGGCCTCGCATTCGGGAGGACGGCGGTTCGAATCCCCGTCCGGGCATCCAGATTTGGGTTTTCCATGGTTTCCCCAAATCACTCCAGGTGAATGCCGGGATGCTTCCTTCAAAAGGCCATGGCCGAATTCCTTCACATTCCTTGCCCCCATCCTTTCCCGTCTCTAAAGACCACGTTGTTAAAAAGGGACGTTAAACTGTTACAAAAAAAAAAAAACCTACACCCCCAGTCGAAACCGCAAACTCCTCAGCTCCGGCATTGCACCCAGGAATCGCACTCGCCGCCAGAACCACCCCCCTGGTGAACACACGCAGAATGCAGGCCCTGGTGAACATGTGCATAATGCTGGCCTCGACAGGCTCTACAATATGATTAATAAAATCCTCAACACCCTAATGAGGCTCATCAAATAGATGAATCGCGTGCCTGCAAAAATCCAGGCAGCAGTTACGTCAGCCTCAGCTCAAGCGCTAACCTACATAACAATGGATAGAAGGCACCACATACACTGCGTCTCAATATGCGTATTGAATACAAATGGGTTTTTTCCACAACACACAGAATTTAGACAATCCATCTCAGAGAACAATTTTGACTTAGGCCTCGTTAGCTAGACACACCTTAAGCCAGGACTAGGTGCGTCGATTGCTAACTACAACTGCTATAGAACAGACAGACTCACAGCTGGAGGCGGCGTTGCAATCTATATAAAAAGAGGCTTACCTCACCACAAAACTCCTCTCCCTGCGCTGCAAAATATCGAATCAGTCGCCGTAGAATTAAACCTTGCCAATCAAACCATCAACGTCATTTCTGCCTACCGACCTCCCAGACGAATGCCTCTGGATGCAGACTTAAACGCACTGGCAGCATTGCAAGGCAAACTACTCTTAGGAGGAGACTTTAACGCAAAACATACCGACTGGCTCTGCCATAACTCTAACCGGGCGGGACTTGTCATGAGAAGATCTATAAATCGACATAACATGTGTGTATGGGCTCCAGACGAGCCCATGATATCCTTGATGTGCTCATTACAAAGAACAGCAACGGGTTCATCACAGCATCCACTGTAAATAAACTATCATCAGACCACTTACCAGTTATATTTCAAGTCAGCATAGGCCAGTGGCAGCCAGATGACAGGCTAAATCCCATTTTCGACAACAAGTCTACCAACAGGATAATGTATAAGAATCTAATAACAAAAACGGTAGTGGACCAAACGGTAGATTTTTTTTTTTTTTTTTTTTTTGCTGTCGTCAGTCTTTCGACTTGTTTGATGCAATCCTCCATCCTTTCCTATCCTGTGCTAACCTCTTCATTTCTACATACCCCTTACAACCGACATCCTTAATTATCTTCTTCATATATTCTAATCTCTGTCTTCCTCTACAGTTCTTACCTTCGACTGTTCCCTCCACTAACAAATTAACCAATCCAGCATGTCTCAAAATATGACCTACCTGCCTGTCTCTTCTTTCCGTAAGCTTCTTCCACAAACTTCTTTTCTCATCCATCATTTCCAAAACTCGTTCATTTCTTACTTTGTCTGTGAATTTAATTTTCAGCATTCTTCTGTAGCACCACATTTCAAATGCTTCAATTTTCTTTATTTCTGGTATGCCTAAAGTCCACGTTTCACTACCATAAAGTGCTGTGCTCCACACAAAGAGTTTTAAAAAGTTCTTTCTAATTCCTAGATCAGTATTTGGATCTAAAGGGATTCTCTTTTTCATGAAGGCTCTTTTTGCTAGTGCTATTCTGCTTTTTACATCATTCCTGCTTCGGCTATCGGTTGTAATTTTACTTCCCAAATAACAGAATTCACTTACTTCTATTGCATCCGATCCTATTTTTATAATTAATCTATTAGTATTGCTATTATTTCTGCTACTTTTCATCACTTTTGTCTTGCTTTGATTTATATGCAGTCCAAAATCTTCCTTCAGTATTTTGTTCATGCCATTCAGTAACTTCTCAATATCCTCAGCCCTCTCTGCTAACAAGACAATGTAATCAGCAAATCGTAGCATACTGATTTTTTCTCCCTGAAAACTTATGCCACATGGAAATTTTTCTTTGACTTTCTTCATTGCTTCTTCTACATACAAGTTGAATATTAACGAGGATAGACTACGACCTTGTCTCATACACTTTTTAACTGATGCATGTCTCTCTTGATTCTCTACTTTTATTATAGCCACTTGATTCTTATATAGTTTATAGAGTATTCTTCTATCTCGATACTTAAGATCTGACTTCTTTAAAATTTTGAACACCTTGTCCCACCTAACATTATCAAAAGCTTTTTTCTAAATCAACAAATGCCATCTTTGTTTTTCTTGATCCACCCTTCAAGTATTAATCTTAAAGACAGAATTGCTTCCCTTGTACCGCGATTTTTCCTAAACCCAAACTGATCTTCACCTACTGTCTCTTCTACTACCCTTTCCATCCTTCTGTATATTATTCTGGTCAGTAATTTTGTTGCATGTGATGTTAGACTAATGGTGTGGTAATTGTCACATTTGTCGGCTTGTGCTTTCTTTGGAAGTGTGAAGATGATATTTTTATTAAAATCAGTTGGAATTTCTCCTGTTTCATAACTTTTTGATATCAGCTTGAATAATCTTTCGATTCCTTCCTCTCCTAGGGATTTAAGAAGTTCTGCAGGGAGCTCATCAATTCCAACTGCCTTATTTGCTTTCAGAGCTTGTGGTACAATGGAGATGAATAACTATAATAATTACTCTAAGAGAAAATTGGTAGTTAAGGGTAACGTTTTAGATAAACAGATGAAAGATAGCTCAGGACTGACGAACTTGGTGAGAACTTGTCGTGTTCATTTTGAATTTAAAGTTGCTTGCGGAAAAGAACCTGTATAACTTTGGATGATTAAAGATGTTATGACATTATAAATAAAAAGGAATCAAAGCATATAAGTTCATTGGTTATTGGCGAAGCTAGAAAACTTCAGAAGAAATTACATTAAATAATTAAACAGATATTTTTACTACGACTACGAAATAAATAAGTAGAAAATACGAGCTAAGACAACATAAAGTACAACATAAATATACGACAAGCTTTATCAAATTCTATCCTCAAAACAGGATCTCCTAAGTCATCAATGCCGACATCACCTTCCTTTTACATTACACTATTGTTCAAGTCGTCCCCAACAGTTTCTCAATGTATTCTTTCCATCGGTTAGCTCTATCTTCCAAGCTTAAAAGAGGTTTCCCATCGGCAGCTTTACTGTTCATACCTCTTTTCTTCATTTCTCCAAAATTCTGTTTGATCTTTCTGTAGGCAACATCTACTTTACCTACAACCATTTCCTTTTCTACTTCTTCACACTTTGCTTGTAGCCATTTTTCTTTTGCTATTTTGCATTTCCTATTTATTTGATTTCTAAATTGCCTGTATTGCTCTCTTCGTGCTTCATCCTGAGCATCTTTGTACCTTCTCCTCTGATCCATCAGTTCCAAAATTTCTTCTGTCATCCAAGGTTTTCGGGCAGCTTGTTCCCTAAAGCCTAATGTTTCTTCACCAGCTTTAATTATTTCGGTCTTTAATGCATTCCATTCGTACTCGGTTGATCTCCTTTCAGAGTTACTTTTTAGACCCAAGTCTACCATTTCTACAAATTTTTCTCTCGTGCTAGACTGTTTCAGTTTATTCACTTCCAGTCTGTTCTGCTTATATTGCTTCCTTATTTGCTTAAATTTCAGCCTGCACTCCATTATTATCAAATTATGGTCAGAGTCTCTGTCTGCTCCTGAGTACTCTTTACAAGCTAGAACTTGATTCCTGAATCTATGTTTGACCATGATATAATCTAGCTGATATCTGCCTGTATCCCCAGGACGTTTCCAGGCTTATATTCTTCTTGCATGGTTCTTGATCAGTGTGTTTGCCACTAGTAGCTTATATCTTTCACAAAATTCTAGCAACCTGCTTCCTCGCTCATTTCTTTGTCCTAGACCAAAACTTCCTACAGTATTCCCCTCTTTTCCTTCTCCCACTATTGCATTCCAATCACCCATGATTATTAGATTCTCCTCCCCCTTCACATATTGGATTAATTCTTCAATTTCAGCGTACATTTTTTCTATTTTTTCTTCATCTCCCTGTGATGTTGACATATACACTTGTACTAATGTGGTTGGGACGGGTTAGTTTCTAACCTCATCAAAATAATCCTGTCACTAAACTATTCATAATAACTCATCCGTTTCCCTACTTTCTTGTTAATTACAAATCCTACACCAGTGACTCCATTGACAGCTTGTGTGCTAATTATCCTGTGTTCCCCAGACCAGAAATCCTGTGCATCCTTCCATTTAATCTCACTAATCCCAACGACATCTAACTTAAATTGTTCCATCTCCCTTTTTAAGTTTTCTAACCTATCTGCCCTATTCAGACTTCTAACATTCCACGCTCTGACCCGTAGAATGTTTCTATCCATTGTGATGACTCCTCCCTGAGCAGTCTCCACCCGGAGATCCGATTGGGGGACTATTTTACCTCCGGAATATTTTACCCAGGAAGAAGCCATCACGATATATGTAATTTGAGAGGATTACATGTCCTCGGGATACCCTTTGGGTCTTTAATGCAGTGGTTTCCCATTGCCTTCTGCATCCCCATGCAGTTGATCATTTCTGATTCATCCGCATTTAGGGGCCATTTCCAACCCCAAGGACAAGAAGGTGCTCTGAACCGCTCCCCGCTCTTCTGCCTTCCTTTCAGAATCCGTTGGCAAGCAGTGGGTAATTCCTTACACCGGGAATCTTTCAGTCGCCAGAGCCTCGTCCGTGCAAACAGGGTGCACCACGTGAAGGAGAGGTTGACATTTGGTTGGAAAAGGCTAGTATAGCCTCTCCCAAACCCTTACACCCCATCCTATAGATAACAATCCTGAAACAGCGCTGGAGGCTTTTGAAAGCGCCGACTTAAACGCCATCACAGCCTCCACGTTGAAGCATAAGAGAAAAGACAAATCGCTCCAGCTCCCACCTCACCCGATAGCAGCGATCCGACATAAAAATTGGGGTCGCCAAGGAGTGGAGAATTACTAAGAACCCCAATACCAGGAAATTACTTAATTGGTTCCAAAGAGAATTGAAAGCAACTTTAACTGAACATTGAAATCATGAATGGGAGGCCAGACTAGCAATGCTGCAACCTGACGATGTCTCGCTGTGGTCACAGACCAGATGGTTTACTAAAAAGAAAAGGCGAATCCCACCTCTACTTGGAGATCATGGATACATATATGGCCCTGAAGACAAAGCCAATGCTCTGGCTAAAGCTTTCGAACGAAACTTTCAACCAGCACCCGGTGACCCTGATCTAGTAGAAGCAGTCAACAATCGTCTTAGTGTTTTCCTTGTAGCAGATGACGAAGATGAACACAACATTGAGCACTTCACTCCTCAAGAAGTCTTCACCTGTGTGGCCAGCTTAAACCCAAGGAAAGCCCCAGGCCACAACAGAATTAGTAACATCTGTTTGAGAAATCTGCCTCCAGCGGCTATAAACCAACTCACGATGCTGTTCAACATGATTGTCGACATGAAGAATTTTCCCACCCAGGCCGTAGTCGTAGCAATTCACAAGAGTGGAAAAACCCCTCTCTACCTCAAAACTACCGGCCCATAAGTCTGTTACCATCAATCAGCAAGGTGTTTGAGCATCTCCTTCTCAAACGCCTAAACCATTACAACGAACGGCAGAGTATTCTCCCCGACTATCTATTTGGGTTCCACCAGGGACACTCTACCACCCAGCAACTGATGAGAGTGGTGAAGACTGCTACAACGGCCTTCAACCATAAGGAATACTGTGAACTAGTGTTACTAGACATCTCCCAGGCATTCGACTCGGTATGGCATGCCGGACTGCTACTCTGACTCTATGAACTGGGACTTCCGGGCGAGCTTGTCAAACTGATAAAATCATACTTGGAAAACCGCACCTTCAAAGTCAAAATTGGAAACGTCTACTCCACCAGGCAGGAGTACCGCAAGGCTCGACACTGGGACCTCTGCTATACTCCCTATATACAGCCAATGTACCCTCTCAAAACGGAATTCACACCGCCACATATGCAGATGATACAGCTTACTTCAGCCACAGAAAAGCAATCGTCACTCGTCGTCTGCGGGAGGTATTGCAAAAGACTGAGGCCTTGGCGAGGAGGTGGCGCATTGGAATCAACCCAACGAAAACCCAAGCTATCTTACTAACTAAATGGATAGGACCTCGTCTGAGACCTCAGTTGGATCCACAACTCAAAATTCATAACAACTCAATCCCATGGTCAAATACAGTTCACTAACTTGGAGTCCTACTTGACTCCAGGTTGACCTGGAGGGCCCACATAAATTACCTGATCAGAAGAGCTAGCGTGAGACTTCAAGCATTGTATCCAGTGGTAAACAGGGACAGTAAGCTCTCCGCAAGCTTAGGAGTACGGATCTACTGCACCTTAGTATGACCAATACTTGAATATGCCTGCCCTGTGTGGGGATACACAGATAAAATAAATTTAGACCGACTCCAAGTTAGTCAAAATCGCGCTCTGAAGAGAGCCCTTCATCTCGACTGCAGATTTCCCACAATAGCTCTTCATGAAGCCACAGGGCTACCAACCTTAAAACAACGATTTAAGGATCTTGCTACCAAATTTTATAATGCAGCCCACAAATCTAACAACCCACTAATCAAGGACCTGGGGAATTATCCGTTAGGAATAGGTCCACACATCGGACCTATCTCACTTCTTCAATAAACCCCCAAACCATCTGAAAATATCTACGCCAAACGTTAAGACACATCTAACCTGAAGCAAGAATCCATCTATAAGACTAGGCGTATATGTCACAAGACAAGCACTCCACCCTACTCTGCCCAAGGAGGAAATGGGCAGCTAATGGCGAAATGGAATGGGTTATTTGTGTGTGTGCTAAGTGTAAAATCTAAATGTTAAAGTGTAGAATTTCTTACAAATATATGATACAAAGAAAAAATTAACATGCAGGAACTACTAAACAATATATCAATTGTTTTATTAATCATCTTAGAGTGTTGTAAAACACATAATAACTTAACACGTGCATCCACGGTTGTAATATAAATTTTAAAAAATCGGTGGACAAAACTGGAGAGGGAACATTTTAATGTAATTAACCTTGTTTGGCCACCAAAGCTGAATATTTTTCATCTTTTGTATGTAATATCACTTTAGGAAAATCTAGTATTGCTTAATAAATGATTTAGATATTCTTTCGGAACAAATATTGTACTATTTACGTTTGTTTTCTGGTAAGGCTGAAAGTGAGGTTGAAGCACATAATTTAGTGAGATGCAGGATGCCAAAGGAATTTCACACATAAAAGTAACTTGGTTGTGATAGGACCTTTCGAAAAGTGGATCAGCTAGTTTGAAACCAGGCAGTTGTCATTTGGGAGCTCACCTTGAGACATCTGCATTTCAACAAGAACAACGCATGAGATAGCCAGACGTAGTATCCTAGTCAGTGTGAAGGCAGTTAGAATCCATTTATCAGTTGCCAGCAAATCTTTATTAACGTGGATTGTGTGCTATCAGCTTGATGCATACACACATATAAGCAGGATACTGGGGCTAGGCAGGGATGACAGCTATAATTTTAAGAAAGTCACTAAGTACAACCTCGCGGCAATACATCCATTTTGTTTACTAGCAAAAAGATATTCTTCTCACTAGGAATCAGTGAGTTAATATCATAGAGGTTGGTGACAGGGCTGAATAAATGAACAAGGTTTACTGTTAGTTTGTCAGTTGTACATTTATTGTTATTAATAATCTGTCATATACACAAGAGAGTTATGTGACAAGTTAATAATTTGCAAGAAAGCAGGAGGAAAGTAAGGTAGCAGTCAATTATCATCAAATAGAACAGAAAATAATAAAAAATGTTTTTGGAATAATAACTACAGTGAATATAATAATTAGAAAATAGTTGGTGTTATCAAAGACTATATGTAAGTGACGAGTGATATCCATCTGATGTCAATCCCTGGTAATACTTTTCCTTTTGCCTCCCCTTTTCTGGTAAATCCATCCCTTTTTTACATTTTTATTTGATTTGGGTATTTAATTATTTTAAACAATAGTATGTACATTTATCTTCATTGATTGGACTGTAGAATTTGTCATGGTAATTTTTGTCATTTTTGTAAAGTGATTTCTGACAATGATAAATTATCATAAGAATAATCTGCAATACAGAATGAATAGATTCATGTAGATTATTTAGGTGTGTTATGGATGTTGATGTTATCCATTTGATTGTACAACAAAAGTGCTTACACTTGAGATAAAAGGTTTTTTTTTTGTTTGTGTATAAAAATTGAAACTTTCATTATTTTTGCATTGAGAAATAACTAATCTTCTACTACAGTAAAAATCTGAGAAGAAGTGTAAAAAAGTTATGAATAATCCTGAAGTTTCTTTGTGTACATTAATATTTAAATCAGATAGTAGAATTACGGAGCCTGTACTCCATTGCAATTAAATTAAATTACTTCTTGTTCACAGAGAAATTGGTGTACACAGTGAAAAAAAAACTATTTTGTAGCTTAACACCTATATTTTTGAGTATCTGTTAATGTTGTTTAACTTCAATCTTGCGATGTCACTCTATAATCAGTTGATTCTAGGTTAATTAATAAATAATTAAATAAGATAAACATCTTTTTTATTAAATTTTGAGCAAGATGCCATGTATTCACATGTATAAAGAAATTAAAACAGATTTGAGGTCATTCCTGTGTATAGTAATGGATTAATCAGTTTTACCATTTGTTTGTATACAGAAGTGTACTGAAGCAGTTAGCATTTATAGCAGCACGGCAGCTAGTGATTGTTGGTGAGGACCAACCCCCAGAGCTGTTAAGTGTTATGTCTAATGCTCAGCTCAGTGACCATTTCCACAGTTTAGCTAAAGAGGTGAGATTTAAACACTCTGAAGCATACAAAGTATCATAATATATAGTTTGATTTGTTTCTGGTCTGTTTGATATCAGAAAGATATTTCATTTTGATTAACAGTTTTTTCCCCCTAGTAATCCAGCATGATTAGTTGAATGTATTGAGTGCTTGCAGTGTCACTTTCAAAGCAGTTGTATGTCTAAACTGCAGAAATAAATTACATTATTATGAAATAAATAAACTTCGTTTTGCCAGTTTACATCAATTAATGTTAGAGAGCTAGGTGGAACCCCACATAACCCTCAAGCAAAGCATCAGGTCACTCCAGACCAAATAGCAAGTAGACTTGCCAACATGTCTAGAGTGAGCACCGATAAAGATCATACTCAGAAAGTGAAAAAACAATTGTTTCATCTAAAAAGAATGTACTCTGCCCTTACAAATCTCTCATCCCCTGTCACCGATATAGAAGTGGCAAGGGCCATCAAACAGATGAAGAATGGGAAGGCTCCTGATTTTGACGAACTTTGCCCAGAGTTCCTTACCCATTGTGGAAAACATATCAAAAAATGGTTGAGACACTTCTTTACTGACATACTACAGACAAGTGTCATCCCGGCAGAGTTTAAACAGGCAAAGATCATAGCCATTCTGAAGCCTGGAAAAAGCCCTGAAGATCCAGAGAATTTTAGACCTCTTTCACTGCTAAGTACTACTTACAAGTTATTTGAAAAGATCATCTACAATAGAATCAGTCCCCAATTATTTTCGCAAACCTCCCAGTTGAACAGGTAGGTTTTAGACCTGCAAGAAACTACAAGGATCAGGTCCTGGCCTTGGCAACTCACATTGAAGCAGGATTCGAGAGACGATTGAAGACTGGTGCTGTATTTGTTGACCTTACCACAGCCTATGATACATTGTATCAAGAGGGCATGGTATACAAACTGCTGAAAATTTTGAAGTGCAAAAAAAAAACACTTTTCTGATCAATACCATGCTAGCTAACCAAACTTTTCAGGTTGTCTCAAATAATTATTTGAGATAATTATCTTTTTATAATAAGATAAGCAAAGTAAGAAGAGTGAATAATGGTCTGCCTCAAGGCTCAGTTCTTGCCTAACTTCTTTTTAATGTAGATATCTCCGACATTCCTCAAACAGAATCCAGACAATTCTCTTATGCTGACGATCTGGCAGTAGTTCAACAATCTGATAATGTTCAGCAAATTGAAAATAGTTTAACAGCAGACCTCAAAACCCTGAGCAACTATTTTAAGAAATGGCGTCTCATACCCAGTTCCAGCAAGACGGAAACTAGTTTCTTGCATCTTAACAATCAGGCTCTCGCTTGACGTTCTTCTTGACCCCAACACAACCCCTTCCTAAAGTATTTGGGAGATATAATGGATCACATCTTGTCATACAATAAACATCTAAACAACCATGCAACAAACCTAAGAACCAGAAATAATATTCTGCAGAAGTTAACGGGCACCTCCTGGGGAGCATACACCTCCACACTTCGCACATCAGCACTGAACCTTATGTATTCTGCAGATAAGTACTGCTCATCTGTCTCATCTGCCCATGTCAAAAACATCGACACAGTTTTGAACCAGACAATGCAGATAATTAGTGGATGCATCAAGACCACTCCACTGTACTGGCTACCCATTTTGTGTAACATCGAACCGCCTACGATTAGATGAAACAATTGCCTAATTGCCCAATATAATAAGATCTGTCATAACTTGGATCTGCACATCCATAACGACATGGAAAATCAGTTTCAGAGACTTAAATCAAGAAGTGCAAGTATAAAATCTGCAAAACAGACTATTTCTGATCATTTTAATGGGGGAGAAGCATGGAAATTGGAGTGGATAGCCTCAGCCCCACCAGAATGGCACTCCCTGTTTGACAGTCAACAGGCACTAAAGGGACCCGACCTTCCTCGCAAGACCTGAGCAGCTCTTAACAGAGTTAGGTCTGGTCATGGCAGATCTGCTTCAGCTCTGTACACATAGGGAATGAGAGATTCACCAAGATGCAACTGTGGTGTGAAAAAACAAACCATCCGTCACGTGACCTTTGATTGCCCACTTCAAGCCTTCAGGGGATCACCAATAGACTTTATTAGTATTTCAAATGAAGCTCTACATTGGCTTCACCATGTTGATTTGGAATTTTAATTCTAATTTACATTGTATTATTTTTTGTGCCATGGCCATAAGATAAATAAATAAACAAATGCTAGAGAGTGCTTTCCTCCTTCTATGATTCTTTTTCTGTGTTAATTTCTCTTAGAGCACCAAAAATCATTGTCACCAAGCTTATTTGAAAACACCCAAGCTTGGAGTTCAGGATGTTGCAGGTTCAAATGCCCATTGTGCCATCCTGATTTTGGTTTAACTGTGGTTTCTTGAAATTATTTCAGGCCAATGCTAGGATGATTCTTTCGTAAGGCCATGGCCAAATTCCTCAGTGTTCCTTGTCCCCAGTTCTCTCCTGCCTATGATAACATTGATCAATGAGCATAAAGCCATAAGGGAAAAATAACATTATTGTCCCTTATCCTAACAATTCTGACTTGTTTAGTGACCAATAATTTGTCTTTAAGTTTCTGTGATTCTAGCAGCGGACAGAACCCAGACTTAATTCTTGATTTCCAGATTTTGGTTCCCCATTGTTTTCCAGACTCACTATAGGTATAAGAAACCAGAGCCGATTTCATACTAGTTTTTACTAAAAAAAAAACTGTATTTTCTTTAAATTGTTGTTCAAACTTGTAATGATTTTTGTAACAATTATTGACAGACATTTTTGTATGTATCACCTAAGTGCAACATTGAGGGTAATAATTTGTGTATAACTATGCTCCCATTGTCAAGGCAGTAAATATAATGTTTATATGAGAATGCTGTATGTTCCAACTTTAATTTTATGATACTGGCATGGATAAAATGTGTAGTTTACTTCAATAGAGAATGAGTGAAATTAATGAAATTTATTCTTGTGGAGATATTTTTAACATTAACCGTTTATACACACAAAAGAAAAATTAAGTGTTTAGGTGCTTTCCTTTTATTGTAACTTTATAATACTTAAGGTTACCGTTATCAACTAAGAAAATGTTATCACCACCTCCCGAATATGAGCATGACTATAGTAACACAGAAAATGTAATGTGGCAGTTACTTTTTAATTTATTTTTCATTCAATCCCTTCCCAAATAAACTGTTTGTCATGTACTGTCTAAGAACTTCCTTATCTACATTGGTGCTATAGTTTAACCATAGTGTTAGGTTTGCAATACCAATTTAAAGTGTTATCCAAACTCTAGAAATTTAACTGTTCTTTAGTATGATAAATTTTAAGTGCATCAATATATATTAGTGCATCTGACCTTGATACTTCATTTTACTGTGTCATCCAAATTTACACATGAAACAATTAATTTTGTTTGAATATCACATCTTAAGGTGTTTGTAACAGAAAAATTAATGTTTCTGAGTCCTGTTAAAATTTAATAATCATACTAAGCATATCTTTATTTACATTATTTTACAATTATTATATTACTTCTAAAGATCTGTATTGTCTTAGCTTGACATATTAGAACCAAAATCTCCAGAAGAAGTGTACAAAAGTTGGCTGGAGAACTCAATTTTGAACGCGCCTATTCTTGATTCTGCAAGACAGAACCTTGCTTCTAGTCTTGTGAATGCTTTTGTAAATGCTGGATTCTGTACGGATAAACTTGTTACAGTTGATGATGGCAAGAACTGGATTTATAGAAATAAGGACCGTGGTAAGTATTGCATTACATCATTACTGGCCTCTTTGTATGAATATCATGTCTGTGGTACTCTCAGTTAGCAAAATGGGATAATTATCATCCACTGATGAGACATTTTGTATATTATTTCATAAACCTTTCTACAGCTGTAGAAGTTCATAAATTACTCCAAGATTTCTAGGAATTTAAATATGAACCTCATAAATGAAATGAGTTGCAGACTTCAGATTATTAATGTCAGGGTGTGAGGTGCTATTTGCAGTTTGGCAAAAAGAGTATTTTCCTTTTTCTCTTCAGGAAAGTAAAGACATAAGTGGTCGTCAGAATTGTCAATTTTAAGCCATTTTTGTTACCAGGTCTATTTAAGAAATGCAACCCCCTCAAAACTAGAAATTTGTCTCTAATATTAACTATATGCTGTATTTAAACAAGTAGTAAAAATTCTATTATATTTCATACTATTCTAAAATTCTATTTAGAAATCAAATAAATAGGAAATTAAAAATAGCAAAAGAAAAATGTGAAGAAGTAGAAAAGGAAATAGTCGTAGGTAAAGTAGATGTTGCCTACAGAAAGATCAAACAGAATTTTGGAGAAATGAAGAAAAGAGGTATGAACATTAAAGCTGCTGATGGGAAACCTCTTTTAAGCTCGGAAGATAGAGCTAACCGATGGAAAGAATACATTGAGAAACTGTATGTTGGGGATGACTTGGACAATAGTGTAATGGAAAAGGAAGTTGATGTCGACATTGATGACTTAGGAGATCCTGTTTTGAGGATAGAATTTGATAAAGCTCTGAAAGCAAATACGGCAGTTGGAATTGATGAGCTCCCTGCAGAACTTCTTAAATCCCTAGGAGAGGATGGAATCGAAATATTATTCAAGCTGATATCAAAAAGTTATGAAACAGGAGAAATTCCAACTGATTTTAATAAAAATATCATCTTCACACTTCCAAAGAAAGCACAAGCTGACAAATGTGAGAATTACCACACCATTAGTCTAACATCACATGCTTCAAAATTACTGACCAGAATAATATACAGAAGGATGGAAAGGGTAGTAGAAGAGACAGTAGGTGAAGATCAGTTTGGGTTTAGGAAAATTCACGGTACAAGGGAAGCAATTCTGTCTTTAAGATTAATACTTGAAGGGTGGATCAAGAAAAACAAAGATGGCATTTGTTGATTTAGAAAAAGCTTATGATAATGTTAGGTGGGACAAGATGTTCAAAATTTTAAAGAAGTCAGGTCTAAAGAATCGTGATAGAAGAATACTCTATAAACTATATAAGAATCAAGTGGCTATAATAAAAGTAGAGAATCACGAGAGGCATGCATCAGTTAAAAAGGGTGTGAGACAGTGTTGTAGTCTATCCCCATTAATATTCAACTTGTATGAAGAAGATTCAATGAAGAAAGTCAAAGAAAAATTTCCATGTGGCATAAGTTTTCAGGGAGAAAAAATTAGTATGCTACGATTTGCTGATGACATTGTCTATTTAGCAGAGAGGGCTGAGGATATTGAGACGATACTGAATGGCGTGAACAAAATACTGAAGAAAGATTTTGGACTGAATATAAATCAAAGCAAGTGAAAAGTGATAAAATGTAGCAGAAATGATAGCAATACTAGTAGATTAAATATAAACATAGGATCCGATGCAATAGGAGAAGTAAGTGAATTCTCTTACTTGGGAAGTAAAATTACAACCGATCGGCGGAGCAGGAATGATGTTAAAAGCAGAATAGCACTAGCAAAAAGAGTCTTCATGAAACAGAGAAACCTTTTAGTTTCAAATATTGATCTAGGAATTAGAAAGAACTTTTTAAAACTCTTTATGTGGAGCACAGCACTTTATGGTAGCATAACATGGACTTTAGGAATACTGGAAATAAAGAAAATTGAAGCATTTGAAATGTGGTCCTACAGAAGAATGCTGAAGATTAAATTCACAGACAAAGTAAGAAATGAACGAGTTTTGGAAATGATATTAGTTTCAATTGTAGTTGATGCTGTATAGATCGCGATCAGTATGGAATTACTTTTGTTATATAGACATAATGATTTAAGTAACAGAACACACAAGAAAACAAATTAAATTATTTAAACATGAATTACTTATGCCCTCTACTGTAACGTCTAATGCCAGTTGTAATAACAATCTATCGAAACTGACTCTAACATTGCCAGCATTAAAGCATTTATCTTACATATCAGTAGCCAAAGATTTTAACAAATACTTTTACATAAAAAGAAAACTAGAAAATTTGAAAAATAAAAACTCAGAAACTATTCAGCAAATTTCGATGGGGTTTTAACCATTTTAAAGCTTAGAACCTCAATTCAATTGTTTAGTATGTCTTAAGATTCTATGTTACATAACGCTGAAGCATTAAATGAAATTTTCAATCTGCGGTGAAACATACCAAAGATGGAACCACTAGATGTGGCATACCACAAAACAACATTGTCTCTGACCAGAGCCTAGAAAAAAGTATCAAAAACAGTTAATAGTAATACCTATGTTAGATAACTAAATACGTTCTTGCAGCGGCAATGCTCTATAAAAACTTCTCGGGTTGCAATCCGCATCATAATTCATCCGTCTGGTGACATTTTGGAAGCTTGCACTGCTGCCATTGTCAAGCCCCGCTTAACATCAATGATGGCTCAATTTGACGCCGCTTTAAACCTAAGAAGTTTTTATAGAATACCTATGTTGCATACTCCAGGCTAAACAAAACTTGAAATATTCTTCCTTTACTTGGGGAGATTTAGTTTTTAAATGCCATAGATGGCCATACTGAATCCGAGGAACTAATTACGAAAAAGCAACAGAGATGTTCTTTAACCATGATCTTTGGCAGTAAAACTACAATGCATCAGCATTATGTATTATATTATTATTCTGGATTCACTTTTGATATTTGTGTAAAAGGCTAAAGCCGTGGAGTTAAAATAACTGGGTTTTCGAGCAAAAAGTGTATTCATTAACTTTAATCATTCAATTGAATCAAATGTGAGTTTCTAACATAATCTAATGCTGTTTAGTAATATATTAATGCAGTTTCTTAACCATTCTGTCACAATTTTTTAACTCGTGTTGATACTGTGAAAATTCAGTCAAAATCGACTCAGAAATTTTCAGGTAATGCTAGAGTATTCGTAAAATAAATGTGTTGTAACATTTTAAGACATACCTTAACTTTGACCTGAAGCTTGCAAATTCTCAAAATTCGTTCAAAATCTATGGGTTCTACAATATCCGAGCCACTGAAATGTGATAAATGTTATGGTCAGTTCATATATAAACGAGACAAATCAAAAAAAAAAAAATTTTTTTTTTGATATCTCACTTAGTTATCGAGATATCGTATGTCAAATCTGTGGTGGCTAGATTGAAAAGCGGCCAGCAAAAATTTTGCAAATTCAATTTTTTGATCATGAATTCTTCTGTAAGTCGACGAGGCAGATTGAAAGTAAGAATACCATTTTTGATCCCTCTCTTATTTCTCGAGATATTTTCTCAAAATTGAGTTGGTTAGGTTAAAATGATGCCTGGACCAGAAAAAAATTCACCAACGCCATATTTGATGAATTCTTCTGTAACTTGACAAATCTAAAGTAAAGAATACCATTTTTGATACTTCTCATAGTTCTCGAGACATCATATCTCCAAATTGAGGTGGTTAAGTTGACATGTTGCCTGGACCAGAAAAAAATTTGCTCTGGGAATTACATGGTGGCCATCCACAATAGGTGTTTCGTTTTCTCCTTAGTAGTTTCGCTCTGGTTGAAATATGGTCTGGATCACCAAAAGCACATGGAATAGTGTACGTGTAAATAAACTTCAACCCACCCTGTTCTTGGTAGGGGGTGGGTGAATCTAGATTTGCTTTAATTCCGAGAATGGTTGGCACAATGTAACAGCCCTCATACCTGATTTTTTAATAGTATTGTACTGTATGAACTATTTGTAGTGAGCTAATGTTTGCTTGAATATGATCTGGTATGTTTGTTTTGTAATTTCTTGTAAATCAGTGTATATAGACTTTGTTTTATGAAAGAAAATTATTTAAAGTCCATTTAATATGTTTAAGAACCGAATGGTGCGAGAGAATTTCTTAAATGTTTGTAATTCCATGTATTAATGCAAGTTAAAATGTCTACAGGACAATTTTCTACAGTTTGAGATGATTTCTGCAAATAATTTTGTATTTAAGTATCTCTAATTACCATTTCTGATCATTTTGTAATGTTGTTAATTAATTTTGTATTAATTCCGATTGTTTTTTAATATGTTTGATTGTTTGAGTGATTGTTAATGTTCGAGAAATATCGGGCGGATGCCTTTGAAGAATTCTCGTAATTTCGATAGAGACTATATAAACAGATTGGCTGGACAGAGCAGTTAGTTGACTTCATTCAGTATTCAGTTTTACAGAGAGATTCATCCAGTTAGTTCACAGAGATTTAATTTGCAACAGCTCTGAAGTGCATCTCTGTAATGTATCTATGCTTGTGAATATCGCTGACTTCGTTTTGAAAACAACAAACAAATCTTCAATATAACCATCTGGTGGACTTTTTAATTAATCAATATATATAAATTAAACCACTGAAGAACCTTAATAACACGTTTTTTAAGACTTTGTACACATGTTTCTTATTGTGTGAATAAAAATAGTCAACTATCCTCGGCAACACTGGGACCTCTGCCAGTATTAAACAAATCTAAGCAACAAATAATTGTTATGTCGATCTAAATGCAATACATACAGTAAAACTCCAAGTATCCGATCTCTGAATATCCAAATCACTTTTTTTTAGTAAGACAGAAGTGCCAAAAATTTCTTGGAAAAGAAGGCAGAAAGCACTTTTGGTTGTTGATAATGCACCAATTCAGCCCATCAATGCATTGTTGGAAGGAGGTAATGGCCAGTTTAAATCAATCTTTTTACCGACAAATGTCACAAGCTTGTTGCAACCAATGTTATCGGAACCATGAAACACCATTACAGAAGGCAACTTTTATCGAAACTTTTTGTGGAGGGCGAAGACGAAGAAGGTGTGTTGGCTAACCAGAAAAAAATAAATTTGAAAGATTGCTCTTACATGGTGGTGGAAACTTGGTGTTTGGTTAAGGCAGTCATTTTAGGACATGTGTGGATCAAGTTAAAAGGCATATCATCTGAAGAAGAGAAGGCAAAGGAGAAGAAAAGCTCAAGAAAAAGAAAGGGAAGAGACAAGGGAAGATGGGGATGACGTGTCACTTGAGGATTTTGATAATTCCTGGATGTTCTGAAGTTAGTGCTGAGGATATTGGAGAGAGAGGGTGGTGTGTGATTCGTCAGACCCTAGGTATGAAATTCTAAATGATGATTATTGAAAGTGTCAAAGAAGACGGTGTCGAGGAAGAAGATGATCTTAATGTTGAAGTTGAAGCAGACATGAGACCATCAGCTAGTCAAGCATTTGCTGGCCTTGACATCGTGATGAAGTGGATGGAGCGGCAGCTCGAGTGTGACTACATGCAACTTCCCACTGTCAATGGGATGCGTGACTTGCCTGCCCGAAAATGGATGACTACAAACAGCTTAAATTTGACTGAGATGTTCAGCAAGCAATAACTTTTATTTATACTACGGTACGTACAGACTATACTAATCTACAGCACTTGTAAGTATGCTTAACATGTAAAAGTGTTGCATTTCTATTTAATTAATTAAAAGCTCTTTTTATTTTAAAATAGTTGTTTTCTCCCATTTTCAACATGCATACAGTAATTAATTAAAATAGACCCTTTTTCGGAAAAATCCAATTATCCGAATTTATTACTATCCGAATGGGGTCCAGTCCCAATTGATTCGGATAATTGAAGTTCTACTGTACTTTTATTTCAGTGTTCTGTCAGTTAATTTATTCACAGATGTTTAGAAATGTTATTAAATAACATGCATAACCAAGAACAATGGCATAAAGTGTGACATCATTGTGCGATGTCATGGCGTGACAGACAACATCATAGATGACCAACAGTTGCTTATTATGTTATTAGATATATATGGAATTACAAATTAGAATAGGGAAATGAGCCACCACTTACAATTGGATGATGAATGTGGAGTGTGAACAGACAGAGAAGAATAAAGCGTGGGAGACTGTCTCACAGAATGAAAATTCCTATATCGTGTGTCTATTGTCTATTCCATTTGTTCATGCCCAGCGTCCATCATCTAAAGGTAAGTGGTGGCTCAATCCATATCTCAATTTCTAATTGTTTTTTGCTTCTTAGTGCCTTTTATTTCATTGTCATCATATATATAAATAAAAATAGGATAGCAATTACAAAATAGTATAGGATACCTTAGATGATGGTTGCATGGTGTGAACATATAAAAAGACAAGAACACGAATAACATTGTATATTTTAGGTCCTGGCCCCTTGTCAACAGAGCATTATGGAGGGTGGGTGCTATAGGAGACCATTACACAGAATGACAGGTAGTCAGCAACATGGTGAGGATAAATTGAAATACAGGACAGGGAGTGGGGGGACACTGAACTGGAGTTAGTACCCCAGCAATGCAAAATGAGACAAAAAGAACAGAATAATACAGCAAAATCTTCATAACATAAATCTGAGTAAGAAAAAATAAATAAGAAAACAAAATAAAATCAAAAAAGAAAAGAAAAAAATCAAAGAATCTACACAGTTAAACATCAGCTTTGGTATGTGGCAGTTCAGTTTAGACAGACAAGGAGAGGAAAGAGGGAACAAAAAGTACTGACTGGGTATTATCTCAAATTGAGACCAGGAGGTTGCCTTGTGCCCAGTTTGTATTGACAGGCACCTTCTGAGTTTAGAGGAGCTGCTGTGTTGTTGTTGTTCTTTTTTTTTTCTTTCTTACATATGGCTTTACGCCTCGTTGAGGTCATTAGAGATGGGATGGGATCAGGGACAAGGAATGGGAAGGAATTCAGCCATGGCCTTTTGAAGGAAGCATCCTGACATTCACCTGGAGTAGTTTGGGGAAATGATGGAAAACCCAAATCTGGATGCCCAGACAGGGATTTGAACCGGTGTTGTTCCAAATGCGAGGCCAGAGCGTTAACTGCTCACCCATCATGCTGAGTCTGTTTGGGAGGACTCTGATAGCACGGACCAGATCGCATGGACAGCTATTGGATGTTTTGGATTTCGAGTGAATACTGTCTGTCGGTGGTCATTCATTCTTATGGCAAATGGATTGGTAGTAAAACCTATATACTTGTACATTTTGCATTGCTCGGGTACTAGCTCCAATTCACTGTTCCTTTCTCTCTTTCCTCTGCATTTAATTCCATCATGTTCCTGACTAACAGTCATTCTGTGTTATGGTCTCCTATAGCACCCACCCTCCATAATATTCTCTTGTTGACAAAGGGCCGAGATCTGAAATATACAATGTTATTTGTGTACTTATCTTTTATATGTGTTCACGCATACAACTATCCCCTAAGGTAAGTGGTGGTCCATTTTTCTATCCTATTTTGTAATTCCTATTCGCTACTTAGCACCTTATATATATATATTTAATGTTAGGCCCAAAAAATGAAAACTCATTGAATAAAAAAAAAAGTTCACAACGCGTTATGGTTTCTTTAAAACGGCCATAACTTGATTTTTTATTATGAATGTTGAATAGTTATTTATTTTTACGAAAACTATACCATGACATTTTAGTTACATTTTATATTCTTAGAGCAACATTTGCATTTTTTGTCAATACAGTATCTTTTACAATGACTTATTATAAATCCATGCTGTTTTCCAGATGATTACATAGATGCTAAGTGAAGTGTTAATGAAACTGAGGATACGTCCTGAATGTTAATAAAGTAAATTCAGTAAGAGCATAAAGATTATAAAGAAGACCTTCCTTGTTTCTTAACTGATAGAGACCTATTGGATTATTGTTCATAACAACAGCTAAAACATTTCTGAGAGCTGTATGTCCTCATCAACTATGAATACCCTAACTAAAACATCAAAATGAATTTCAACTCCAGAAAATTTTGAATTGCACAGTGAAACCATTTTATGTGCCTGTTTTCCTGGTCTGGATAAAGCACTTACTCTCTCAGCACTGATGGTGTTCTTTCTTAAAAAGAACTTACTACACCAAATCCCTCATTCTTGTTGCTTTCTCTCCAGATAATGTGAACATATTCATGACACTTTAAACTCTTGTGAACTCTTGAGGTTTCTTTTTCACAAATATCACAACTTTTTGTTAAATTTAAATTTTCAGCTATTTGTAAAATAAAGTGTAAATGTAAAATATTCTCTATTGTTAAATAATACAGAGGCAGGAAAGGACTGGGGGCAAGGAGTAGGAAGGAATTCGACCATGGCCTTTTTAAATTAATCATCCTCGCATTCACCTGGAGTGATTTGAGGTAACCATAGAATAGCCAAATCTGAATGGCC
This sequence comes from Vandiemenella viatica, assembly GCA_031002005.1. NCBI lineage: Eukaryota > Metazoa > Arthropoda > Insecta > Orthoptera > Morabidae > Vandiemenella > Vandiemenella viatica. Next base: position 375,502,160 of record CM061920.1, read on the forward strand.
AGATGGGGATTTGATTTGAACCCGAGTCCTCCTTAATATGAGACCAGAGCTTTACCACTTTTTGGTACTTTTTCAGTTTTTAATCTGTAACTCGTTCCTGATGAGTCCTAGCAAGAAATACTTTATTTCCAGTTTTAAAGAGGACAAAATTTCCTACAACTTTTGTACTGCAAATTTTTTTTTCTTAATTCAAAACTAAATGAGCTACAGTTCATCGAAAATCAGCAAAATTTCACAGTTTTCCTAAAAGTTGGGTTGTTACCTACTTTGTCGCTCAAAATGACATGGAACCTCTGTATACATGATTGATATATATGTATTTCTGTATGATATAGGATATGTATGTACTATACTTTGATTACTTATTGATGGTCAATTTAATAATAATATGGCATTATTGGCCGAGAGATATCGAAGGATTGTTCTGCCGCCAGGTGACAGTGTTTTTCAATTCGCCACGCAATGTGTCCCTTTGTGTGTAGTAACCAGGTATAGCAAACCTACAGCCTAACGTGGATTCAAATGACAGAAACGTTCTGGCTTGCTTCATATTACACAGCAAGTTGTGGCAGAGCTGAGGGTTGGTTTAATGGCCTTTGAAAATTACAGCTGAGACTGGGACTTCGATATCAGTCAAACATCTTAACCACTGAGCTACCAGACCGCTCTGTTAATAATGCTATTTGTACCAGTTTGAAAAACAGATTAGCAAAAATGGAAGCATAATGTTATGACAATTTTTTTATATATACAGTCAAAATGAAGTCATAATAAGTAAAAAATTGGTCATAAATCCATTTTTTCCATTTGAATAGTTTGAAAAACTGTTTTCCATTTGAATTCACTCCGTTCTTCGAGGGAACAAAGTTGTTTCTATATGAAGCATTTATATATCTTCAAAATGCAACATACAACATACCAAAGTGATGCTACACAGGGAGGAATTAAGTCACCTGAAAGGATTTGTCATTTGAAAACATCAGATACTTCAGCAGTGAGGCAGCAAAAGAAAGCAGCAAGAACCGTGTAATTTTGATACTAATGCAAAACTGAAAAAAGAGGCATCCGTGTTCAATTGGAAAAAGAAGATGCAGCTGGATTGATTGTTCATGCAGCTATTTCACAAGCAGCAAAATCCGACAGTGTGATAATTCTAAGTGAGTATACTGGCTTTCTCGTTCTGTTAATGGGTAATTGGTAGCACTTACGAGAAGTTGTACTTCCATAAACCAGGGAAATGCAAGGAAGCAGGTTTATGGTGCTCAACAACTTCCTTCAATTTTGAACCCACACATATCCTCTTACACCATGCATTTACAGGATGTGATATAATATCAGCATTTTTCGGCTATGGGAAAGAAAAATTCTGCTGCCTCATTCAATACCAACCACATCTGGAAGTAACATGCTTGCTAACTTCTCAGAACTACTAGCCTCCAGAGATAGCGTATGGAGAACATGCAGGGGTAAAGCTCATCTTGGAATGGTACAGATAAATTGCTTGTGGAACATTAAAAGGCACAAAATGTTTACAATATCTGGCCAAAAAATGCATTCAAGCCTACACGGTTGCTGCCAATATCAGATAAGGCAACATTTCACATACCACCAGTGCAAGCATGGCTGGGTCGAGAATCTTACCCCTTGCAATTGAGATGAAGGAAAGGTTCATCCAGCCTTATTCTACTTACAATAATAAAAAACACTTCACCTGAGTTTACTTCGAACGTTACATCATATTCCTGCAAGAAACCTTGTACTCCACCATTCAGCTGTCATAAATCAGGACTGCACTGTTCAGATGCTTGTGAAAACTGCTCTGGCCTTGTCCCGTGAAAACATTCCTAACATTGAAGCAAATGAAGGAGAGAAAGCGTTCTTCAACCTCAAGAAAAATGGATGAATGAAACACAATCAGATCAGGACATTGACAATCGAAGCAGAAAAGAAATTGATGTATTACCAATTTTTAACTTATTACGAATTTATTATGACATAATAACTTTGTGTCATAACATTATGCATGTGTTTTCACTCTGTTATAATCGGTAATAGAGCGGTCCAGTGACGTGCCCTAAAGCATCTCTCCCCCCCCCCCCCAAGTGGTCTGGTAGCTCCGTGGTTAAGTCTGGAGATCAAAATCCCAGTCTCAGCTGTGATTTTCAAATGCCATTAAACCGACCATCAGCTCTGCCACAGAATATTTCTGTGATTCAAATTCTACTCTAGGGTTCGCTATACCCAGTACTATTACCTGGTAAGTACATACAAAGGGGCACATTGCATGGCGAATCGGAAAACACTGTCACCTGGCGGGCGAACGATCCTTCGGTATATACCGGCCAACAATGTCATATTATTATTAAATTGACCATCATTAATCAAAATATAGTACATATATATACTATACAATACAGAAATACATATATATCAATTATATATACAGGGGTTCCATGTCGTTTTGAGCGACAAAGTAGGTAACAACCCAACTTTTAGGAAAAGTGTGAAATATTTCTGATTTTCGATGAACTGTAACTCACTTAGTTTTGGGTTAAAAAAAACTTTGTAGTACAAAAGTTGTAGGAAATTTTGTCCTCTTTCAAATTGTAAATAAAGTATTTCTTGCTAGGACTCATCAGGAAGGAGTTATAGACGAAAAACTGAAAAAATGTACCAAAATTTTGACATTTTATGGCCACAAAAAATACTGCTGAGGGTGTCAGAGAGTCAAATAATTGGTTTATGCACCAATACATATGAATCTTCTATGTGATATACTGCAAGGTGAAATTACCCCGTTACTGAACTAAAAGGCCTAAAACCGAAAGTTTCTATGGTCATCTAAGGTAAGTAGTGGTTTGCTTCCTAATCCTAATTTACGGTTCCTTTACTTAGTGCCTATTTCATTGTTACTACATTAACCCTTTGACTGCTGACAGTGGATCGTCTACCTGCCGCACTGAGGCCTGCTACCTGTGCTAAGTGATTATTCCTGGGGACGGAGCGGCCCGCGCTGTCTCACCCGCCCAGTGCTGGATGTTCCTGGCGTTACCTCTCATGGCTGATACACAATAAATACTCTCACTACATAGTTTCTCTGCAAATAAATTACTGCAGAATCAAACAATCATTAACCCTATTTTTCGGCACTAATAATTACATCTTGCTTTTAGTTTTTACTAGATTTTCGCAGCTTATGTCAAAAGCATCGTGATTCTTAAATTTACCTTAATAGTTTACTGTTCTTTCCTGCATACCCGTTTATAACAACTGCAATTTTATATATGTTGCTCACTGTATCAGAGTGTTTTTGTTGAATTTTAAAGAGCGTAGATTCGAAGAAGATGCTAGAAATATTTTACTTCCACACTTACATACCGCGTTCAGACCACGACTGTTAAATTAGAGATATTCAAACTTTTACAGAGAGTTAAAGGCATCCGATTTTTCCTCGTGCTCTTCACGAATATAATAAGACACCTGAAAATGATAATTGCACAAGCATCCTCCCCCACACCCCGAAATTTGGCTTGCGGAATATCTTTGTAGATGTAGATTCCCAAAATATCTCGATGTTGACTGAATTTTTGCTGCGCTTTGTAATTACCCGATTATATATAATTTTGTTTCTTTGATGAAATTTGTTCCACATAAGTACTCAACAGATTTTTCAACATTTCAAAGCTGTGAAGTGTCTGTTGAAATAGGGGGGGGGGGGGTGTTCGGAGAAATCTCACAAAACCTCACCAAAGTAACAAAAAGCAGTATCTGCACATAAGTTCACCAAGAATTGCGGTATTTAGAAGAACATCTCTGGTCCAATATTAGCTAATTTTCAATTTTTTTCATGCGATGCATCAGAAGACAAATAGCTATGAAACAAAAATTTCATCATATTCAGTATCTTTCTACTTTGATATTCAAGAATGCACTGATTCTGGAATATTCTCCATAGTGGTAATATAAAACCGATTCTTTTCATCAGCTATATATTTCATCAGTTCTTCTGTAAAAAAATAACATAAAAACTGACAGAATATTTGGCACATTCCCTATTTGACACACATGTCCCGACAGCGTACCATCAAATGCGTGTCTAACTGGACAAAAATCAATTTTTTCCCAGTCAGATTTATCACCAAGACGTAATTTCTTCGTAAGCATTTCACTATCTTTTCTGATTCTTCAGATTCAGAACAACTAACATCTCTTGTTGAAACATGAGACTGCATTGTCACCCCTGCTGATGAGTATGGTTTATGACTACAGCCTTCCGATTCTGTGGAAAAGCTATCACTTCCATCAAAATCAAGTAGTTCATCCTCGGTGTCACTCCTCGTAAGAATCTCCATGATTTCTTCCTCAATGCACCATGACGTCTTGCCATTTTCTTCATAAAATATAGGACACAAAGAAGACTGATGTAATTTCTGTTAAATAGTGAACTGTAGAGCAACACCTAGGCTCTCAACAGACAAACATTCGGACGATAAGCTAGCGACCAGAACTGCAAAAGGCTATTGAGAAATGGTTCGTGAAGTGCGCTGTACGACTCAGGTAGCGGCGCGTCTATATTCGTCATCTGCACACAGGTAGCGGCAGGCAGGTGCGGCTTAACTCGTCAACAGCACTCAGGGGAAAACCGGCGGCTGCATCTTAACTCGTCATTAGCACTCGGGGCCAGCAGGCAGCATGACATGTATACACGTCAACAGCAGTCAAAGGGTTAATTGGAGCAAATTAGCAAAAAATAATAATTAGGATAGGGAAATGTACCTCTGTTTAACTTAGTTGATTGTGGTGCAGCTTCAACACACTAACAGACATGAACGAAAGAGACATTGAAATTTTTGGCTCTTAACCCTTCATCAGTGATTAGAACATGGCTGAGGATTTTTGTTAAGCAAAGTCACATGGTGGGAGTAAGTTCAAACAGGATAGGGAAATGGGGATAGTGTAACGTAGTTGGCATTATTGGCAGCTGAGAAAATGAGAAGGGAGAATGTTTGGTATCGGTTTTAGTAGGTTACGCAAAGTGATATTTCCCCCAAAAGATAACACTATGAGGTGAAGAAGAGAATTTAATAATCACATTGGTAGTAGTCTCAATGTCTTACGAATTTTCTGAAAGAAGTTATGTGTAATCTTAAAATCAGTACAGAGATGCTGTGTACCAGTGATGACGCAACGAAAAGTAAGTTTGTAGAGGTATGAAAGACTGATAGTAAATGAATTAAGATACCGGGATGAAAGTATCGAATCTTGGTTTAGAAGTACAAAACATGGTCTCAAACGGAATTTAGAGTAAGTATGACGAGTTTTAAGGTACTTTTTCAATAAAGAAAAAAATAGTAAGTCGAGAATAAAATAAGTCGTCAAAAGAAAATTACGTCAGATTAAATGTCTCCTTTTGAAAAATTGATGACAGCAGTTTGAGATCGTTGAGTTGAGTACAAGTATTTTAAAAGTAATTTCAAAGCGAAATCTGTTAAAGCATCGTACCTAACCAGATTATATAAAAGGGGTAGAAATGAAGATTGACAAAGGTCAAAGTAAACTAGACAAAACACCTGGGAGGCACCCTATTTTTATGAAAGCACAATTTTTTTTAAGTAAGTTTGGGGGAAAGTTTTATCAAAACAATGCACTCTCAATATAAGATATTTAATTTCAAATTATTTAATCTGGATTCAATGATGGCTGCCGAGAAGGGATGAAAACTTCTAGAGACGATATCTTTTTAATGAAAGGTTTTTAGAAGGTAGTGAGATACACCAAATTAATCGTCAAAATATATAGAATTTCTGAAGATTAGAACAAATAGTTGGGACTCTAGATTTAGAAAATAGGTATATTGAACTTCGAAAATTAATAACACCAATAGGAGAGCAGAAATGAAATTTTTTATAAGGATAGAAAATGCTTAGAATGATGAACTCTACGTTATTACAAAGTCTCATGAAAATCGGAAAAACTTGGGGGGTAAGCCTTTGTGACCCGACCCAGTAAGAGAGAGAGGGCCGAGAGAGAGCATATAGGGGACACCAGATGGAGTGGAAAATTACATCAGGCTTGGGTGAGTATATACAAGAAAACATAGGCCTTACCTCCGTCGCATTAGTCTCAAACAGATTAGAGGGTGAGCGTATGAAGTGTGGGCAGGCATTATGGTCAAGGACAGCGGTGTCTGTATCGCGTGGTGTCGAGTAGCCTAGACCAGTCATGAAGAACCGAACTTAAAATATTCGTAGACAGCAAACTATAATATTGAAATGGATCATTGATTTAACAAACTACTTTTCCCTAATTTAAATTTGTCAATTAGCATGGTTTTATCTGAGGTTTCGAGTGGAGTGAACTTTTATTGTGTCTGAATGGAGTGTTGATACTTATCGTGGCATTAATCTGCAATTTTCGGAACGAAGTCTTTCTGGTAACAATTTGTAAGACCCAAGGCTGATACCGGGGCTGAGTATAGCATTAGTGCCTCAACTTACACTCTTGATGATGACTGACAGTTCTCTGGAAAACTTACAGAATAATTTTGAACTTGACCATGTAGCCAGGATAACTCAACTTGAATGCTTAAGGTCGCCACAATATTTGTTAACCCACAAATATTGAAAAGGTTATCAGTTAACTACGAAATAACAACAGTTCACTTTCCAATATCTTCAAATTTATTCAAAAAAAAACCAAAAGTTCAAAATAGCATCCGAAAAGTTGAATTGGCGAATAGAACATACGTTTCCAAAAGTTTGCAAGTTGTGGAGAGATGTTAGAACTGACCGAACCCCTGATGGAAATTTACTAGTTCATGTTACAGAATAAACCCTCCATACGCCGAAGTCCCAAAATGGCCGACTCGGTAGTGCCAACTTTGACCCTCTTCCGCCTAACCGCACCGACACTTATACAGACTATACGCACATTACAGCTCAGCTCCCGAACGAGTAAAGATGGCCGTCCTTCTGCGCAACAGATTATATAGACTCTCTGACGTCACAGCCAAAACACAGCTTTGTGCTACCACTTTGAAAAATTAGGTCCTAGCTAACTCGGTAACCAAACAGAAATACGGAAATTAAAGTGTTTAGACTTTTTTAATAGAGAAATAGTGGAGAGGCAGTGAGTAACTTTAAGCATTTAGTTTTTAAATCCTACGCGTATGAGGCGAACTACTTTCTGCTCAGGGGAATTACTATTTTCTTCGAACTTGCAATATTTCGTCATTTCAGCTAAATCACAATTTATCAAAATAATATTATTATCAGCGTGTTCTCCCAAAATTCCTGAGTTTTCTGGTATAACTTTTATTGAGATTGATGCCCGGATAGTGAAATTACAGCTTTGGCAAGATTTACAAAAATGTTACATGTGTTTTAATTTAATAACTTTACTTCTGTTGTTTTTATGAAAAATGTAAAATTAGGCTACCACAATGTTCTCTGTGTTAAATTACTTCTGAAAGTTGTCTCATCTCTGTATCTAATTTTGATCAGCTGTAATAAATTCCTAAACTTGGCACGTGGTTTCATTGTGAAATAATCTCTAAAATCTTTATACAATCTGTTCTACTGCATGGAATTGCTTGAAATTAATATATGTGATATTAGATTTTGAGGTCTCTCAGGAAATCTACTTTTTATTCCGAATGCTTTCTAGGTTTTTGTGATAAAAACTGCCAAAAGTGAAGTGCATCTAATGAAGTGTTAAAAAATTGATTTAAGTTATTTATACGTCCAGAAACTACGGAATTTTAGTGAATTTATATTTTAATTGAGTTATTATTTCTTTAAAACTACTTTATTTTATTCGAAAATGTGCAGAAATCGTGAAATACCAAATATTAGAAATCTATTGTTTGTTGAACTTAATTATTATGGATTATCACATTTCAGGTTAGTAAAAGGTTTTTAGATTATTGTAGAAAGTTAATTTAGTTGCTTTATTAAATGTTGAGCTACTTTATTGCTCTTAAATCAGTTTAGAAATAACGAAATGCTTACATAATAGAAGTACCGGTACATTATTTAAAAACTGAATTATTGAAGATTTTCTTATTTTCCGTTTATTTAGTTTTTTTTTACTGTTATACAAAGTTTATATACGGCTTTTATTAAATACTAACAGTCTTTACTGAATTTAAATTGGTTTAGGAATGGTGAAATTGAGCTATAGCAAGGTTTATTATTTAGAAATTGAATTTGAGTGAATTAACCTATTTCCTCCCAAGATAATGTTTTCTTACTGTTATAGAAAGTTTATTTAGGTCTTTTATTAACTTTTGAATACCTTTACTGCTCCTAAAAGAGTTTATTTGGTCTGTTTGGTCATGGTATCTTCATGCTATATAAAGCCTCACTCTCCTAACCTATACAAGCCACGAAACTATTTGTTACTGAAAAGTCAGCTCCCCCCCTATGCCTAAAGGTGAGAAGCTAGAATTTAACAAAATTCTAAGGTGCTTACAAATTCCTGTTGTCAGAGTAAAGATGTCTTTGAACTTTGAACAATAAAATATTGTACTTTAAAATCTGTGTTGAGAACAATCTTTTGATAATACCCTTCATTTGAAAATCCCATTATTAAAACCATATTGGTTGGTGTCCGGTCTAATTAAATTAAATATTTCAGAGAACAAAGTATAGGAAAGAATTTAGATTATGAACATCAGGACTATCAACATTAAAACATCATAAAGAAAAGAACACCCACCCAGCAGCAATTTTTTCCTACAATAGTTATTTTAAGGGAATAAATGATTATTTCAAAATATGGGTGGGTGTACGGGGCAGATAACAAAATAAAATGAAATAATATATTGAAAATCCGTAAATATACCTAAAGAAGAACCAAAATACAGTAAAAGGTCGATAATCCAAACATCAAAGTCAGTTTACCTGAACAACCTCCCACCCTCATTTTTTTGTGCACTATTTCAGAGAAGCATCAACTTTGTTTCCATTTAAAGATTTACAGTGCAGTACAGTACATGTTTGCACTTGTTATTTTTGTGAATTCCACTAACAAAAAACTAGGCACGATGAGTTTAATCCTTACACCTTGCATTTCCTATTGTATTATCGCCACAATACCCACATGACCAACTGGACTCTAGCTTTGATGCTGAATGTTTGTTGTAATCATGATGTGCCAGTGGTTTAGAAATCTGAAACCTGCTGTGTCCATCCTGTTCCTTTCTTATTTATTTGAAAGTTTCTAACAACAATATTTTTAAAACAAAACAATTACAGCAGGTGTAAGTTCCATTTGACTGTGTTCATCAGTTCTGTTGACTTTAGTATCTTCTACCAACATTATACCCCTATAATTGCATCATTTTTATCAAGGAACTATAAATGTTTGACAATTGAAACTAAGCATTGAGTTTTTGATAAAATTTCAAAGATAGGCCATCTTTATCTAAAATTTATGATGTTGGAAGAGAATCTGCAAACAAGTGTTGAGTCATTTGCACTTCAAAGAAAGCAATGAAGAAAGTCTCATTATTTTTTCAAAAAAAATTGTCTCTCAAAGAATTCTGTTATATGTTAACTGATTTGTGGAATTTTGTTACCGAAAAAAATTTAATGAATGCATCGATTCAACTGTGGCCTATTGCAATAAAATCCGAAGATCTGTTGAAGGAGATGAATGAGATATTTACAGCAATCCCTGTATTTGGAAACCAAGAGAGAGATGACACAAGAGAGTGACTAAAAAGTTACAGTGATACTTTAGGATTTCCCATCTTGGATGACAGTGCAATTGTGAATTCCATTAGAGCAACTTATGCTGCTCAAAATGATGCCAATAAAGATGATGACAAAGATTATTTCAACTGGACCAACAGATGCTGCTGCATTCACTGCAGTTCAGACTGCCATGACATGGTACGAGCGGCAACTTGAACGCAATCCAACCCAACTTCTTTTGATGAAGAGAATGAACGATTTAGTATTAATGAAGATCCTCAAAATGAAGCAGAAGAAAATAATATTCTTTTGCTCAGGATGTTTAAAGTTGTAAAGAATAAAAGCAAAATATACTTAGGTATATTTTTTATCTGAACAAATTGTTAATCCAATCCAGCCTCGATCCCAATTAGTTCAGATTATCAATGATCTACTGTAAATAAACAAGAATAGTAAAACTGAAAAATATGAATTTAAACATCACCTCTGGTTAGTGTTGCTTCAAGTAAGATATTGGGGTTAGAGAAAAGGAGAGGGGGAGATTTAGGGCAATGATGAGAGATTAACGAGGTGATTGCCTGGTGCACAGTTGTACTAGTAGGCCAGCTACCAACTTCTACGTTACTGTTACTGTTACTGTTAGGGAGTACTCAATTAAATGGGCAGTAAAGCATGAATTAAAATTATTTGTCTCTTGGAAGGTGACATGGACAGTGACTGGTATGTTTTGATTCTGGGCAAATACTGTCTGTTGGTGGCCATTTGTTCTTATGGCTAGTGGATTGGTGGACAAATCTATGTAGGAAGCTAGGCAGTAGTTGCAGGTTGACTGGTATATTACATGGGATGTTCTCAGAGGCATGTCCTATGATGGGAAAACTTTCCCTGGCAACGGGATTGGTGAAGGTGGTGGAACCAGGTGTATATTGCACACCTTGAAGTGGAGTCTATTGGATTGATAAAATTCTTGGGGCTGTCGGGTGGGATGGAGAAGACCATGTTTGTGGACTAGGAGCTGGCTGAGGTTAGGGACGGCCTGAAGGAAATCATAACATTGCCAAAGGATTCAGTTAATGAATTTGAGGCCTGAGAAGTACAGCATGACCACAACCAGACAATGGTTGGATTTTTAGTGTTTTGGTTGGTCGAGTGGCTGAGCAATCTATGATTTGGAATGTGCAAGCTGTTTGCGAACTTCATCCAGTAGGTAGTTGCCAGATATCAGTGCTCGGGTTGTTGTTGTTGTTGCTTTAGGGCATGTCAACAGTGAAGTCATTAGGGAGCTAGGTGCTTGGGAGATTTTGTTTGGATACCATGTGAGAGACTGCTGGTTAGAGCATGTATGATTCCCATGAATGCCAAGACTATAGGGGAGGGAATGTTTGGTATGATAACGATGCCAACTGTCAAATCAACATTACAGTTGTAGGTTGGTAGTTTTTGTGTACCAAAAAAAATAAGGTAGTCACCCAGTAAAATGTTGTGGCATGGAAATAGCTAGTGATGATATCACTGGGGAGTCTGCTGAAGTACATGTAAAGGACAGCAGTAGGATTTTAAACAGAAGGACTGCAGGGAAGTAATGTAGTAAGTCATTCTTATGGTAGTAAGTCAATCTTATGATGAAGTTTTTGATTAATGGACTCAAGATAAGGAGGGAACTTGGTATGAATTAAGGGTTATGGTCAATTTTAGAGATGCAGGGTGAGTTGTGTGAAATATTTTTTTTTGCCTGAGGGGACTTTTTCCCCCAAAAAGCTGCAGCAGGAAATAAGGACTTGTGAAAGGTTTTTGTAATACTTTGGTATGATTGTTGTTTGTCTGCTTCATATTTCCCCATCCTCTGCCACACTTCCCTCTCTCCTCCCATTCCTACTCACAACTGCCAACTCTGAGGCTCAATGCGTGCTCATCTGACCTACATACCATGTGTCTCGTCTCATTGCATGAATTTTTTTTTGTGTGTTTGACACTGTTGTTCTGCCTTTAGGTCTAGTAATTGATGGTTCTGCTTTCTCTTTCCAGCCTTGCTTTTATTGCTTAAAAGCATTTACCATCTCATTATTATTGTAAAAGTTCTGATTTTGTAATTACTGTGTATATTTTGTTGCAAATGCTCTCAAACCAGAATACATTCTGTGCTAATGGACAGAATGTATACTAGTTATGGTAGATTTAATTGGAATTGAACAACTACACTAGTGTAGGAAGAGACCATATGGCACAGTGTTTGAGGGTCATGCAGTTGAGTCTATTGATATTTTTTAGAGTATGGAATCCTAATTCTTTGGGGTTTAATTCACACTGAGATGATTTTTTTTTTTTTTTGTCACTTCGTAGATGTCATGGTGAACTGATTTTAGATTTTCCCACTATTAAAAATAAGTGATTTTCTGATTGCTGGAATTTGTTGCAGCACTGTTTGTATTTTCTGTATCTTAATTATACATTTTCTGTTGAGAAAAGTTTTTGAAGGAACATTTTTGACATGATCCATTTTATCTTGTTTTTGTATGTCATTACTAGGAAGGAATGCAGAGGATGGACAAAAGTGTATTATGAACTAAATGTATGCCTTATGGTTATAAGCAAATAGATTCAACTACTAAGTGGTCAGTGCAGGTCTCTTAGAGGTTATCTTTCATATAGGAATGCTTTTCTTCCATATCTGAAATAGAAAAATAATCTTTGGTGTTATTAATAGTTCGCCTGTATTCTGAATGTTTCATCATAGCAACATGTAATCTACCATGTTAAGATACACTGGGTGAATCAAAAGCACCATTCAGAACACACATACAGAAAAATAATTACTGATTATCACTGAAATTTTTGCAATACTTGCAAAAAAAAGAAAAAAAAAAATTTTCCCCAGGCATTCACAGTTTATCAGGTATTCAAGATTTTATTTCTCAAGATATTCCTTCAATTTTAAAGATTTATACTGAACGAAATAATAGAATAATAATAAGAATTTTAACCGCATATATATTTTATTATATTAAAATTTTATATTTGTTATACAAGAGTCAGTCGAAAACTAATGCCTTCTATTTTTTTTTTCTCTCTCCTTAAATAATTTAGTTAAGTGAAAAATAAGAATTTAAGGCAATTCCTCAAACCTTTTACTGCATTAGCAACTTCCTGTGTCAGCAGGTAGCAGCACTGCATCTGCTTGGAAAATATCTGACATCAAAGTTTGTGCTAGAGAGCATTCTATGACTGAATTCTTCAATGTGGACAGTAAAATGCCCATTCGCATTCATGGAAGACTGAAAAATGTGTACACTGATACAGCAGTGGATTCCAGTACTGTTAAACGATGGTTTCGTTGTTGTAACCATTGGCCGACCAGAATAAAGAGATAAGAAAAACTTACTTTGCTTCCAAGTTTCTCAAAAGACAAAAAAGTGACCAGTGATGAAACGTAAGTTAGTGTTTTTTTTTTTCTTACTAGAAGAAAAGAGGCTGTCAACGGAATGGCAACATAACCTCCCCGAGGAAGAAAAGATTCAAAGCTGTGCAATTGGCAGGGAAAGTTATGTGATGGTATTCTGAGAAACAGAAGGTGTAATTATAGTTGATTTTTTGGAGCAGGGATGCTTCATAAATTCTGTCCCATATATCAAATCCCTGAAAAAGCTCAAAGCATATCTTCAGTGAGTTGGTCCAACGAAAGCTGTAGCCAATTTTCTTCTCTTGCATGACAGTAGAAGACCACGCACCAGTCGTCACACCACTGAAAAGATTGTGAAAATTGGATGGGAATTCTTGCCGCAACTTCCATATAGCCATGACATAGAACCATCAAGTCGCTAAAAGAAAGTCATCATTGTATTCACTTTAAAGAAGAGAAGGCCATGACAATGTCTGTACATTAAAGGCTTAGAAAGCTTTTTACAACAATGGAATACATGCCCTTGTTTATAGATGGACCAAAACTGTGGAAATGGATGGAGATTACACTGAAAAGTGACAAATTACTCATCAATGTTGTGGTTTTCTAGTTATGTAATTGCATCTGAATTTCTTGATAATTAAAAGAAGAAAATAGTAAACATTAGTTTTTGACTGATCCTAGTATGTGACATAACATCCATAATTGTATATCTTTATATTTATCTCATTTGTACTTATGCCTATGCCTGTAATAATATTTCAACCATAATCTGTTAGCATGAAAGGCCTCCACCTTCCCAATGCTTCTATGTAATGTCTGTGTGTGTTTATCGAATCTTTCACCAAGTTGAATTTGCTATGGCAAACAATCCATATAAAAGTTCAAGTTGTACTATTACAAATATGTTGTATCCATAATCCAGAAATGCATTAATCTTTCAATGTGCTTATAGCCTTTTGCTCCTCTTCTTCCCAAAAAAATTTCTGATCATTTCAAAACATGTCCATGCTTGTTTTCTTTGTTAATTAGACACATTTAAAAATCCAAATTGTTCTAAAGTTTTGTAATTTGAGATCCAACAGAAACACCTTCTTTTTTTCTGGTGAATGAAGTACTTAAAACTTCTACATTTTGCACCAATAGCCATTCTGAAGTGTTAGAAAAGATCTAGCTGGGATAAAGTAAATACTCATGACCAACTAGACTCTATGGAAAAGTATTTGCTTCTCCCACTTCACAATTTCTTGCAGACCTGTTTTTTTTTATATATTGATGCTTGCTGTGTAGACATCTTGCTGCATTTTCAATCCCATTGTAACTATTTGAGTTGCCAAGCATCTTCCATTTTTTGTTCTTTATATTAATTAAACAAAGAATTTCATTCATTGTTTCCTAAATTTAATCAATCAAACTGGCATATACTAAAAGTACAGATGATATTATGGGGCCAACCTCTTCAGACCCTGTATCTGATGCTTCTATAAAGAATTTCCTGCCTTTTAGATAGTTAAATTTCAATTTCATACTACTTAGCAAACCTCATAACTCCATTTCATTCATTAGCAATATAGTGCCAACTTGAAGAATTCCCCCCCTCCCCTCTTGTTTCAGCAATCCTTGTAATTCCAAAACATTAAAGAATCAAGTAAAGGTAATTTTTGCAAACCTCTTAACTCTGGTATTTTAGTTTATGAGTTGGCAGATCTAGTAACTTCCATGTTGAGCAGTGTTGCTCTATTTTTTATTTGTCTTTACACAGAGATATTTTCTGTTTTACGGCTGGAGTCTAAATACTCTCAAAAAGTAAGTATCACAATCATTATAATTGCTACTAATAAGTTCTTAGCATACTAGTGAAATGTTGAAAATATCCAGTAAATATTAATCGGGATTTAAGAGATTTTCTACTAGGTTAATTTGTTAGTGTAATGAAGGAGTTGAGAGGTTTCTACGTTATACAAAATGTTAAGTAGCCTTAAAAATTTTTACTCAGGTTATCAACTTTCTGAAAATCTATTAATATAACAGAAGAAATGTTAAAGCTATGCAAAACATATCACCAATTTAAAAAAAAAAAAAAAATGCATTTTCATTAATTTTAAGTTAAAGCTTCAAAATACATAAACCGAATTGGAGATACGGGGTAAAAATTTTAATTTGGTTGACTTCTCTTCGGGAGGACGGCGGTTCGAATCCCCGTCCGGGCATCCAGATTTGGGTTTTCCATGGTTTCCCCAAATCACTCCAGGTGAATGCCGGGATGCTTCCTTCAAAAGGCCATGGCCGAATTCCTTCCCATTCCTTGCCCCCATCCTTTCCCGTCTCTAAAGACCACGTTGTTAAAAAGGGACGTTAAACTGTTACAAAAAAAAAAAAAAAAAAATTGGTTGACTTCTATTTTTAAATATTTATACTTTACAGAATGTCAAGAGGAAGGATGCAATTAGAAATGGCCCTAGATCAGGATTTTCCTGTAAAAAATTACCTCTGACCAAGATGTCTCCATGGGAACTTTTGTAATTAATGCTGATGGAATATTATTGAAAGTGAACGAATCAAATGAAAATCTGATAAAGGAAACTGATTTAAATCAAGGTGAAGAGGAAAGAATAATCTGGACATAAGTGCAAATAACTCAGCTTTACAGAATTTGGAGACAATTGGAAATTTGAGGTGTTGTGTAAGCAGGGTAATGAAAAAGCAACCCCTGCCGGTGAGGTTAATCAGGATGTTAGAGGTCTCCAACTGGGGGAGAACCCTACCTAAAGAGCATGCAAAAAAGAAGCATTGTGTAAAACCAGCCACTTAAAAAAGTAATGAGTTGAAAGCAGCTAGAAAATTCAGAAAAGCTTTATGGTAAGAGAAACTCTGATGATTGAAAGTGAACGTATGATATACAAAGAAAAGAGAGGAAAAAGAAGCCATGATGCTCATGTAGAAGGAAAGATAAAAATTTGTTACATTGTGCAGCTATAACAGATAAAGACAGAGAAGAGAAATTTAGAGTTTTGGTGCCTTGAGTGACAAGGTAAAAAGATGTTTGTAAAATTTTTGATGAAGTAAACAAATATTAAAAGGGCCATAGATCGAAAGGAGAGTGAAAGATGCAAAAGTAAATACTAATGCCAGTATTCATTTTTTAAAAAAGAAGAACCTGTACAGTTCTTGTTTGTAAAACCAGTCTTTGAACACCTTATCAATTGGCTAATGACTGCAATTAATAGGCAAAAAAAAAAAAAAACATCAAGATTCAACAGCAGGTGATACAAATAATGCTACCATAACAGTGCCTGCCACAAAAGGACTTATAAATTCAAAAGAGGCTCAATCTCTTGAGTTTTTTAAAGCATTACCTAAAGTTGGATCACATTATTGTCAAAAATCATTTATCAGATTTTTATCTTGAGCCAAATTAGAAATCCAAATGGCAATTAATTATATTGCTTCTACAAATAGAATTGGTGCCCAAAATAAATAACAATAGGTTCTCACAGACATTTGAAGATCATAGTCTAAGTCTATTTCAACCTAAGAAGGATTTGTCTGATATCTGTGAATCCTTTAAAACTGAGAATTTAATGAAACTCACATTATAATAAAAAATTAAGTTTGAATGGAAATGTAGTCAGATTAGGCAAACTCAAAATATATTACTTTTACTATGAATTTAAAAGTTTTACTGCAGTCCCCTAAATAAACAGTTTCAAGTCATTATTACAAAATGAAACGTTCAGTTCATAAGTTTACAACCTAAGTGCCAATTTTGGTCATTGTTTTCTTTGGAATGAGACAGAGGTTGGTTTGACATTAAATCAGTTTCCAAGAGTTTTATCAAGTTTTGTGCTTTCACAGTTTCTTCTACCAGAAGACCAAGAAAAACTTGTACTGTACAGTGATGGATGTTCTTATCAAAATAGGAATAAACATGTTTCCAATACCTTGTTGCACATATCTATCACAAATGATGTGGTTATAGAACAAAAGTACTTGGAACTAGGACACACACTGTTGGAGGCTAATTCTGTATGTATTCTACCATTGAACAGAGTGTAAGGTACTCTTTAGTTCACCAAAAGCACTCCCACTAACCATCCCCAGCAGTAAAATATCTATAGATCGATTTTGAAGTCGCTTATGTTGAACTTGGAAACAAGAACAGGTAATTGTCAACTTGAAGGGATTTTCTTGCATTCATTTCCACAGTGAAAACTCATCATTAGAATCATTTTAAAATGTATTCATTATATCGGGAAAAATTTATTTTAAGAGATAATTCGGTTTGTTCACATTTTGAAACGCACGATCAGGAAATATAAAATTTTAGATATTAAATATCTTTGAATTGAGTAAAACTTCAGCTGAACTGTTATCACCAGCTATAGTCAGCACTGTGCCAAGTATTTTGATTGTAAAATTAACTAATTTGGCAAAGTTTAATTAGTGGTTTTAATTATGAGAAAAATATAATTTTTAACTAAAAGCAATATAATTGAGAAATTTATATCAGTAGATAGCCTAAATGAAGTGGATCATGAATATATAATGGTTTTGGTAAAAAGTTTAAGCATTTGTTAGATAATTAAGTTTTAAAAGATCGATTGTCGCTAATTGTTGTTGTAGTGCCTAAGATTGCACCAAGTTGGCGACGTAGGAGACTTCAAGGTTGAGCTTACAGAAACCTTTTTGAATGCTAAGTTAAGTTAAAACAGATAGAATGTGATCGTATGAAGCCCTTGTATAAATTGCAAGTTGAACTATTTTGTACTTTAGAGATATTAATTAAAGGAAAAAGTTACTGATGTCATAGGCCTGGCAAAGCTTATAAAAGACCAGGCAGCTATCATGAATTGCTTCATTCTTTTGCCGGAAAGTGATCGCCTAACTTCACGCTAGTTAGCGGGGCGAACCGCTCCGAGCGGTAGTGGTTGCGGCAAATTCCAACATGCTATAACATTCAGGTACTCACTAAAGTTGGGGGACTTAACTTAGTTTGTCTTCTCGTATGAATGCGCTTAACCTATAATCCTCAATGAAACTGTTGTTTGATGCTTTATCCACATTTCTGGTACCGACATTGTAAAAGTGAACTTAATTTCAAGAGTGTAAGTATTGTAAAAATTAAAACTGTGTCAAGTGAACTCATTTCATTATACCCTTCGTATTTGGGACTTATAATAGTAATTCGTGGCAGCCAACTTGTTAAATGTTAAAGGTACCAGAAAGGCTACACAGGTCAATAACTTAATTGTTCATAGTTTAGGCAAAAGTGTTACCACCCCCAAACAACATTATTGCCTAACAAGAGGATGTACCTACGGACTACATCTCAGTGTGCACAGAAGCATGGAAGTCTCTCACTAACTCAGTAAAGTATCTTGACCATTCTTTTTTCAAATCATTTGACAACTATCTGTATTATAAAAGTATTTGTCCTGGAAGAGATGTTGGGTCGTCACGTGTTGTTGATGTAAAAGCCTACCGCTATTTTCCAGAAGATAAAATTCAATATAAGTTAGCTTCACTGATGACTGAACAGATCTGCCAATGCAAAAGAACAAAAACATGACACCTATCCCTTTTGGGACCTTTTCTACTCAGCACAATGGCAAAATCAAAATTAAGTAATAAAAGTTTGATGATGTGCAAGATCTAAAATCTGTTTTAGAATGTGATTACCATGCATTTTATGACAATATACCCTTTATTTGATTTAATTTGTTGAATCGTTAAATCAAGTGCAGTGTAGTGTGTTCTTGAAAGTTGCGTAATCAAAAGTATAATTTCCGGTAAAATGTGGCTGTGTCGTACGCAAGTCTTGCGCAAGCCTAGCCACTTACATCTGTTGACTTGAAGAAGGGTTTTGCCTGAAATATTGTATTTTCTTTGTTTTTGTGTTGCTGCTGCCCTCCTCCTCAACTTTGGTGAGTGTTGAGTGTATTTCATCTGCTTTTCAATATAAATATTGCCTCACGGCATTTCTTTCCTTTCATTGATACCGAAAATTGCAATTTGTATGATATCAATGAACATTAAAAAACATCTTGCAATCAAATGTTGAGGATACTGTTGAAATAAAAATCATTTTTTTTTTTTTGTGTAAAATTTGTCATTTAGGAGTATGCTAATTAGTATGACTGTATGATCCAATGTCAGTTCTCCTACCTGCTGTTTTCACTAAGCCATCAATGTTGCAAAGAAGTGAATTGATTTGTCAGTGGCAACATTAGTAACAAGAGATGTATCTCCGTGTCTAAATTCAGTAATATTTGTATTTGACGGGAAGGAGTGTGGGAAGATTGTATCCCACTAAATTATACTCCAGCAATTCACCCTTTGGCTCGATAACAACCAGCAGTAACACATTGTGCAGCTGAAAAATAACATAGACATTAATGATTCAAAATAATACCAAAATATCAATTGTGCCACCAATTATGAATTTTTATATTCTTTTCACAAAAAATATGTGCCTGATAAAGAATTTCTTATTTCAGTCATGAGTTTCCATGGCAATGTCCTCTATAAACACTTCTTTTCAAAAAAGAAAAGAACATTTGTCAAACATTGTAATTGTTTAAATCACTGTGATAGCTATTTGTAAGAAAATTGCTGCCCATGGATACCTATCATAATTTGTTTTCAAGATGGGAGGCAAATGTTGCTAAGTTTATTATCAAATTCAGGCAAGTAGAAAAATTTAATTTTTGTAAGCTGTTAAAAAAGTTTGTTTTTCTTATTTTACAGGGATGTTAACAGCAGCTGCTTCTCTAGGTTTGATATATCTATGGGATATTGAAGGGGGTTTGACACCTATTGACAGATATTTTTATACAAATGAAGATAATATTAAGGTAATTCAAAATCCAAATCCTCTGAATCATGCTGCTTATTTTTAATTTAGAGAAAACAGTTTCAGAACTTTGCATCATTCCTTGTTTTTTAATAAATTACTGACAAAAATAAGATTTTCAGTAGAGTGGTATTGCATCATACCATTAATTTACTCTTTATTGTACTCTACAAGTACTGTTACAGTTCTTTGATTGCTTTAGGTTCTGGTACAGGATGAAGTATATGTAAATGTTTTGTGTGAGTATGCAGTCTTCTTAGGAAGTTACTTTATATGTGGAAGACATTTTAACAGATGAACTGTTTGTTGTAAGGTATCTTAGAATTTCTGGAAATTCTAATAAAACAGTTTGTTTATAGTAGAACAGGCATAAGAGGAGTACCCGATACCGCAGCTTAGAGTCATATATGCAGCAAATTAAAGCCCTAAATAGCCAATACAGATACTAAATCAACCTTAAATAGTAAAAATCAAGCTTTAAACATACCTAAACAGCTGTATTGGAGTATAATACAACACAGTGAATTCAATTTCTAGTAACGAAGTAATTTCACCATATCACAACACTTTCACCACTTTAAAAGTCCTTCGTAATAATAATCAGCCACTAGTAAATAAATTTGCTCATAAAGAAACAATAATAAAGAATTTAAAGCCTAAAACACTGGTAAGAAAATATATCAAGCAAACTTGCACTCTAAACTTCATTGAACCATGTTTTTGAAGCAGTATTTACAATCAGCTAATAGTTTGAGACAAACGTAATATCTTCCGGTACAACATGCTGAAATTTTATAAAGTTTTATACAGTTAGATGAGTCAAACAGTATTTTCAAATAAAATGCATTCAAGTCTCCATGCTTTCGGAGACACTTTTAATTATTACGAGCCCGCCACGTAAAGTCAGTGAAAGAAAATACTTTTAGAATAGGTAATAATAGCCTCTAAACCGAATTCCATAAGCTTTTTTGAGTAACATGCAGTACTTTAATAATAACAATAGGGAATAGTGATTTTGGCTCATGGCAGCCCTGACCAGGAAGTGATATATTATTAGAAATTAATTATAAAGCAAATACAGCAGGTAGAGGCGAGATTAATAGCTCCCTAAGCATTTGAGATGCCATAGAAATATGTTTTAAAGCCCTCAGGATAATATTTTCACACTCAATGTTGGTGATGACGTCACAGACAGCATGGTTAAAAAGTTTTTTATCCAAATGAATAAACTGGCCGTGTTTTGTATTAAAGGGAAGCTGTTTCAATTAGAAGCTCTAAAAACTTTGTTTGAACTTTCTATTCCCCAAATAGACAAAGTTATTGACAATTGCATCGTAGGACTTGAAATCACCTTAATTCACTTTTTACAGGGAATCTGTTAATCCCACAGAAAATTTCATAAGGACATAAAATGCTAGTTACACAAAAATCTATATACTTATAAAGTTTCAGAACCCTACATGCAGTATTAGCGGATATCGTAGAACTAGTTTTTTAGTACCAGGGTACCACTCCGTCAGTTTGGCCGGGTTCATATAGGCTATGACTTGTGCAGCCATGTTAAGATTTGGTTCAGTCGGTGGTGAGCTCTTGATGTAGTAGGGTGTAAGCAGCGAGTCGCGCATAGGGGGAGTTGAAGCCGGAAGAAAATCAACCATGCTTCTTGGCATCCATCTTGGGATTTAGATAGCATGGTGCAACATGTACATCTGATATGTGACTTTCATATTTTAAATGCAGTCTGTCTGGTTTTATTTCATGATCTGCAATCATTTATTTTGGTGAAGGAGATTCTGATTGTCCTCAACTGTAATGTACATTTAAATTATTTTTCAAGAATATAGTGAAATTTGACTTTGAAACAATAGCAGTGATTTTAATTGTGGTAGTTAACCTAACCTTTCCTTGCTTGAGGCTGAATCAAGACAAGTGGTGGCCGTTTTGAGTTAATAAGTTCATAATTCAAAGCCTACAGACTACACGGTTACAATTGAAATGATAGCGCACATGATAACACCGGTATAGCGTTCATCCCTTACATTGTACTTAAAAGCAACAAAATGTACAGAAAGTTTTTCTTAAATCTTGTGTGCATATTTCTTTAGTGGCCTTCTATTATAAAGAACATATCCTATTAAGCTGTTTTTCAAGGAATTTACTCTTTGTTTCCGAATTTTTGTATTGGGTTCACCAGGACTTTCTCAGTCTCTGTTCTTAATAGTTGTGAAATACTATGGTGCTTCCTTCAGAACTTTTTGTTATTGAAACAACATTTGTGTTTTTATGTTTAATAAGTTCTTTTCAAGTAAGAATTTCATTGATCCATCATGTTAAACTAGCATCACCAAAGAAAGTTTTCTGGATTAGCTTTATAGACTTAAAATCATTAGAAATGTAAGGATAATATTTACTTTCATTATTTAGATTACTGATTTTGTTTTTCCAGAATTAATAATTAAGGACTGTCATTCACTATAAATCTGATTTTATTCAATACATTATATTATTCACTATATTTATATTCAGTTCCATTTTGCAAATTAGAGTAGATAAATGACCTAATAAATTTTATCCTTTTACAAATTCAGGGTCTAATTAAGTGTAAAATATTCTGTTTTCATTAAAATGTTTTTTCTCCTTTAACCAATAACCAAAAAATAATAAGACCACTGAACTTGAAGATGTGGTACCATTAATTAAATTCTGTTATAAATATTCTTTACTGTTTGGAAAACCAAAGTTGATAGTAAATATTTACTAGAAGTTATATGTTTTCTACGATATTTCAGTCTGGTTCTCTACTGGCAGTGGGAATAGTCAACTGTGGTGTTCGGAGTGAATTTGAACCAGCAAAAGCACTGTTAACAGAAGAATATGTTTTACATGAAAGCAACACTCTTCGCATTGGAGCTATACTTGGTAACTTTAAAATGTCAACTCATTTTTCTACAAGTTTCATAAATGTAAATGTTGCCGTAGTTATTAGATGGAAACAAAATTCACTAAAAGATTATATTCAAAATAAAAATATATTTATTTTTTGAATTCATTGTTGTTTGAGCCTAAATATTGCACTGAATAGATATTCACTTGTTTTTTGGTATAGCATTAGTTTCAAACATTTGATGCAGTGAGAAAAATTATTTTAATTTTGTGCTTATAGCGTTTTGATTTTAGTATTAGTTTATGGGTATATTGATACTGCTGTCAGACAAGTTACTTATTCATATGAATTTTTTGTTTATCACCAGGTCTGGGATTGGCCTATGCAGGCTCAAATCAAGAAGATGTATTGAAGCTCCTGCGTAAAGCATTGCTTAGTGAAACTTCTACCCCAGAAGTTATCGGTCTCTCTGCAATAGCTTGCGGATTAATTGCAGTTGGCTCTTGTAATGACGAGGTTGTCACTGATATCATCAAGTGCCTGCTGGAATTGTCACCTATTCTAGAAACAAGCACATATGTGCGTTTCTTGCCCTTGGGACTTGGCCTTTGTTTCCTTGGTTTGTGAAATCAGAAAATTCTGGATTTGAATATGGCACAAAAGCACCAAGGTGGGAAATTCCAAGGTCGATTTTTTAGTAAAAATACTTTTATGCCTTAATCTCAAAAGTGGTTTAGAAAATGACTAGATTAGTTATTAAAAGTTATTCACACAAGTTGGACCACAATATTTTGTAATGTTTGAATAAAAGTCATTTTACATCAAATATATCATAGACATCATTTTGGGAACATTTTCAAAAACTGAATGAAATTTTTATTAATGAATGAAATTGCTGTTAATATTGGTAAATGTCTATTTTAGATTTAAGCTAAACTAAAACTATAGAAAATATCTACAATATTTCATGCATATAGGATTTGGAGACATTATTAATCATATCTATTGAAAAATTGCATATTTATGACATCAAAATTTCATGTTGAATATGCATTATGTTTGGGGTTGATTTCCTACACATAATGTGGAATTAAGATCTATTTTAATTTTTAAATTGATCAACAGGAAAATTTTTCCTTTTTATTGATTTCTGCACTATTTGGGGATGTTCCTGTAAATAAATCTGCGTTCCCGAAATGATGAAATAAACTCAAAACAAGTTTTCAATCAAATAATTTATGCATTGTTACATTTCAACATATTTACTGCATCCTGTTATATCAAATAAAATAAATAAAAAGCTTGGCCTTATAACACAAATTACTGTAGGCTTTTTCAAAAATATCAATATTATTCTCAAATTAATGCTGTAATACTGACAGTTGTTTTCTTTTTTAGCAATGATGTGGGTATAATTTGAATCATATTTTCAATTATCAAATATATTTGGAGCCACATTTAAAAAATTTGGCACTTTTTTTGTTTAAATATCCAATTTTCAGTATTATTTATTAATAAAAGAATATTATTTATTTATTTAAATTCTTCCAAAGCAAATTTCCCACTTCGTGGTTTTGTGCCATATGTGTTTCATTTAGTTTTCATATACATCTAAATAACATGGTTATTTGTCATATACAATAGAATATGTTTCTTGTATTGCAGCTCAGAATGTTGTATTAATACATATTGTCAACATTTGCTTTAATTGTAATTCAAGAATGACCATATTACTAATGTCCATAAGCGTAAATTAAGTTCGGTAAAAATTATTAAATCCATATTTATGGAATTGAAATGAAGAAACTAGAAAGGTTAGAGACAAAGAAGATCCCTTCTCCCCCTCCTCCCAAATTGTGTAAGTGAAGGGTATAACAACAATTGAACTACTTTCCATTGTTAAATACACTATGAAAGGTTAAAAATATGATACATGATGAATTTTTGTATCTGTTCTTAATAAATTGGTATATGTAGTGACCCAGAATGTATTTTTAATTGCTTAAGAGCCACTGTTGTTGTTGTTGTGGCTTTAGGGTGTGTCAACACGAGGTCATTAGCGCCCTAAAAGAGCCACTAATATGCAGGATACTGACATGAATATAAATTTGGAAAGGTTTAGAATGGAAGACATGGATCATGGAAAATCACACAAACATGACATGACCAATTTGTTGACTGAAACCTAAATACAAGATTTTAAACTGGCACAGAAAATTAAATTGCCCAACAGATTCAGAAGGCCATAGTTCAAATATTGGCCTTAGCCAGAATTTTTACAGACCTAACCTTCAACTCTGTGAAACACACATTGGAAGCCCAATGGTTCGGATTCCATATAAAACTGTAGATTTGCTGTACCTGCCAGTATTACCAGGTTTGGTTAAGAAAACCACAATAAGAGGCATATTGCATACCAAATCAAAACTCTGTCACTCCGCAGCTAACTACCCTATGGTGGCCTCCTGGACAATAATGACATACCCATTTACTTTATTACATCAGCTATAATCACTGCTTTGGTCTGACAAAACATTCCAAATGGTACCTTGTGAAATTTAGCTACAACAGTCCTTCATAGAGAATAACAGATGCATTTACTGGCAATGGTAGTGTAGTATACTGTTTGAGTCTACTAATTTTTAGTTTACCCAAGTTATGCAATTTAGTATCTACCAGTCTTGAGTGATATATGGTTAGCGAAAATAAGAAGTTGTAATAGACTGAATTGCTTAAAAATGACAGAGTTTATTCATTTGATTTGTGTATTGTACAGAGTGCCAAACTAGGTGCCATGTCGTTTATTGAGATTATTTCTTCAAACAAATTGAAGCATATTTTCCTATAAGTGGATCTTCAGATGTGATTAAACCCTTTTAAGCTTCATTTCACAGGTCTAGTAGTTTGTCAGTGATGATGCAGTTTACTCATGCACTATCAATGTTATATATGATGATCGCAGAGCTTTCTCGCAATCAAAATGCCTACCACGAGTGATATGTTTGACTTTGTGGTTCAATGTGGGGCTTCTTATACATGCCAGCCAGCACCCGTTCAAATTTTGTTTACAGAGAAGCCAGTTGAGCAATACTGAAGTGTGCCTATGAATCATCTACAAATATAAATTTTCCAGTAGTGGTTGTTTAAAGGGGAAATAAATAATTCGCTCAAATGTGATACATATTCAGAAAGAGAGGAGATGATCCAAGAAAACGGACAAAACAGGACTGCTCTGCTTTAACTTACACAGCCAATATTTCTTTGATAGTTTATCTGTGAATTAACAGCACAAACATCAAATCGCATGTGATGTAGTCGCTTGCACAGCTAGTATTATATACTTGTAGCTATAAGGTGTGTTTAAAAAGTTTTGCACCAAAATTTATTTCTACAACACCAACAATGCTACGTGACTGAAATTTTGAGGCATTCTAGCTTGAACCTTCCGCCTTTGCTGTGGGACATTGCAAGGTCCCCCACCAGACTGGAGCACAGTAAGCATTGTTGAAGAAGGAGCTGTTAGAGATGCATGTTACAAGCAGCATGCTGTGATTGAGTTTTGCTGAGGGCGAAATTGTGAGGCAAAATTCATAAGCGGTTGTGTAATGTGTTCAGAATTGTTGCTGTTGACTGAAGCACTGTTAGTTGATGGTTGCAATGAGTAAAGTCTGCGGGTGCACTGGCCGAGTTCACCGACTTGTTGCGAAGTGGTCGTCCAACCACAGCTGTGACTCCAGTGCTGTTGTAGTGCACTGATTAACTTACTCTGCAGATTTGATGTGTTACTGTTTGACAGTTGTGTTAAAAATTGACAATCACCTTCCATGAACTGGGATACTCCAAGCTGTGTGAAAAAATGTATCCCCAAAAAGCTCACGTTTGACCAAAAAGAAGCAAGGAAAAACGTGTTGTTTGAACTGTTGCAATGTTACGAATATAAGGGGGATGTCTTCTTATCCCCTATTGCCACTGTCAATTCGAGCCTGAAGTGAAACAATATTCAATAGAATGGCTCCATACCCAGTCGCCATGTAATCAAAAGGTAAAATCAGTTCCTTCAGCAGGAAAGACCATGAGTACTGTGTTTTGGGATGTGGAAGGTGGCATTTTGTTGCATATATTTGATAAAGGACCACAATTAACTCAGATGCCTATATTGTGTTACTGTAATGATTAAAGGAGTGGTTCAAACATGTTCGGCCTGAAAAGAATCTGTGTGACATGCTGCTTCAGCACATCAATGCACGACTCCACACAAGTTTACGAACTCTTGGAGCGATTCCAAAACATGGCTTCACTGTCTTCCCACACCCACCCTATAGCCCCAACTTGGGCACGGTAAGACTTTAACATGTTAGGACCTTTGAAAATGCTCTCTGTGTGGTACACTTTGAATCTCAGTATGAAGTTCTTCGTGCTGTGAGGAACTGGTTTTGTAACCAGAAACCGGCATGGTTCTGGCAGGGTTTACATGCTGGCGTCAAATCCAAGGAATGGATTGAGCCTTCATTGAAAATTAGTCAATGTTCCTGAACAATGCAGCAATGCCCTCCCTGAGTTGCAAAGTCGTTCTCCCATACTTTCAGAGAAATAAATTTTGCTGCAATACTTTTTGAATGCCCTTATAGATTTAAAAATAGGTATACAATTAAAGTAATTTCATACTTGTCACACAGTACAAAATGTTTACATAAGTATGAATAACACACGGAAAAAAAATGTTAATCTTAAGAATAATCACATGTGTTGTAGATTTGGTTTTTTCATCTTCATCACTTGACATTTCACTTTTGTGTAATGTCTGGCATATTGTCTTCCATTTTTGCTAGACTGTCCATGATTCCTCCTCCACTGTCTATTCCCAGTCAACATCTTGGGCCTTTATGTTAGGCCGGGGGCTGGTCCATCAGTATTCTCTGTGAACTTCTTTCTTATCTCTTTTCTCAAGAGAGTTAACTTCAGCTTTTATCCCTTGTCCTTTCGAACGACATGATACAACCATTGCAACATTTTCGTCCTTAGCATTTCCTCTAATGTTTCAACCTTAAATTATTCTGATGTTTCATTTCTGATCCTATCCTTCCTTCTGTGTGACATGCTGCTTCAGCACATCAATGCAAGAACCCACACAAGTTTGCAAACTCTTGAAGCGATTGCAAAACATGGCTTCACTGTCTTCCCACACCCACCCAATAGCCCCAACTTGGCATTTATGTCAATTTTTATACCCTACAGGAAACTCAACTCTACTGCCTGTTGTATGCTTAAGTCTCTCCTTGTCCATGTATCAAAGCCTTAGGCCAATATTGGTTGGTAGTACACTTTATAGAACAAAATTAGTACTCCCTAACCTTTATCCCATCTTATATTGCAACCTTAATCAGATAATTAAATTGTGTACTGTTTATTATTCTGGCAGATAATTGAAAATTTTAATTACAAAATAAATCTCATATAAGGTAATTATTTTTAAAGTGAAATTTCATTCATAATATTTTTAGAACAAACAAAAACAAAAAAAAGGAATGATGGGGGAAGTAAACTGATCAGTCACCACAGACAAACAATCAAACTTGGTTATTGCTGTTTCTTGATATTATGATTCAGGAAAAAGTTGCTGGTATCTAAATCTAATAAGCACAATGCTTTTGGCATTAAATTAAAGTACAGTTCGTCCATTTTTTGAAGAACACCTAATTTATTTATTTTTTTACTTTGCTTAGAAAAACTATTAAATGCACATTATATTTATACAGTATATATCTTGTAGTATGTCTTCCAGTGATTCATACTTGAAAAATATGTCCTACATATGGAATCATCTGTGCCAAAAACTTTTTAAAATCATTTTACATGGAGTAGCTCATGATGACATTATTCCATATCAGCTTGAGTATTTCCATCATCTCATAAATTTTAAAGGCATTTCAGTTAATGCAATTTGTTTGTGTTTTAAAAAAGGAGATACTATATTTTGGTACCAGAGATGTCATGTTATTGATATTTTCAAGTTTTGTGTTTTCTGTTGTTGGAATGTTATGTTTTGTAAAATGACATGATTTTTGTGTAGGTCGAAAGGAAATGATTGAAGTATCTTCAGCTGCACTGGAAGTACTTTCTGATCCATTCAAGTCAGTTGCACAGACTACACTGCAAATGTGTGCTTATGCTGGCACAGCTGATGTTCTGATAATTCAAGAAATGTTACATATATGTAGCGAACATTTTGAATCAGAAGAGGTAATTAATGTGACTTGAAATCACAGTAAATTTTCATGTCTATCATTAAAATAATTGGTTAGGTATGCTGTATGTAAGAAATAATATATATTAATGCTTATTACATTTAAATTGCATTCAGTATTCAGTTCATGACATTTTGCAACAAGAAATCAAGGAATTGTTATATTGGTCCCTTAATTATTATTATTAAATTTTGAATATTTTTTTTTATTAAAAATGATAGGTTTTTTATTTTATTTTTATTTTATTTTTTTAAGTAAAGTGGTTTCATTAGATCTTCCACCAGAAGTTGCCTGGTTCCATCTATGGTGAGTGAGATTGACTCATATGGACAATGGTTATCCACCGTAAAGGTGCTACCCCCAGGTGGCAATCTGAAATGGAAAACACAGAGGATGCTAGACAGGCTGAGTTGTGTAGGCAGGACAAAAGATAATTGATCAATATGGTGATATTTATGGATGTATGGATGTGGGGCAGAACAGACCTTTCAGCATCTATGCAATTGCCAGCAGTCCTCATCAATCTGCACTTTCGAAGACATCCACAATGCCAGTGACTTTGCTGTCCTAGTTGTCGACATTTGGTCCTCTGTAATATGTATGATTGATGTTATTTTTATTTTAGTTCTGTTCGTTTAATTTCCTATTAAAAACTTTTTGAGTTTTCTAACTACTATTTATCACTAAGTTTTTTATTTGAAATAATAAATATTACTGAAATGTGATCTCTGAAAACTGCTTTCCTTCTAAACAGTGACTGTAGGTCTGAGCTTGTCATAATCAAGACTCATGGGAAGATAACTATGAATTCCAACAATTGCTTAAAACAGTTTGCTAAGCCATGGATTCTACATTTTCAGGAAACAACTTGATATCCTGTGTAAAAGAATAACCATACTAACAACTTATATTTTTGCAGGATGAATCAAAATATTATTCCTTAAATTTTTTAAAAGAAATAAATACTTGCATGTCAGTTATGTGATCTATCTATAATAATATTATTTGATGTAACTCTCTTCATCTGATGACTACCTCCATCCTCTGTCTGAAGCTCTCAAACATTGTAAAGCAATGTTGTCAACACTTGAAAATCAGCTTCAGTAGTTGTGCATAAAGACGCCACATCAAAGTGTCTGGCCTTTACCAAAAGTAGTTATCGAGGGGGTTGAATTATTTATACCAGTACATGTACATTTTTTCCAACTTGGACTACAAGATTTGTGTGCGCAAGTTCTGAAATACATGTTCCCAAGAAGGCCACATTTTCCATTCATATTCTTCATAAAAAGGTACATAAACATCTTTCACGAAGTTTGCACTTAAAAAAAATTTAAAAAATGCAGTGGAATGATGTAACCCTTACAGGAAACAATACCTAGTGCATGATCAGTGGCTGTAAATTTTACTCTAGCAATTATCGGGACATTCTCTTGATCTTGAGTGAGCTAGCGTTCTTTCTAAATCTGATTCATTTATCAGAGAACACAGTATCAGTTTTCAGTGAGCAATTTGATTTGTTCTGGCAACCTCAGAGAGCATCTATTAAATATTTATTGTATACACTTTACAACACATGGCCCCTTCTGTGATCCACACATTCTTCACTTACTGACAAATGACACTGATACCAGTTTCCTTGAAGATCAATGCCTGAGACACTTCCATATCTGCTGTATTGTGTGTAATATGTTCTCTGAAATGAGATGTTTTCAGTGCATTTATTTTTTGTGTCAGTTATACTGAAATTTTTGTTCCCATTTTGTATTTCCATCACCAAAATTTACTGTCTTCACAGTGAACCTCTATTGAGCAACAACTTTTTAGTTGCTTTCTGAGTCCCACCCTGTTAATTCCATTTTTTACTGATAAAGAAGGGTTTAGTTCCAAATATTTTTATATGTGGTATGTTAATATTTTTAGTGTTTCTACACTGTCCTGTCATCATCTTTGCTAAGTGATGGCTTTTCTCTCTCTCTCTCTCTCTCTCTCTCTCTCTCTCTCTCTCCTTATTTGTACCCTATTATATAAAATGCTAATCTGGAGTCTGGGTACGTCATCTATAGCTACTACAGCTATTGGCTAGAGAACGGTTACGTGCCAGCCTTAACTCGCCAATCAACAACCACCATATTGCATTCATATCATCATCTTGCTTTTCATTTATTTACAGCTAGACGTAGAAATTCATATAAGGAGAAGGAGATTCAATATTTACACTATTTTATCTGTATCAGTTATAAACAATAGGGTAAATCATAACTTAAGAATTTTTTTGACATACGAAAGAAAATGCGAAGTTTATTAAAAATCAGAGAATCGTACATACGTAATCGTGAAATGTATCAGTCAAATAAATAACAGTTATTAGTTTTCGAAATTATACTCTCCGTCATCTAATGCAAAATGCATTTATTTATGTCAAATCCTAACCAAGTGCTCTGATAATCTAACCATAATAACATATTCATATAATGAAAGATATAATTAAAAATGATTATTTTCCTTACAAGCTTCTGCAGAATAAATTCCTACTACCATCATAGATGATACCCTTAGTATTTGATAAACGTGTTAGCTATTAAATGAGATTTAAGATAACCTTTTTATTGGCTCAATTTATAAATGGCAATTCTACAACGATATTCTTGCAGCCAAATAGTGGCGTGCAGATGTATTAGAGTTTATTTACACAGTTTAATAAATACGCAACCTCGAGGTCTCTGCTATTGGTAAATTCCAAATCTCATTCCAGCCAATGCTCAATTTTAATTTAATTAAAACTTTTGCTAATGTTTCTGCTTGATTAAAGTTTATTTATTACGGTTTATTTCCTTTTTACATATTTTACTGAACATTTTCGTTAGTGGTATTTGTCCACGTTTATCCATTTTTGATATTACACTTTCCGTCGTTTTAAGTAAAATAAAGTAAAGTAAATAAATCGTGATTACTGGAGATCGCAATTCCGCCAGGAATTGCCGTGGTAAAACGCAAGACTCCTCTAGAAATACTTTCCAAAATACATTTAATTGTATTATGCCGGTCCAGGCTGTAATACAACCTGCTTGAAAATAATGGTACAGGCTGTATTACAACGGAATTACTGCTTGAAAATAATATGTCTTGCGATTGACTACAGCAGTTTTATGACGCCATTACTGAATGTTATTTTGGCGGAATCGCGATCTCCAGTAGACCCGATCGTTATTCATTTTTCCTTACAAGTTTTTCCTGAATAAATTCCTACTACCACCACAGGTGATACCCATCATTATTTGTATAAGGGTAATAGAAGCTATGATTTTCGAACGCAATATTATTGGAGGTTGTGGTTAAGTTGATCAGAATCGCAACTGACACAATTTGTTACAGCATAATTCACTCTGAAATCAGTTTTACTAACCAATTAAACTGCTTTCATAAGCACCATGTTACTAAAGGTATTAATTAATGCAGGTGGAAGTAGTTCCATATTTAACGTGCTGAATTGTGCCTGGACCAGGAATAAAACTGATATTACACGGATAGCAAAAGTTTTTGGGATTCCTCATTTAATTTAATTTCATTGGTTCTTTATACTTCTGGCGTCAGTAGAAGTTACTACTGTATGGCTATGTGAACTGCAAATTAAATATGTAGAACATTGCAAAATCAAGGCCATTAGCATTATGTAATATCAATTCCGTATAATTAACCAACTGCAAAAAAAAATGAACTGCAAGAATATTGCGTTCAAACCATCATATTTGACGGGCTCGAAGCTAGTATGTAATAAAATTTTCAATGTGGAAAAAGTCTGTTGTACACTGAAGTTATTTACAAGAAATTGAGATGGGAACACTGTTAATTAAGTTTTAAAAAAAATAGCCATTTTTTTAAGTTAGTGACTGTCTGTGTCATATAAAAAGTGATTTACGCAAAAACAACCAGACAAATTTCAACGTTCAGCCCATCATTCCATGGTTTGTTTCATTTTAATGCAATATTGGGAAGATGAAAAATTAAGAAAAATATGCCATAAATTTAATTGTTCTATAGGATCCATTTGAAACCATTTATTGTGTTAAAGGTATGTTATTTATTGCAGCTGAAATGTTTGTTAGTACTGCTTATAATAAGTCCAGTTCAATGTATGGGAGAGAGAATTTTATTTGTAATTAAGTTACAGTTATATTAAAAAACTGTAAGTCTATATCAGCAGAGGTATAAACAAATCCTGTTGTTAGAGAAATGCTGATTCCCCAGCACTTTCTTCTGATTTTTGTATGTGGCAATAGTTGTTGGTTTATTTTACTCATTTAATACAAGTCACCATCTGTCATTAGTTCGTTTCTTAATGTCATGAGTTCATACAGCTACCTTCTTCTACTGTTGATGAAGGGGCATAAACCCAAAAATTTGAATGCTTAATATGTATACATGTTTTTTCATTCTTCGATACCATCCTGCCTTCAATATTCTCCCACTTTCACGTGCCTAAAATATTTGTATTGGAGGATAACCACTGCTTACCAAAGATCAAGATTGCCGAAGCGTCGAAACACGGAAAAACACGTACACACTAAGAGAACTGAAATTTTCGGGATGATAAACCTTCTTGAGCATTGGAATGAGGTGGCTATCTTATGGTAACTGGTTGAGCCTGAAAATTCCGGTGCCATGTTTTTGGTTTTTCGTTTTTCGACACAACAGCAATCTTAATCTTTCGTAAGTGATGATTATTCTCCTATCCAAATATTTTGTATATATGTTAACCTCAAAGACTGAATATGCTCATTGAGTGGGGGAAGGAGGGAGTGTGGGGATGACCACAACATGTTCTGGTTTCTAAAAAACAGCCAGACTGCATTATGGCTAACACAGAAAGGCCACAACCTGAAATTTGCATCTGGGCCAGGACCCATCCCAATTCACATTTCTGTTTTTTAACGTGATGGGTCCAGTTCAATGTATGGGAGAGAGAATTTTATTTGTAATTAAGTTACAGTTATATTAAAAAACTGTAAGTCAATACCAGCAGAGATGTAAACAAATCCTGTTGTTAGAGAAATTGACTCATATATATAAAATGCACCCTGGACCAGTTGTTAGTGAACACAAAGAAATACTGGTAAGCCACAACATGTAGTGGCTATTTTCAATAAACCAGAATGTGTTGTGGTCTTTTTTTTTTTTTTTGCTCAATTAATATTTTTGGTCTTTGAGTGTAATATATATATATATATATATACATATACAGGGTGTCCACAAATGAATATCAGGGTTTTAATGCTTTATAAGATTTATTACATTATCCTTACAGTTATAAATGATATGTCAAATGAAAGAGCAACTCAAACAGTTTTATATACAAGCTTACAAGTGTTCTATGTGGGCACCATTTGTCACACGGCACACATCAAGTCTGTAGCCGAGTTCTTCCCAAACGTTGAGCAGTGTGTCTTCAGTAACTGTTGCAACAGCTGCTTCAATCCTCTGTCGTAATTCAAGGAGGTCAGCTGGTAACGGAGGCACGTACACACGATCCTTGATGAAACCCCAAAGGTAGAAATCGCATGGCATTAGGTCAGGTGAACGTGGAGGCCACACATAGCAAGCTCTGTCATTGGGCCCCTTGCGGCCAATCCAGCGGTCGGGTACAGTTACGTTCAACCAACCGCGTACTTCATTATGCCAGTGAGGTGGCGCACCATCTTGCTGGAAAATGAAGTTCTCTGGTTCATATTGTTCCAACTGAGGGAAGAGCCATTGCTCTAGTGTATCAAGGTAAGAAGTACCAGTTACAGTCGGTACATCAAAAAAGAAAGGTCCGTAAACTTTCCGCCGGGATACGGCACAAAAAACATTGATTTTAGGGGAGTCTCGTTGCACTTGTACGATCTCTTGAGGATTTTCTGAGCCCCAGATCCGCACATTATGAGTGTTAACATGTCCACTGAGGTGAAAGGTCGATTCATAACTGAAGACAACATGATGTAGAAAATCTTCATCGTCATGTAACAACATTTCGTTAGCGAATTTGGCACATAAACCATGGTCTGCAGGCTTTAGAGCCTGTAACAACTGTAAACGGTAAGGACGTAGTTGCAAGCGTTTCCTTAAAACTTTCCAAACAGTCGACTTAGAAATTTCTAATTCGCAACCAGCCTTCCGAACAGATTTCTTTGGGCTACGAGTGAACGATTCTCTCACTCGCTCAACAGTCTCTTCGCTAACTCTTGGTCATCCCGCGCTCTTCCCTTTACAAAGGCAGCCTGTATCTTCAAACTGATGATACCATCTATGGATGTTATTGTCACTTGGAGGATCACGCCCCAACTTAATGTGGAACGCACGCTGCACAGTAACTACAGATTCAGTGTTTGCAAACTGTAAAACACAAAACGCTTTCTCTTCACTAGTCGCCATCTTTGCTACTACCTCATTCTAGCGGATCGCAGCGGAAACATTTCACGCACATGCGCACTAGTGCCAACGAACAAAACTGTTTGAGTTGCTCTTTCATTTGACATATCATTTATAACTATAAGGATATTGTAATCAATCTTATAAAGCATTAAAACCCCGATATTCATTTGTGGACACCCTGTATATATAGTTACCAGGAAATAATAAGAACTAATTAGTGAATGGATTTACAAAAAAAGGGATAGCGAAATGAACCACCACTTACCTTAAATGATGGTATCATGTGAACACATTAATAAGCACAAAACACAGGAAGGATTTTTGGAAGAATGGATGTCATTTCTGGGCAGGTTAGTAGGAAATCCATCAATAAAATCCTCCGGCAGGGTTATGATTTCCTACTAACCTGCCTAGAAATGAGATCCATTCTTCCAAAAATCCTCCCTGGCCCTCCCAGAACTTGTTTCAGCAGGCCTCCCAACCTCAGCCAGCTACTAGTCCACAAACACAGTCTTCCTCGTCCCATCAGACAGCCCCAAGGATCCTTCCCATGTAATAGACCCCACTGTAAGACGTGAGACATTCACCATGCCTCCACTACTTTTACCAACCCTATCACTGGCGAGAACTTTCCTATCATAGGACACGCCACCTGTGAAACCTCCCATGTAATATACCAGCTAACCTGCAACCGTTAGCCATTAGAATAAATGGCCACCATCAGACAGTTTTCACTCGGAATCAAAAACATTCAGTTGCTATCCATGCCATCTCCCATGACACTAATAATTTCAATTCTTGTTTCACGGTCCATGCCATCAGAGTCCTCCCAAACAACAGCAGCTCCTCTGAACTTAGAAGGTGGGAACTTGCCTACCAATACAAACTAGGCACAAGGCAACCTCCTGGTCTCAATTTGAGATAATACCCAGTTATTACTTTTCCTTCCCTCTATCCTCTACTTGCCTCCATGCCCACTATGTACAGTATATTGAACCACCACTTACCACAGGTGATATTTAACTACATAGATTCTTTTATTATTATTGTCATTATTTTTTCAATTTTATTGTGTTCACTTATTTACTTTTACTTTCTCAAATTTATGTTATGAGCATTTTAATATATTTTTCTGCACTTTTTGTAACATTTTGCAGTCTAAGGTACTAGCTACCTCTCCCTGTTCTCTGTTTGAATTTACTCCCTCCACATTCCTGACTAACAGTCATTTTGTAAAACAGTCTCCTGCAACACCCTCCCTCCTGCAACACCCTCCCTTCTTGATTTTCTCTTTTTGATGAAGAGCCAAGTCTCGAAAGATTCATTGCTTCTCCTGTGTTTTGTGCTTATTATTTGTTCAACCCATGATACCATCATCTAAGGTAAGTGGTGGTTCATTTCGCTATCCCTTTATATATATATGGCTTATCACAGAACTAAAATCATTTTCTGTTTTTAGCATTTTGCAGCCACAGTATAAATATTATATTATGTGTACAGTCAAAGCTCTTTATTCACTCTTTCACTATTCACATTTACAGTATTCATGGTTAAAATAATTGTGACAATTTTCTGTATTCAGAGCTGAAAATTTCTGAACTAATCTGAAACTATTGTTATTGCAATTTTAACTATTGCTTGCCCATTTATTTACTAACAGTCAAAACATAATATTCTAGTCTTTTATTTTTATTGACACTTCAATGTATTTGAAACCCTTGTCCTATGATGAAAGGTGCTTGGTTACATGCGACACTCTGCCTTTAAATAAATTTCGTAACACCTCTCGCGTTGCTCTTTTGACTTCTTCCTACCATTTTGGCATTTGTCACAATACAGTATTTTTGAGACAAGTTCTTCCAATCACTTGTTTTCTTCACAATTTATTATGTCAACTAAAATAAATAAATAAAACTAGTTCCTACTTGGAGGAAGGCCTTTTGCCACTTAAAGTGAAAATAGAACTCCTTGACCTTGGTTAGTCATTTCTTTTAATATCAACTAGCAGAGTTCCAGGCGTTGCCCAGTATAGTTGGTGTAGATTTACCTGTATCCTATTTTTATTCCCACTGTGAGAAACATTTGTACAAAGTTTCATAAAATTCGTGCCAACTTTTTTCAGAATTAAGCAAACCTAGATTCACCCGCCTTCTACCAAGAAACGGGTGGGTTGAAGTTTATTTGCACGTACACTATTTAAATTCATCTGAAAAGATTCATGTATATCAAACTTCTTTAATCTGGATAAGAAATTGCATTAGTACATTACTGAACAATGCTAGATTATGTCGAAACTCACATTTGATTCAATTATGAAGTGAATGGATATACTTTTTGCTTGAAACGCCAGATACTTTAACTCCGCAGATTCAGCCTTTTATACAAATATCAAAAGTGAATTCAGAATAATATTATTGTAAACAGAAGACTAATGTCGATAGGCAAAGACATTCTCCAGATATCATGCTTAAAGAAAATCTCTGATGTTTTTACGGCTATATATGGCGTTTAAAAATTTAATATCCCAAATTAAAGGAAAGAATATGTCAACTTTTGTTTAGTGTGCAGAATTGTTATTTTTGAAGTTATCTTATTGCTTCCATTAAAGGCTACCGTCAAAGACATTGCAATGTGTGTTTAGTACGCAGCATCTAATCTTTCCATCTTTGGGATTTGTCATCATGCATTCAGAATTTTTTTTAATGCTCCTGCTCTAATTTAACATTGAAACATAAGACATGCCAAACAACTGAATTGAGATTCTAAGCTTTAAAATGCTGAAAACCCCGTCAAAATCTTCTCCGTAGTTTCCAAGTTTTTATAAGACCAATATATCTGGTTTTCGTTTTATAGATATAGATGAATCAATTTACGTCCAATCAAAAACTCCAGTGAAAAAGAATTCTATGGCTTCACCTACCTTTTAGCCTGCTTAGCTGACTTAGTCGGTTGTAGCACCATGGTAGTTCCTGGCACTGAAATGGATGGGTCCAGTTCTGGTGGTGGAAGAAATTTTTATCAAGCAAGGAAAGAGAGGTCACATCTTAATCACCAGATTGTGCACCAAAGTCTTAGGTAAAATACCAAACCTCTCTGTAGAGCTTATAGAGTGAGAGGATATCACCCTGTTGATGGTGATTCGTCCATCGGACGAGGATGTTAAGCTTAGCTGCCCCCTCAGAGTCTTTCGGAAGAGTAGGCATCGCAAAAACTGTTTGTGACCCAGCGATTGAAAAACTAAAAGCTGCTTCAACCTTATGGATTGAAGATGGTAATCAGAAGAGAGTGCTCATAAGTGGCTCTGTAATTTGTGAGAAAGTTAAATATTTTAAACAACATTAAAGTGAACATTCAGGTAGAAGATTTAAAGCAACCAAAAATTGACTTAATATATTCAAAGTGCGATGACGTCTAAATTGTTCTGTAAACTTGGAACATATCCCCTACAATTGTATACAAATTACTAATCCGTATTCATGGTTACTTCATTCACAGCATATTTACACAACCTTTCCCCTGTGAATAAGGATTGCAATCCAGCAAAGTGGGATTCTGCAATACCACAGGATCTCGCATCATTAGACAGTCTGATGGATTCCACACAAAATTAAGTGGATCTGCAATCTGCAAAATGGGGCAAAAAGTGTGTCAGTCTGTGTGACTTGCTGCCCCATTATTGTTTTCTGGCCCCACTCGGTCTCTATCTGATTTACTGTACCGTTTGTCTGTACCCTTGCAGTTAACATTTGACTGGCATGAACAAACGTTTGTTTTTGTCAACATTTGTCTTTCGCAAGTAAATAAATTCACTTTTATGTATTCATTAAAACTTAGATTTATTTTGAGTACACGTTTGTATAATTTGAGTTATGTTGCACATTTAGTATGATTTTCCAACTATATAACAAGTATTCTTATGTGGAATACATGTCATCTGAACTACAAAGTTAAAGCTTCATTATTCCTACTTTCTATATTTGCAGATAAAGTGACAACTTCCTGTATTTGCAGCTGAAAATTTTATTATTTGTTGATACGGAACTAATGTTAATATTATGATTTTAATGATTGCACACCTATTAATTTAGCAGCTGTCCAAAGCCAATTGTATATATTGTTGTTTCAGTCACTGCCTTAATGCTTTTGAAACACATGTTGTTTGACAAAAGCTGCCTGCTTACGTGCACTGTTTTGGCTTTCATTTAATTCCTTTTGGGATGATTTGTTCAATTGCCACAGTACATTATTTTTGAGTGAGTAGCATGTGTCGTTTCAACTCCTTTTTATTATTTCGACAAAAGCCAAAAAAAAAAAAAAAAAAAGAATTAAGTCTTCACAGTTGTATTACCGAATTGTGTTGTAAAAACATCATACTTCGATGGCTGCCTCCGTCATCTTCCTCACGTATTTTTACAATGCAATCCAGCGATACAGCCGTGAGGACTTCATTACGGTCATATGCCAAGAAAGTCTCCTTTCTTACATAAAAAATTAATTTCCACTCTAAAAGAGTCTTTTTACCTCTTAAAGTAAAACTGAAATCCTTGACAGTTTCTATCTTGGTGTGTAGTTTTTTTTTTTAATGAATCAATTATAAGATCAATCAAGAAATCAGGTGACATAATAATGAATTCAACCAAAACAATTCTTGCAAAAATAGTCCAAGCCTCATGCTTGTGAAGTAATAAAAAGTTATGAGATCTTGTTCTGAGCCAAGTCTACACAGATTATGTTCACTACACTTTGTGAAATAGAGTGCTCTTTGTTATAGATCATTTATTTAGAATAAAAAATACTCTGGTGACTTGGCCATTATGCAAACCATGTTTTCAATCTGATGTGATTTATTGTAAGGCACATAACATTACCTAGAACTGAATATTTTCCATTTTTGATTATTTGTTTCAAAATTGGTTTAGATTTAAAAACAAGCATATAAAACCTCGAAATATGCTGAAGACAGACTAAAACATTTGAATGACGTTTTGTTAGTTAAAATATTGTTAACTGTTAATTTTTACCATTTTATATTAAAATTGATTCATTAATTTAACTCGGGGGTGGCCAACCCAAATGATCTTGTGGGCCATTTTGGAAATGCATCATAACTCCGCGGGCCGCATATGAAATTATATTTCCCCACTAAAGACTTTTTTTGGAGTGAAAAAATTGAAACTTGAGTTATGATTGTGTTTACTATTATTCTTACATGTAAACATAGATAATACAATAATAATTATACTAAACACACATTGTACAGAAATATATAACACTAAAAATGAAATATAAAAAATATTTTGTAAAAGTGTGATGAATCTCGTGGGCCAGAAAAATGCACCCCTGATTTAACTAAAACTTTTATTATTTAATAATTTGTTAACACTTTAAACAACTATGTTTTAAAAATATGTGTTAAAAAACTGTTGAAGCCAATTCCACAGTATTGGCACAGATCCCACAGGATTGCAATCCTTACCCGTGAACAAAGAGCTTTAATTGTAATTAGAAGCAAGTGGAGTATGTAGTAACACTGTTATGTTTCATTAATCATTTACAGTCCTTTTTTTGCCAATAAATGAATAAAAAACAACAATCTTGTCATCTACAGACACAAAAGACTGAATCTACAGAAAAGAAGCAACCAAAAGTAAATGAAAGCAAAAGCTTTAAAGGAACAGAAACACCAATCAATGAGGATTTGTCTGCTGTACAGTCAGTTGCAGCTCTTGGAGTTGCTGTTATTGCTATTGGAGAGGAAATTGGCAATGAAATGACCAGCAGGATATTTGGACAGTTGGTGAGAGTTTTAGTCAGACTTATTACGTTGCAGTTTTTTTATCCCTCTTTTTTTTAAAAAAAATAAATACTATTATATGGTCTGTGATTACAGAGATAATTTTTTTAAAATTTGATTTTAATTCATTTCACAGAGTCGATATGGAGAACCTGCTGTTAGACGAGCAGTACCATTAGCAATAGCACTAACATCAGTTTCCAACCCTACCTTGGCTGTTATTGATGTTCTGAGCAAGTTTTCACATGATTCTGATCCTGAAGTAGCTCAGAATGCAATTTTCTCAATGGGTTTAGTTGGTGCTGGCTCCAATAATGCAAGGTCAGATTTAATGAGGACTGTATGCTGGCATGTACTAACTGGTTGCTGCATTTTTTTATATATATAATTAAGAATATGTATTGATGATACTAGGAGAAATTAAACAGCTTTTAGGCAATATAAATAACAAAGGATAGGGAAAATGACTTATCACTCACCAAAGTTCAAGGCCACGACAAGTGAAAAACGTACATAATGAACAGAGATGTATACACTATTTTGGTTGTCCACCTTAATCATGTTTAAGAAAATGGACAATGTGGTTCTGGAGGTGTGCACACGCCAAAGTTTACCACCACCACCTGAACCATTTTTTACAACATGATTAATGTAGACAATCAAAATATTGTATATGTTTTTGTTCACTATGTATGGTTTTCACTCGTCATGCCCTTCAACTTTGGTGACTGATGAGTCATTTGTCCTACCCTTTGATACTTAAGAATAAGTATTGGGTGATGGTATTCACCAGTAAAGCAATATGTGTTATTTTGCTGCAATGCACATACATTGGGGATGTCAAATGATCATGATGAATAATTTACCAAAAACTTTGAAGGAATTTAAAGATAAAATTTGTAAAGGGCAAATGTAGATGGGTGCAGGATAAGGGGAAGATGGGTGTGTAGGGATATTGCCACCAGAGCCTCTGCTCCATTGCAATTAAATTAAATTGATTTTAATCGGATACATGCTCTATAGGTTTTAGGTGGTTTTCCGTGATTATATGTTTAGTTTTTAGGAATGGTATGCAATCTTCACACCGAACACCATATGACACAAAAACAAAATTGTATCTAAAATTCATTATACAGCTCACATTTTCAACAAACAGACATTACCACATGAGTTTGCCCCTTAGACTAGTAAATACTCTCAGAAGGCAAGAATAAA
This sequence comes from Vandiemenella viatica, assembly GCA_031002005.1. Lineage (NCBI taxonomy): Eukaryota > Metazoa > Arthropoda > Insecta > Orthoptera > Morabidae > Vandiemenella > Vandiemenella viatica. Next base: position 375,544,657 of record CM061920.1, read on the forward strand.
ACTCTCCTCTATTCATTCCGCAGGACACCACTATATAAAGTTCTGTGAAGGTAGTTATTCTGGTACGAAAATGGTTGACTGTATGCTTGTGATTGTATACTAATATATTTTGTCATATCAGAAAATACCAAAAACAGAATTAGAATATTTACATAATCACTTATTAGAAATTGTGGCTGTTAACATTAAGAGATCTCTTATAAGGTAAAGACAGGTAAAACAAAAACAACTTAAGTGCAATGTGCTCAGGTAATAGTACATTATCAAATAATATGATCTTAATACAACAAATAAGAAAATATAAAAGCAACAGATACATATGATTTATTTATTTAATTTATTATTCTTGTTCCATGTATCCCTTATGGAGGAAGGATGTGTGGGATGTAGTTAATATCTTTACATACAACATGAATAATAATCAGAGTGAAAAAGATTATATGCTACAAGCAAACAATATTTAAACAGCAGAATTTCCTAAGTCATTTCAGATACAGTTAATTCTCTTGAGAAAGCCTTGCATGGGGCAGAAGTTATCAACAAGATAAACTTTCAGTTTTTTTTTTTTTTCAGTGCATCTTTACTACCTAAAATAAAACAGATGTGTTCCAAAATAGTAAACTCCTCTTTGTACTAACGACAATGATATTTGAGCTTTGTTCATGTTATTTTTATTTCTTGTATTGAAATTGTGGTTTTGGGAATTCAAAGCAAATAAGTTAACTTTTCTGTGATAAAGTATATAAGCGAATACATATACTGAGAAGTTTGCTCCAGGTTGCTGTAGTAAACATAAATCTTTTTTATATTTTTTGTGAAGCAGAGAAGTGACACTGAATACTTTTTTATCTGTCATTTAAGAAGCAATTGCTACAGCAAAAATAATTTAATCAATCCAGGATCATAAAATGTCAAAAACACAAAGAATAATAAAATGGTATGTAATGAATGCTCATGTATGAACAGTGTAGGTGATGTAATCTTAGGCTTCCACAGCCAGAGTCAGTTGATTCTTGGCTGTCTGGGTGTGCCGTGTCATGTTTCTTGAAACCGATGTTTCGACCCTCCTTCTTCCAGGGCAGAACCGGAAGGAGACCCCAGAATGAGGGTCGAAACGTTGGTGACGCAGTGCCACCCGGACAGCCAAGAATCAATAGTGTAGGTGATCATGCAAATTTATGGTATATGTTGCATTCATAAATTGTAGGAAAATGTTTCACAGAATTTATTTCAGAAACTATAGGGGGAAAAAAATCATACCATTAAAAATAATTAAATGCATGTAGAGGTCTACAGACACCACCATTTTAACATATGATAAACTTTTGGTAATAAGCACAATCCATCACCTCTTTTTATCAGTGCAAGTCGCCGAAAGCTCGTCGTCAGCAGAAAATGTAATCCGGCAGCAAACCCGTGAAGAATATATAGCAAAGATACGCCGGGAAAGACTTATCTCTCATATAGCAGATGTATGCATTTATCATGTGATTAAAACAGAATCTTAGTAAACTGACCAATGTTAAAAGAAGGTGATTTATAATTTTTCGGTTCATGTCTGTAGAAATCATGCTGGTATCTTCAGAAAATTTATTTATAGTTAGTTGACTATCTGTGCCATGAAGCCATAAAGTGTCTAAAATGCACAGAGGGAAAAAAATGTTTTTCATCACTTGGAAAATTCATTGCCTTCTAAAATATCAGTAAAAGGCGGTACTAGGACAAGTTATTAAGTAAACATATTTCTGCAGTGATATTTAGAAACAAGACAGAAATGTTATAATAAGGGTGAAACATTCTCTTCTACCTTTATGCAACTTCAATTTGATCTGATGTTTTAAAGTTGCTCTCCAACTTCTAGCGAATTGTCAGGATCCCAGAGTGGCCACTCATATATAGCCTGCATAAGCCACCGGTTGCCGGTGACGCCATGGTTACATCTGTTGAGGTAAGGAGTCGGACATGGAGGGGTGGGTTGGGCCGTGGGTGGGAGGTGTGGTGCAGGAGATCAGCTGGATGTAGAATTGCATTCTGGAAGGGTATCTGCCCTCTTAACTGTTGCTTGCTTAGTTGATACTCCATGTCTCTTTTTCCAGTGTCTTCTGCAAGATGAATCTCCGCAGCCTCCTAAATCACACTGTCCCAGTATCCTTTTGTGCGTCGAGTCCATGTCTCTTTTCTATGCTATTCAAGTCTACCACTGACTTCATCACATGTCCTAGGTGCACACATCTTGCATGTTATGTACAGTGTTGAAACATGGAGTGCACCATCCCTTGTCGAAATTCACAAGGGATGGAATGAATATCAGGCTGTCTGAGACCCGTGCCATTCTTTGCACTGCAAAAAGTAAATTCCTTATTTTCTTAGATGGATGGAAGAATGTCTTAAAGCTGGTTTTGTCTAACAATCTGGCTGTTTTTGCTGAACTGAATAAATGAAATAATCAAATTTATGAAGGAGATGGAATGCCAGCAAATTTTGGTCAGAATGAATTTAGATGACACACTAGGATATAGAGTGTACAGGTATATGAAATCAACCCACATCGGCCTGTACATCAGGATGCACAGCTATCATTACCCTGCTCAGCACTGTTCAGCATTATGACGGGACCATTTGTTGTCTGGCTATGTAGGTTTGGGTTTGGTTGAACTGGGTGATATTTCATCTGCTTGATGTAACTTCTTTCTTGGCTTGTGTTTTAATTCTTGCTAGGGATAAATCATTGACACCAGTTCAAGTTATGGTTGCACAGAGTGGCTAAATTCTGCAACTATCGAATAATTGACGAGTCTCAGTAGCAAAACATTTTATTGGTGGAAGGAAATTGTAGATATGTACAATTGATATGAGCCCAAAAGGAAGTTTCCACACTTGTCACCTTACTAACTGTTCTCTGATATGAACAGAAGATGTAATTACTGCAAATAATGAAAAAAAGTTCGAAGTATTAATTGGTTGCTAACTGGTTGGCCTGTGCTATCTCAGGCAGACTTAGGTGACAGACTGCTCACATAGGGCTACTGCAATGATGTATTTCCTATCAGAACTTTATAATAAGAGAGTGATATATCAGTTTGTCCATTCCGAAGTCACCTGTGGATGTGATTATACCGTCACTGGCAGCTGTGGGCTAGTGCACATTATATAAGGGAAGTCTCTCCAGGAGCCCAACACATTACCAGAATATGAAATTGGAAAGGTGCTTATAAGCATCACAACAAATTGACACACTTGTCCAGTTAAGGGCCCAAGAGCATTTTATACAGTTGATACACAAGAAAGGCTTCCATTCATTGAAAGAATATTGCATTAGATTATCATATTAGTTAAGAAATTGAGATGTACAAGTAGAGAATTTCCTGGTACATTTCTGCAATGTAATCTTCACAGGATGACTTTTTCGTGAAAATACAGTGTTTTCACTGCTGGCTCTGTTGTCTTCCAGTGATTCTACACCACCATCTGGCTGGACATCCATGAAGATTACTTGGCAAATTGAGATGTATTCAACATAACAAACAAACTTTAGTAGGGGTGAAAATAGGAAAAAATTCCATCAAACTCAGAACTACACTGTTACATACAATTTCCAAATCATCTTATTTTAGTACCTATTTTATGTGATGTATCAGATGTATGAGGTTCCAGTTCTTTGTTTATGAAAATAATACAACACGGATGCATATTAAATTCCTTCCTTGTGTTGTATCATATTTTAAAGAGCCAACTGTTGAGGATAGAATACAAGGCATATAGCTTCTATTAGGAGTAGCAATAGCCAGAGAGGATGCAAATGAGAACAATTCAATTTATTTACAGAAATTATTGTAGAATACAGTAAGTGTTATGATCAGGCTGAGCTGAGAGTAATTGGAAGACAAGAGATAGGTGAAGAAAGTTTGGATTGTATTGGAGATGAGGTCTGAATGGATATTGGGGGAAAATTATTAGTAATAAGTATGTATATATAAAAAAAAAGAAATGGATCATAACTATTTATTTATTTTGGGCATGAGGGAGTTTAAAAGGTTTTATTTACTGGTAAGACACAAGGTTCTGGGATAGATTACTAAAAGACATGTTAAACAGTTTACCTTGAACAGGAAAGGACTTTAAAATAAAATTTTACATAATGAAAATTTGGCAATTGCTAATAGGACAATTACTCAATAATAAAGTCAGAACTAAGATAAAAAACTTACACTGTATAAAAGGCTGCAGTCTTGGAAATAAATGGTGCTCTACAGAAAGGGCAGAACATTATAAAATTTTAGAAATAAAAAAAAAAAAAATATCACGATATTTTAATGTCCATATGTTCTAAATATACAATAATGTCTTAGTCTTACAAATAAGCAAGTAAATCTAGTTAGTTAAATTTAATTTTCACTGTTTTGTAAAGATTAATATTCTATGCTACACACTATGTATATATATATATATATATATATATATATATATATATATATATTGCCTTATTCAAACCATTAGAGGCAAGGAATGGAAAAGAATTTGACCATGGCCTTTTGAAGGAACCATTCCAGCATTTCCCTGGAGTGACTTTGGGAAACCATGGAAATCTGAAAGTCCAGATGGGGATTCAAACCCACACCCTCCCAAATATTTATTTTATGATGTGGAAGTTGTTGTTTTATTATAATCTAGTTATTTTTTTTAACTAATACAGGTTAGCTACAATGTTACGGCAACTAGCGCAGTACCACGCTAAGAATCCAAGTATGCTTTTCATGGTACGGCTGGCACAAGGATTAACACATCTGGGGAAGGGTACAATATCATTGGCACCTTTCCATACTGACCGCCAAGTGCTTAGTAGTGTTGCTCTTGGAGGTCTGCTAGTTGTTTTAACAGCCTGTTTGGATGTACGCAACAGTAAGTTGTACGCTATTTCCTTTAGTCATATTACAAGAACAGTTGTATCATGGTTAATTCAATGATTTAAAACATTCACTTTGAGATTACAAGATAAAGACTGTGATTTACTTGTATAATATCTAGTTTTTTTATTTCTTTGTTTCTGAAAATAATTTTGAAAATCAATGGCTAGTAAAACTGTGACTGACAACAACACATGGCATTTCAGTCATAACAATAATTATTAACATTTACTGAACCAACTTTGATAATATAAACATGTAGATCAATATATCTATAAAATGAAAACTAGATAAATTTGAAATATAAAAACTCAGAAACAACTGAGCAGATTTCGATGGGGTTTTCACCATTTTAAAGCTTAGAATATCAGTCGAGTTGTTTGGTATTGCTTATGTTTCAACGTTACATATAGCCAGAACATTAAATGAGATTCTGAAGGTATGGTGAGTAAAGACACAGATGGAACCACTAGATGTTGCATACTCTGCTATATTCACACAAGTACAATGTCTCTGACCATAGCTTTTAATGAAAGCAATACAAGCATTTTAATTAATAACTGTCGCATACTCCACACTAAACAAACCTTGAAATATTCTTTCCTTTAATATGTGTTATTGAGTGCTAGAAACTAAAAACAAAAAACAAAAAAACATACTTTTTTTATCACGATTTGCAGCACAATTACAATGTCTGTGGAAATCATCTTTAATTCAAACAGTTTTGAAATACAGAAAATGAAAACTCAGTCAAAATAGATTTAGCAGTAAAGTATTTATAAAATAAATGTGTTGTTACATCTTAAGACATAAGTCAAATTTTAACTTTGACCACAAGATTTCAAATTCTGAAAATCCATTTAAACCTGTATTTTAGGCATGATGGTTGAAAGAACAGACGCATACCAGATACATTTTTATGTATTTGGTATGTATTATTGTATGTACGGTATATGTTTTTATTTTTGAGCAGCAACATTAGCAGATGTAATTAAATTGAAATGTAGCCTGGACTAAAATGTAACAGACATTCCATATCAAAGCATCCACCCCACCACTGTGCGGCTATATCACCGTTTAGTTTGGTACTGGATATGGCTGGAACCAAATTAATGAAGATTGGTACATAGGAATCTTTTCAGATAAATAAAGTAGTGTGTGGGTAAATCAACTTCTACCCATTCCTTTCTTGGTAGGAGGTGGGTGAACCTAGATTTTACTTTGATTCCAGAAATGGATGACGCGAATTTTATGGAACATGGTATACAAGTCTCTCGTTGCTTGAGTGAAAATAGCGTATGGGTAAACCTACACCAACCATACCGGGCAACGCCAGGAACTCCGCTAGTTATAGATGTTTTCATGTGTCAGTGTTTAAAAGAAATTACCAACTGAGTGTTAGGTAAAGAAAGTAAAACTGTAATGCATAAAATTATCCTCTGATCATCGCTAGGTGCTGTGGATTATAGTAGTGTTAAAGAAGGGAATAGTCATATATTTTGGGTTGGTTTAAGAGGATAATTCCTTTAACATAAGAGCTTGTGTTTCTTGTTGTAGTGTGGGTTGAGGAAATTATTGGGCTTGTCTGCTTCTGTTCCTTTTGCTGTGGGAAGGTAATTTTTTTGTATAACAAGGTTTCTAACTCTGATGTATGCTGAACAGTTTGTAATTATTTGTTGAACAAATCCTTTAATTCTGCAAAAGTATGCTTACATAAATGGTTAACCTTTTAATGCCTGGACAATATAGATGCTATCTGTTGTGTCTTTTAGTAGAAATTCCTTTTCATTTCAGTTTCGCTGCAGATATATACAGCCATAATATTAATAAGCTGTGAGGGAGAATCTTTTCTTCCTACAGGCGATGACAGGATGATGCAGTGGTGGAAGGGGAGGGGGATGAGAGAGGATGGCAGCATGGGACAAAAGTCTGATAGATTTGACAACCATTCAATTGACCATAAGGATGAATGGTCGTAGGAAAACAATTTTTACCCAGAATCCTGACCATCCTGTTGTGGGACATGCAATGAGATACAACAGCAATCACCTTGCTGCACTCAGTGAGATTGCTTCACTCCTTTCTTCACTCTATCCCCTCCCCTGTCGACTGCCTACCTTCTACATTTTGTTTCCTAACCTACAGGCTTTTGCGTACTACAGTCAGTGTTTATATCTTTGTTGATGGAATTTAAAAACAAGATACTTTCTTTTTTATATATTCATATTCATTTGGACTGATTCCTCTCAATAATTACTATGCTTCCTTCCTTTCTCTCTTATTGTTACCTAATTTTCTGCATCTTCCCCATCTTCCACTTAACCACCATTTAAATGCCCTTTGACTCCCATTATGTGCATGCCATCTTCTTCTGCAGAAGTTTGGTTTGTAATAATATTGTGATCTAAACAATATTCATAAGTGGCCAAAGATGGTAATTATTTAGTTAGAAAAACGAAATGTAAATTCAGTACAAATGAGATGATGGTATGATGGAAATAATATATGATTTTACTTATTTCAGATTTTTGGAAGGGAAATGAGAGTAAATTTAGCAAACTAGAAGTCATAAAGAAAATTATTTTGATAATAATATTTTGGAAAGAAGTTTTAGTATGGGATTGCTGGCAAGGTTCCATTGAAAAATAGTTTATTGAAATAGCCACTTATTGGGAAAAGCGAAAATATCAGACAAACTGGGAAGATGTACTGTATGTGTCAAGCATACAGTTCTAAAGTTTCATATAAATTTAAATATTTTAAAAAGAAGTTAATTTGAGTTAATGGAGATTTTGGCGAGGGTTGGTCGGTCAGAATTTGAATATGATATAAGGGTTGTAATTGGCCATAATCTAAGGAACTTTGGCAAGTGAGAATTCTACAAAACCATTTGAACGTGGTCAAGCAGGCAGTTGTGTATATCAAATGGCGTGAGACCTATTATTTTTCCAAATAAGATGTTACCATTATAATCAGATATTGTAAAGGTGAAAGCGTTTTACAACCAGGTTGAGCCATTGAAAAATCTTGTGAGAATTTCATACATATGAGGGAAGGATGGAAAGTAATGCACAATAATTTATTTCCACTGGTATTGCAGCTGGAATGTTGAAATTTCAGCGACGATATAGTTTAAAGTTTGTGCTATAGAGGGTATTTAGTTTTCATGTGGAGCTCTAGTGAGAGAAGCATGAACTATGAAACAAACATGGCGCGCATGTTACTGTCATCCACGTGTGGAGAGCAGCACAGTGTAGTTTGATATTTGTGGGTCAAAGGGCATTCACCGAGTGAAATTCACAGGGACATGCGTGGCATGTATGGGGATGACTCTCTGGACCATAGCAATGTCTCCAGGTGGTGTGCATTCTTCCAAGAGGGCCGCATGAACCTTAGTAATTCGCCACGCTCTGGGCAGTTTCAACTCCGCAGAATGTCCACACCATTGAGGCAGCAATTTTAAAGGACCGGCGTGTGCACCTGTGAACCTTATCGCAGACGTTCAATATTTCCAATGGTGCAGTGTACGACATTGTTCATGACATGATAGAATTCTGTAAAAGTTAGTACTCACTGGGTGCCTAAGAACCTGACAGACAAAAAGAAGGGCCAGAAAATGATGACAAGCTTGGATCACTTAACACTGCAGAAGGGCATGACATTCTGAAAGGAGTCGTCACTGGTGATGAGTCTTGGGCGTACCACTACACGCCTGAAACCAAGCAGGCCTCTATGGAGTGGAAACATGCTGGTTCCCCGGACGAAAAAAATTCAAAGTGACTCAATCGGCTAAGAAAGTGCTTGTGACATTGTTCTGGGATATGTTTGTCATGTTATTGGTGGACTTTGCTGCACACTGAACCACTGTGAATGCTGCAGCCTACATGAAAACATTGGTTAAGTTGCATTGTGCCCTTCGTGACAAATGCCGCAACATTAATGCTAATGGTGTCAAACTTCTTCATGACAGTGCACATCCCCATGTTACTGCTCCTGTTCATGAGAAACTCGCCACTTTTGGGTCTGGACTTGGCAGCGTCTGACTTTTATCTGTTTGATCCCATGAAGAAATTCCTGGCCGGCCAACATTTTGCAACAGATGCAGAAATGAAAACCTGTCGACTGTCGAGGCGGTAAGCAATCAGCTTGCAACAGCTACAAGATACCTGATGAAGACAGTAGAGCTAGCTGTCGAATCGTCGTGCTTACACAACACCATCCGGCTGGACACCCGAGAGGACTTCATTTCATGATTCTCCTTGTTCTCATTTACATATGAAACAAGTGTAAAATTGACCCTTAAAATTGTTCTATCTTTTTAAATACAATTCTTTGTCTATGCAAACCATAAATGAAAATGATCATAATTTTAAGCTTTATTAATGGAAATGAATGTTATAAAAAGGAACAAACTAAACTTCCAACTTTCTAAAACTTGTATTTCCTTATGCTCTTGGTTGATTGCAGATTTAAAAATGCTTCATTGTCAAGAAGATGGTTGTAAAAGTTATTTGCTGTATAAATTTGCTTTTTAAATGGTTTTAGGGAGGTTATAGATATATGACAACATCATCTGCATCCCTGAACAACATGAAGATTTTTAAAATGTTGGCTACAGGCAGCTCTGAAAACTCTAAGTAAAGAAGTTAATGAAATAATATATAAATCAGCCTATCTTAGTACCATCCCTATTATAAAAATTCACTGGGAGTCTTTCTCTCTCTATTTCTCTTAAATCCACCTTTTCTTACTCCACTGAGCACCTTATTTCAAGTGCTAGTTGCTTTCTATTTCAACCACATATGAAATTATTCAACAAACGTTTTAAAGTATTTATTTTAGCCAGTCCCTAGAATATTTATTGTCAGCTCAACCTATTATGTCATGCTTATTTACCATGCAAACTTGACAAATTGAAACTACAATGTAACCATGTCACCTTTTGCAATGAAGAGCAGAATTTCCATAGCTACATTTCTCCTATGTTCCCCCAAAATATAACATACACTGTACACACAGACACAATACCTGAAGCTTCTTTTAGAGTAACAAGTGGAAGATGGAGGGCAAATTCGAAACATTACATCAAATATGCACTTCTCAAGTAGGAGGCTTGAGTACATTTTATAGTGTCAATTTATGTAAATCAATATTCCTCATCACTTTTCGTTCAGCTAACAGCATAAATAAAAATAAACCTTTCGTGATTGAATTTTTTATTTTTATTTTTTTCCAGTTGTGTTGGGAAAGTCACACTACTTACTCTATTGCTTGGTCGCAGCAATGCATCCCCGCTGGCTGGTAACTTTGGATGAGGATTTAAATCCTCTGAATGTGTTTGTCAGAGTTGGACAGGTAAGAAATTATTGCAATGAGCAAAAATATTTATCATATATTTACTCTGATATGTATTTAGAATAACTTTATCAGCTAGAAATTTTGGCCGATTAACACCACTTAAAAAATAATCTTTTCTAGCATATGATGATCTATGTTTTTAACAAATAGACCTTACTTGTTTTTAGAATTGGGTTTAAATCAAAGTTTTAAATAAGAACAGGGTCTTGGCACTATGAATTAACAAGGGGTTTCCGCATACCCATTTGTTGATGTGATATGCAATCTCATCTTTGACTAGCTGGTGACTTCATCATGTCATTCGTGATTGACAGCTGACAGGCTCTGTGTTAGGTCAGGGGAAGGGGAATGGGAGACTAGTAGGAGGAGAGGGTAAATGGAAGGAAATTCCACCAAGGCTGGTTAATGTATCATTTTTCCTGATTTGAGATTTTGGCACTTATGCAAGGTGCTTGCCCTCGGAGAATGATTTCTGGAACTTTACTGAGCTTAAATTGTTTTAGAGAAAAATGTAAATAGCTTCTCAAATAACACTCCACTCAAAGCTTTTTGTTTCAACAGGTACATCAATTACTTCTAAATTTAATCCACCTTCCATTTCCTAGAAACATTTGGCAAAGACTGATTTCTATACTAGATAAATGTGGACATGACATATGTGGTCAAATTATTTTTTGTTGTTGTTATTTATTTATTACTTTATAATCTGTTAAATTAAAGTATGCTTTCCCATATTTACACAGATCAAGATACATCATCTGTATTAAAGGAATAAGTGGTTCTTGGGGGGAGCAAGATCCTGATTTTTAGCAAGTGGGTAAAAGATAGTTTGAGTAGAAGAACCTTGTCGATCTTTGAGGTAGTGGAACCAGTAAACAAAAGAAAAGGGTAGTGGCTTTGTCCCAGCCACTGCTGGTTCTTCTTTTCTGTTACCATCTCATGGAAATCTCCCTAGCAGGTGACAGTTTTGTGAGTAATCGTTCCTTACTATTGCATGTTGCTGCAGCTAGTGATGGCTAAGTTTGTCGAGGTGGAGTTCCGTCTATGTAGATTTACTGTACACAAAGGAGGCAACAGTAAAACCTGCCTTTCTCTATGGATATGTGGAGGTAATCATAATACTCCATTTCCAATATGCACCAGATGTTCTCATGAATACTGTTAAGATGTTCAAGTATTTTTATGAACTACTATCTGATGCTATTTCGTGATTTTAAAGAATTTTGATTGACTGCTACCAACATATAACCACCGTAGTACACAATGGGAGACACGAGGCTAATATCACCCGCAAACATCAGTGATCTGCGCAGGGTATTTATGGCTGCAAAGTGAAATATAGGGACACACATGTCTTTGGTCGAAATATGAAATTGCCCTCCATCGACCAATTTCAACCACAATATCACCCCCACCCCCATAGCTCCCGACATGAAACCACCATAGTGCACAGTTTGAGAGTTGAGATTAATACCACAAACAATCATCAGTGGACTGTGCTAGGTAGTTTTGGCTCTGGAGTGAAATATAGTGACGCACATGTCTTTTTTTTAATCAGGTGCACCACTTTCAACCACCCTCTGTACCACACCCCTACAGCTACCCACATGCAATCACCATAGTGGATGACTGAATACTCCAGACTACTATGGCCCATAAACGCACGTGATCTGCGCTTGGTAATTCTGGCTGCAATATGAAATATAGCGACACACACGTCTTTCATATAAATAGAAAATGCCCTAAGTTGACCACTTTCAACCACCAAATCTCTCACACAGCTATAGCTACCGACATCTAACCACCATAGTGCATGTTGGGAGACTCGAGGCCACTACCACACTTATTCACCAGTGGTTTTCGCTATGTAGTTGAGGCAGCAAAATAACATAAACGGACACAATTGTCTTTGGTTGAAATGTGAAAATATCCTTGATCGGCCACTTTCAACCACCATATCTCCCACACTCCCACAGTTACCAAAATTCGGCCAATGTTGTGATTGATCCGTGACTCTGTGTTACTACCACACACAAACACAAGTGATCTGCGCTAGATAGTTTTGGCTGAAAAGTGATACACCACGACACATATGTCTTTGGTGGAAACATGAAAGTGCCGCAGGTCGACCACTTTGAACCACCATATCTCCCACACTTCCATAGCTACCGACATCTAACCACCATAGTGCACAATAGGAGACACAATACCACTACCACACACAAATACCAATGGTCGATGCTATGTAATTGTGGAAGCAAAGTGACATAGACGGAGACACATGTCTTTGGTCAAAATACGAAAATACGATCGGCCACTTTCAACCACCATATCTCCCACACTCCCACAGTTACCAAAATTCGGCCAATGTTGTGATTGATGCGTGACTCTGTGTTACTACCACACACAAACACAAGTGATCTGTGCTAGATAGTTTTGGCTGAAAAGTGATACACCACGACACATACGTCTTTGGTGCAAATATGAAAGTGCCACTGGTCAACCAGTTTCAACCGCCATATCTCCCACACCTCCATAGTTAACAACATCTAATCACCATAGTGCACAATGGGAGATTCAATGCTACTACCACCCACAAACACCAATGGTCTATTCTATGTAGTTGTGGCAGGAAAGAGAAGTATAAAGAGACACAAGTCTTTGGTCGAAATATGGAAATTGCCCTGCATCGACCACTTTTAACCATCACATCCCCACAGCTATCGGCATTCAGCCAACGTTGTGCACGATATGAATCTCCATGCTACTTCCACAGTAGTGGCTGAAAAGTGAAATGTAGCGAAACAAACGTCTATTTTTATATGTATATAAGATTGATCTTATAAGGACACACAATATGTGTTCATTTTTCTGTACATTCAAGATGCTTCTATCAGCGTTTGCCCTTCCAAATTCTCGTTGGGAAGGAGTAATTCGATAGTTACTTTATCAATGTGGTAAAGTATTTCATATTGTACAAATACTGGCTTACAAAGTAGATATATTGCCTTAACTCTATCAAAGGCTCAATCGAGATCAAGTGAGAGGATGGCTCCCTCCGAGTTATTTGTGTTAATATAGCCTATGATGTCACGATATTCTGAAAGCAGTTGGACATTTGATCTGTAATATCCAACAGTGGCGTGGTGGGTTTTTATTACCTTATGTATTTTATCTTTTATTCTGTTTGCTAACACCCTAGCGAATATTTTATTAATACTGTTCAGTTAAGTTATGGGTCTAAAGATCTTCATATTATTAGCCTTCACATTTTTGGGGACTAATACTGTTAGGCCAGCTACAAAATTCTCAGGAAAAGTTTTTTGTTCCATAATGTCATTATATATTTATAGGAGTTTCTCTTTCAGCTATCTCAGAAAGGTTGCATAGAACTTAATTCCGATGCCATCGGGTCCCGGAAATTTTTCTTTGGATTGCTGCAGAAGCTTCTTCCTCATCAATTATCTTGTTAAGGTCTACTCAATCTTCATCATTCAATTGTTCTATAGAAGCCAATATTCTGTCTGGGACTATGGTACTATCTACTTTTTTGATCAGGTGCTTATAATAGTTGTAAGTGTGTTGTTTTATTGCATTTTTGGTTTTGAGGACTTCTCCTCCTCCTGTCCTCAGTTCTGTGATTAGATGTCTCATCACTCTGCATTTTTCTTGCACTAGATGATAAATTGAAGCATCTTCAGAGGATAAGGTATAATAATATACTCTACTTCTGATTTCGATTCCTTTGAGTTGTCTCCTCTTCATTGCTGTTATTTTTGCCTTGATTTTCTCAGTCTTTAGGAGATATTTTCTTTCTATTTCCACCTTTTTATATAAATCTCTTAAACAAAGATAGTAAAATCCCTTTTTTTACTGTTGCCACTTTTTTAATTCGGTGTTATAGGTCATCAACATCAGTTGGATCTTGGGTTTCGCCAATTTTGTCCACCACTCTACACTTGACTGAAATCTCCGTGTTTGGTTACAGCATTGTTGCCATGTATCTGCGAAGTTCTGTAGCAGCTCTTGAGGCTTGAGAATTGATGTATTCAATTTCCCGTTTCCAGTGTATTATTTTGTTGAGCTAGGTTTATTTTGCACTGGTAGGCAACATGGTATGAGAATTCAACCAGCCACCATTCTGATGTATATATGATCTAATCGTGATGCAGCTTTTCAGTCATGTATGCGAACCCGGTAGTATCTCTGTTTATTACTTCCCATGTGTCTAATACTTTGAAGTTATTGATGATATATTCCCATTTGATGCTCTTATTGAAGTTGGGCATCTGATTTTTCTGATGCAAAATGCAGTTGAAGTCTCCTCCTAAAATAGATTGTCGGATGTTCGTTCTCATGTGTAATAGTAAGCTGTTTTTAAAATATTCCACCCTCTTGGCTCCTTGGCTTCCTGAGGAAGCGTATATGTTTATTATTCTATTAGTCGCTATTGTGGAAGCTATAGTTCTTCCATCTTCGGACTTGTTACTTCTGAGGTTTCAGTACTGACTTTAGTTAAGATCGCTGTTCCAAGGCTGATATTGCCACCTACGTTGCTTATAAAATTGTTTAGGTTTGCGTTTGTAACTTCTTGCAGGAATAGAATGTCGAGATTTGCAGCTCTAACATAGTCTTGCAACATTTTCACTTTAAGAGGGCTGATAACCGAGTTTATATTTAGGTGTTGGCATAGTATACTTTTACGTCATGCTATCAGCGTACATCTCCTTGTTTCCTTGGTGGTAGTTTTATCAAATAAACTGCTTACATGTCACAATTACCTTGCATTAACCTGCTGTTTCATTGTATATGCATGTCCTCTGTCTGGGTTTCTTGTGGTTGGTCTTCTGCCCATTTGAAGTTATTGATTACTTTCTCTGTATCTCCGTCCATTTGTTTATGCTGATCAGTAAGTGATATTAACACAGAAGATACTGGGCCCTTAGCACTTTCTTGCTTCTTTAATTTCTTACCCCTTGTTCTCACTTTTTCTAATATTTCCATCTCGTTTGAACTGTCTATTATTCGTTTTACATTTGCCTCGGTCACTTCCTCACTTTACGTTTTCTGTGGATCTTGACTGATGCTGGGCACTGCAACTCCCTCTCATTTGCTGTAGACTGTATCTCCATTGTTCACTTTTTCCATTTTCTGATTCCTTACAATCCACATTTGTAGTTAGATTAACTAGTATTTCTTCATTGACAATATCTTGCAGATTGACATTTGTGATTTGTGGGGTTGCTGAATAATCATCGTCTATAATATGAGACTTGTTCATCATATTGCTTTGTGTTTTATTGCACTGGTTGGAATGAGTTGTTGCATTATGCTGTGTGTTATTGGTTTCCTGCGGTAAAGAATTTTCTATGAACAATTTTTTTCTGAGAGACCATAATTTTTTCTGTTACTTAACCTAACTTATCTTTTTTCATGTTCAACTAGGCCAAGTGAAACACTGTAGGACTAAAAAAAATTTAAAAAAAAAAGGTAAATAAAAAAATAAGTTAGTGCCCCATTCCTCCTGCATGAACTATTTTTTACAAAATTGGAGATTCTCTTCCCACTATTGTGGATTTTGAAAAAATATTTGTACAGTATACAGTCAGTATACTAAGTGCATCCATAGTTCATATACTTGCAATGTTACTAAAACTCCCTGAAAAAAATCTCGAACACAATTTATCTCATTCCTCCCCACTCTCCCGTTACTTTCAGCATAGTCAATAGCTTGTAATATGTGAAAACAGAATTATGATAGCTACTGTTGGCACTTTCCATAAATACCTTTAAATGAAATAGTTATAAAAACAATATTAATTACATATACTTGGACACACATTCAAAACTAGTTTAAATTGCAGTCAAATCATACTCATCTTAAGTGATATAATCCTTGGTACAATTCAACAAATGAAAACGTTCGCCTTTTAGATATGAAATTAGATATATGAAGGATGAGTGAGTAAAGGATGAAAAGTCACAATTACAGTCTGCATGAACATCTTCCATTCCTCTGGTACATAAACACTGGAAATACCGAAGTTCACAGGGAGTTTCAGTTTCATGTGTCTCCTTATGTCATGATTTTTCCGGATGGCAATCGGGATAAATACAGTATCTCTCACAAGTTCTATGAAAGATCGTAGTTATGTAAATTTTTCACCTTCTCATAAACTGCCTGTGAACATGCTTGCAGTGGACTCTCAGAACTGTCTATATGCTTAATTTTAGGTAGCCCATGTTCCAAAGTATTTTCCTCCTGTCACGACGTAATTTGTTTCAGAACCAGCAACTAATTTAGAGACATCCGAAACAAAAATTATTTACCATTCGCTGTGTGACTTGGAGAAAAGTCTTGATTGCTACAATGGTTGACTGACTCAAATATATTCCCCACTGATATTACAGAGACATAATATCTGTGTCCTACGCATTTGGAAGGTTCAGTTTTCCTCACCAATGTTGTATCCAAACTAATTATCATCTTAATATCGAATTCTGTAGATTTCTCAGTTAGCTGTCTTTGGTGAACATCTGCTCAGGTATAACCTTTATTATTCTCAATGTTTACTTGCTTTAATGGTATTTCCCTACCTAATCAATATTCTTATTTGGTCATGGAAAATGTTTAAAATGAATTTACTGGCATGTGATATACATATACTCCTGTAGTTCTTACATCATTGTGTTCTATCTTTTCTATATAATTGAATAATCACAGATGTGATCCAGTCAAAGCTGTGTTCCTTTATTCCATATATATATATATATATATCTCAAATTAGGATAGGGAAATGAGCCACCACTTACCTTTAGATGATGGATGTGGGGCGCGAACACACAGAAAAGACACAAACACAAATAATAAAGAAATTTTCGGGATAACCCAGGCCACATTCCTGGATGTGGATTTGTCCCTCTTCTTAATTCCTCAGTCCACATCAAACTCACCAACCTTCAACAGTATCTCCATTTCGACAGTTCCCTCCCCTACAGTCTTAGCATTCAGGGTAGTCGCTTATGCTCTAACCAACAGTCTCTCATGCATTATTCAAACTATATTTCACAAGCATCGATATCTCGCAACTACCCTTCAGCTTTGGTGAACAAACAGCTTTCACGGGCGACATTACGACCTGCTCAACCCTTCAATCATCCCAAACCTGCAAAAACCAACCACAATCCAGTCTTAGCCACACAATACTACCCAGGCCTTGAATCCATAAACCCTTTCCTACCGGCTATTGGAAAAAAAGGGAAATTTATAATTTCAATTATATATTTGTATAAAGGTACTTGAAATTAAACACACATAATTTTTTCAAATTTTTTTTTGGAACTCTAAGTGCTAATTACTAAGCCGGTACTTATAAGTACTGTCAGGGAGTCAGGGACTTTGTGTATCACATGGCATACAGAAATAGCAATTGAAATTAATTATGTTCATATTGGTATGAAATGTTTGCCTCATGATATTCAAAAAACCAATTCTTTTTGCTCATTCAGACACAAAAGACATTGTAG
Source organism: Vandiemenella viatica (assembly GCA_031002005.1). NCBI lineage: Eukaryota > Metazoa > Arthropoda > Insecta > Orthoptera > Morabidae > Vandiemenella > Vandiemenella viatica. The sequence continues at coordinate 375,562,446 of CM061920.1, forward strand.
TGCAACATTTGGAATGATGTTTTGACTGTATTTTCTTCATTCTACATACTTCACATCTTCATCTGATTTTTACATATTAGGGAGAGTGTATACCTCTGTTTCCCATCTTACATCTCTCATTGTGGAATAGTATGACTTGTGTTGTTTGAATGGATGAGGGCTTGGTGAAATCTATATAGATGACCTTTTCTTCTTACCGATATCCTTCATAGTCATCATACCTTGTGCAAAGGATCTTCTAAAAAAATTTACAGACTTTTTTTTCAAATATCGGACCATTTATGTTATAGGAATTGACAAATACAACATCCAGAATTCCCAAAAACAATCTTTACCATGATTTCGGTAATCTTCTGTCAGCATTGCACAAAGTCATCAGCTGATCAGCAGTATCAACCCCACACATGAAGGTATTGTAGTCCTTGACGACTCCCGAGCATGAAATTGTCGACTTCAATCCATCTTTTTCTTTGCAAATAACTAGTAGTGTAACAACAGGGTGGCAGGATGGGCAAAATGCTACGGGACCTACTGCCGGAGGTGGACCCCGATGACCGGCCAGAGAGGCCCTCTGGTCCAAGATCCACCAGGTCACCAATCCAACCCGAGAGAGGGCCCATCTGTTGAAGTTGCCATTGACCCCAACCAGTGTAGTGGAGTTTCACTTCTGCCATGAAAAATTGATACTAAATATATGACCTTTTTATCCTTCCATTTCCAGTAGCAAATACCTAGGTTTGTAAATTCATTGTCAAAATCTCCTCTTTTTAGTTTTCCATCAGCACATTGTTAGAAAGTCCCTTGCAGTAGGGTCTGATTCTCCCACAAGCAAAAGTTTTTTCAGTTTTTTAATAATGAAACTGATGAAAAATAATGATAATACTAGATAACATCAGCATTGCTCCATTTTTCTCAGTCAATTCTAAGACCACTCTTTGACCTAATGAGTAATCTGAGAACATTCCAGTCATTTCTTCATTTTTGCCTTGATAAATTATAAACTTCTAAGAGAAGAGCTTCAATCAGAGCGTATTTCATAAAAATATCAATTTGAAAATATCAAAAACAATGAAAAAACCAATTGTACACTTTCCTAAATCTATTGACCAATAATCTGTATAAAACTACCCAGAACTCCCTGACGGTACTTATAAGTCCACGTTGGTTTTTCTAGATTATTTAGTAAAGAAACTAGAAAAACATATTTTATAGGTAAAAAATATATGGTTAAATGTTCAAACTAAAAAAGTAATAACAGAAATTGACACTTACCAAGTAAATTAGCATCTAAAAATTCATTGTAATGTACCACTTGTTGCTTTGGTCAGTATGCTGTCAAGCCCCAACTTAGAAAATTAATTTCTTGGCAATTTCACCAAGAAATTTAAAAATAAATGTTGTCATTGTCTGACTTAATCATACAACAATACATCAACAGGCTTAACAATGCAGTGGACACTGGTATTGTTGAATTATATGGTGGTAAAACAGTGGTACTTATAAGTACCGTCAGGGAGGAAAGGGTTAAAAGAATCCTCCGGAAGGGCTACGATTTCTTGCAAACCTGCTCAGAAATGATATCCATTCTTCCCAAAATCCTCCCTGTCCCTCCCGGAACTTGTTTCAGCAGGCCTCCTAACCTCAGCGAACTCCGTAGTCCACAAACACAGACTTCCTCGTCCCAACAGTCAGCCTCATGGCTCTTTCTCATGCAATAGATCCCACTGCAAGATGTGTGACATACACCATGCCTCCACCACTTTCACCAACCCTGTCACAGGGTAAAGTTTCCCTATCATAGGACATGCCACCTGCGAAACCTCCCATGTACCAGTTAACATGCAACCACTGCCTGAATTCATATATAAGTTTGACCACAAATCTACAAGAATAAAAAGCCACCGACAGACTATTCACACAGAACCCAAAACACCCAGTTGCTGCCCATGCCATCACCCATGACTCGAATAATTTCAACTCCTGTTTCACAGTCCATGCTATCAGAGTCTTCCCTAATAGCAGCAGTTCCTCTGGACTCAGAAGGTGGGAATTTGCTTACCAGTACAAACTGGGCACGGGCAACAACCTGGTTTCAACTTAAGATAATCCCTGGTCATTATTATTATTTTCCCCTTTTTAATCCTCTTTGCCTCCATCCCCACTACCTATATTGAACCACCACTAACCTGAGGTAATGTTTATTTCATAGCATCTTTGGTTAAAAAATATAAATTATTAGACTATTGTTTTCTTTATTTATTTTACATTTTATTACAATATATTATTTTGCTGTAGTTTCAAAAAGGCTGATGCACTGCTAGATGAATTGCCCAAATCACACTATCTGACATAGCTAATGCTTCAAACTACATCTCGGACCACTAAAAATAACCATTCCTTTTTTAAAAGTGTTCTACATCTATATATATATATATAAAGATGAATGTATGTATGTTTGTAGGTTTGTTTGTTCTTCATACAAATCCTCAGTTTTCATCCGATCTCAATGAAACTTTGCATCCTTATCCTTTGAAACAAGGAGAAAAATACTGTCTACATTTGGTTGAAAAATTATCTGTATAAATAACAGTGGTTAAAACGCTTGCTTACTAATGTTTGGGTCGTGGTCCACAGTTCAAATCTCCGTGTAGGCAAAGATTTTTAAAAATTGTTTTTGATTGTAAGAGTCACACCTGGAATATCGGTTATTCAGATTGAATGTTAAACTGTAGATATCACAAATTTAGAGGTGCAATGCGAGGCAAATCGTAGGTAGTTTTGCAATGATGTAGGTGTACATTTTTTACATTGTATTGAGCCTTCAGGGATAATTTGCAACAATGTGTGTGATCTGCAGTAACAATACTATAAATGCGGAATTAAGTCTCCGTCTTTTTGTTACGTGTTGATAACAAAATGCCTATACCGATATTGACGAAATTTGACAAGAAAATCTGTAGGGAGGGCATAGGACTTTTTTTTTTTCGTTATGATTAACAGTTGTAGTCACGAAATATTGAGAACTTATCGAATGTTGACAGAGAAATGGATGTGTGTTAGTCTATTATGTTGCGTCGGTTACTCAAGCTGTGCTTATCACTCATCATGTTAGTGGATAATTTGTTAATAAATTTAGTTTAGAGAAAAAAAAGTATTATTTAGTATAGATGTCGATTTTGTCTGTCCTATTACTTTGTGTCTGCTTAAATGTTTCTGGCACCAGTTTTTTTTTTTTTTTTTACATGCCTTGCGGGCGTAAACTGATCCAAGTTGTAGCTCTAGCAGAGCACGAGCAGCTTAAGTTATTAGAACCCAAGAATCGGATGCTTATGCTGAAGAAAGAAGAAAAGACCAAGCTGAAATAAACTTGCCCTTAGTCAATAATCCCCCCCCCCACATCCCCTTACTTATGTTTGTTTTTATGTTTTTAAATATGTTGGAAATTGATTCTCTTCAAGAAACAGATTCCACGGTAGAACAATATAGTGATGGCTTTCCTGACATATTATGCTGACTCGGTGTTGTTTGGGACGAATCCTTTGTTACCAACAAATTTCTATATTCAATTCTGGCAAATAAATTCTTAATCGATGGGTACGAAGTCGCGTGTATCAGCTAGTCCATAATAAAATACCAGAACAATCATAGCATACCACAATTTACTGCTGGATGTAACAGGAAAGTAACACCGAAACTAAGGACATTATACATAAAGAAATTTTTTGGTGCAAAATGCATCAACAGCAGAAGATGCCATTTCTGGGAGGGAGTTACCAAGTAATTCTTCACCCAGTATTTTATACTTGACATATGGCACTCTTTTGTTAAACAGTGAGCAGTGTTCCATTGCAGAACAATATAGTAACACTGTTCCACACATTTAATTGCATTATGACAATCATAGTAGCAGGTAATTTTAGATTTTTTTTCTAATTTTGATGATACTAAAAAAAGTATATGCTGAAGGAAGCTTTGCAACAAAAAACACATACTACAACCATACTCATGAATGTAAAATGCGATGCTTATGCCCAAGTTCACATGACACCCTTCACCACTTCCTCTCTACTCTGCAACGCCAAATTATTATTTGTGTGGCTGGGTTGTATATGAGCACTTGTTTGAACTCCATGCTTTTATCTTCTATTTTCAAAAGGCTGGACATACTCAGAAAAGCCAATTATGTGTTCGTGTAGTGTTTTGAGGCCCGCCGTCTCCAATTTTAACAAGTGATGCATCCAGTTCATTTTACCATGTTACCACTGTTAATACTGTTACGATGTTAATACCGTTTCATGTTCCATTGACGCTGAAATTATGTGTCTTAAGATATCTGCTACAAACTGATGAAATTCAAAAAATAAAGCAATTTATGTAGTCTAATGCCAAATAGCTATTTTTTCACCTTACACTTATTTCAGTCTTCTATTTTCAGGCTGTTGATATTGTGGGAAAAGCTGGATGTCCTAAAACAATAACAAGGGGCCAAACACACACCACACCAGTTCTTCTCGGTGTTGGTGAACGAGCAGAATTGGCCACTGAAGAATATATTCCCCTTGCTCCAGTTATGGAAGGATTTGTAATACTTCGTAAAAATCCAGATTTTGAAATTGCTGTTTAGACTTGTTCTAGTTTTCCCAGTTTTTGTTGCCATACCAGTATTTTTACTATTTAATGTGTTGTTAAATTTCTATTTTTCTATGCAACAGTATATTTGTAATCTAAAAAAAAAATAATAAATAAATAAATTTATCCAGTGCCTTCACTTCTCATATTAATCATAAAATTTACTAGCGCACATTTCAGCTTAATCAATTAAATTTATAAACCATGTTAGATAATTTTTCTTTTATTTGACACGCCACAATTTAATTATTTGGCATGTCACTCTGTTGATACAGCTTATTTCAAAATACATGATACTACATGGGTTAGTAATAAAACACTAATATCCATATCAGTAATAACAGATAAGTAAAATAAGTACTAAACAACAGGTTAGATGTATTAGGAATATATCAGTCTAACTTAGAGCTTCTTAATATTTTGAAGTCTCCCATATCAGTCTTGCAATTTGACTTTCCGGTATAACATTTCTGCAACATCTATATTCTACTTAATAGAGAAATGAATGTTTAAAAATATCTTTTCTTCCTTCAGCTGGAGACATATGTTAATTTTTGTATCTGGTGAGCCTCTTTATCTCATCATCACTGGTGGCTTCTCTGTGCTGCTTCAGATCATCACTGCCTGCAGTGACTCCCCAGTTGTCTGGATGAGACATTGAAGGGCAGTATGGTCTTCCTGATGCTGGTTGTATGTTCTCCCAGTAGGACCTGCGAGCCCTGTAAGAACAATATTTAACAATTTAACTGAAGTTATATTCTCTTCTGCATTTTATGTGAAAAGTTCTGTCAAAATTTCTAACAATAAAAATTATTATCATTCTAAATAAAAGAATAATAAAAGAAGCTTGCAGTTACAGAAACCTTTGTTAATTGCTACAACAATCCTGGGAAGCTTGGTGTAACATTTGTTAGAAGAAAATGGATGCAAAACTTAAATCTAAAACCTAAAAGACAAATACTTCTGGAACACTATAAGGCAGTAAAATTTATAAGTGGTAGACAAAGTAACAAACCTGAACCATACTATGCATCCAGATTCAAAACTCAGGATTTATCTACAGACTATCCCAATCACTTTTTAGAATGTTTTTCTCTAATAATCTACATGAATATTGGAACAGTCTCCAATTTCTGCCTGAAAACTTATATATCAAACAAAATTAACCATTAGTGCTTAAAAGATAGATTACAATTTCATAGCCAGGTAGCAACCAACTTCCCTTTTGAGTCCGTTCCGAGTGGGTAACACGGTGGAAGTGGATGTAAGTAATGCTCTTGATAGTAGATAGAAGTCCAGATCACTAAGAAATGTACTCACTGAACTGTCACATAATAGAAATAAGAAAGATATTTGTTCAGTCTTATAAAACATGAACCCCTGAACATTTACAGACATTAACTACCAAAGCTGAATGCTGACAATACTCAAAATAAGAAAAATAGTTTCATTTGTATTATCTTTCAACAACTAATTAAACTGTGGGGGGAAAAAAGTAGCCTGCAACAACATTAGTTAAATAGTTAATCAATCATGAAGTTGCTTAATTTTCTGTTAAGCTAGCACTCAGTAGCATAGCACTTGAGAAAATAAATTGCTATTTAGCTAAAGAGTGAAATAATGAGTGGTTCAAATATTATAACTTTAAAATTAATTAAATCTAAATGATTCTTTCAAAGGTTCCTTAGTTGGTTAAATCACTTACCAACAGCCAAATGATAATCAGTTCTTTAAATTAAACTAAGGAAAAAGGAAACTGCTTTAGGCATTATAAATTACAAAGGGAAAGCGACTCATCACTCACCAAAGTTGGAGGTAGCAACAGATGAAGAACATATACCACAAACACGAAAATTACACAATATTTCGGTTTTACAACTACTTCATCCTAAAGAAAATGAGTCATGTAGTTCGGGAGCTGTGCACACACTGAAGTTTCCTACATGACTGAATGCACTCGGTAATGCAGGAAACTTTGGCGTGTGCACACCTCCCGAACCACATGACTCGTTTTCTTAAGCATAAATAAGGTGTAAAACCAAAATATTGTGTATTTTTGTGTTCATCATATGTTCTTCATCCGTCGCTGCTTTCAACTTTTGTGAGTGATTAGTCATTTCCCCTTTCCTCGTAATTTAATCAGTTCTTTGTAATCCCAAACTACAAGTTCTACTAGATCAGTTCACAACAAGGTCAACAGAATTCGCCTCACACCTATCCAGAACAAAGTGAGCTACCGGCCCCCGAAAATTGGATTTATACAGTATCACAACTGAGGTTGTTACTTTGGAAAGAGAAACCTCAGTCCTCCTCCCTTTAATCTCATAAACTATGGATTGCTCTCTTATTATAATTCCTACTGCCCTTTAAAAAAAAAAGTTTATATTTTGAATTAAATTTCTAGCTACACAACCATTAATGTGGCTCAGTGAATTAATATGCCAATAAAATGCACTTTGCGAACAAGAATTTTAATTTCAAAACTCAGTAGTATTAGTTGTGATTCAACCACTTTTAAATATTCTGTAAGGGAACAAACTATTAAATATGACCACGTAAGCATTTGTCCTTTTTAGTAATGCAAAAATCGTGAGCACTGTATCAAAGATGTTGTAAGATATAAAGTTAGGAATCACTACAAGTACCAGCAAATATGACTGCACATGTTAAAGAAAACACCAACAAATGACCAGAGAGGTACAAGTAGCTTTTGTTCAAATCCCAGGCCTGGTATACCGACTGTCCCGATTGTGGTTTTTTGGAGGTATTCTGCAAATGTTGTGATGGTCCAAAATTTCTGCCTTATACTATATATTTCACAAACAATAGGACACTTATCATACAAAAGATAAGCAATACGTTTCACAGAGATGGCCACACAGCCATTGCCCCATCAATTTCATCAGTCCTAGACAACTCACAAAGCTGAAAAAGTTCAAAAGCTAATGATAAAGTTACATTCTCTTGTACAAGGAACAGTTATGTCTGGAATTGCTGTGGATTTTAACAAATTAAAATTCCCAATTGCTTGTTGCGTAACATTTTGTACATTCCCAGTCCACATTAAATAAGACAAAAGTGCTTTTATTGTACAGGATTATTTTTGAAAGACGACAGGTTGAATAGTTGTGCCAAAGACTGAAGGAATTTAAAATTAAAAATTAATAAGTTGCCTCTGGAGCATGTGAACCATCAAAATTAAATTATTATGGAAGAATTTTAAAATATATTGTAGCTATATACTATAGATGTATCTACTGGCAACATACCTTGCTCTAACCCATGGCTTTGTATGCATTATTAATCCAGCACCCCAAAGATCATGTTTCTCTGTAGCTTTTGCACGTTTTCCACGTTCCTCTTGTAATTCTTCTGAGATCGCTCTGCAAATTTGTTGTAGCAAAAAAAAAAAAAAGAGAGAGAGAGATATAAGTACATCAACTTAAAAACAGTGTACATTAAAGAATAAACAGATTCACATTTTGTCCATATAACTCAATTCCACTAATTTGCAAAGAATTGTGATTTTCAGTAAAAATCCTCTTGGATGCCCAGCCGGATGGTGGTGTATAAACACAACATTTCGACAGATGGCTCTGCTGTCTTCATCAGGTATCTAGTAGCTGTCGCAAGCAGAGTGTCATCGCCTCGACTGATTGTGATTTTCACTTAGTATCCTAATACCATACTCCATTGCCTTCCTTTACCAAAAATCTGTTATGAGTTATCAATAACTTATGCTTTTGTCACTTACATTCATCCTATTGAACTGCAGAATTCCCTTCCCTTTTTATTAATTCTCCAGATATCAAATATTAATACAATGGCAATGTACAGGCTCCCTTGTGCTGTACAACCTTTTTCCACTTTCATTAACTCACCTGATTTTTATCATTAAAATTGTGATTTATTACAACATTTCTTGCAGAAAATTTATCATACTGCCAGTATGTTTAGGCAGCCCTGCAGTTCATTCTTCCGCTCTTGAATTCTAGCTCCACTATCCTTTGATCTGTCTCCAATTGAGATAGGACATGTATGTAAGAAATGAAAACATTTATGGATAAAGTTATATCGGGAAATCTTAAGAATAAGAACCCTGTACTGGCTTATCAAAATTTAAGTATATATTAAGTTTTGTGAGAAATGGAGGAACACGTTTGAAATGCTAGTTTTAAAATAGTGAAATACTCTTAAATAAGCTACAATTAACTCCCAAATACTAATCTTTTTTCAGTTTCAATTTTTTTGAAGATACCGAAAACAACTCTGTTCCAGCAACAGTTTTACACTGTAACTATCTTTTCAAAATGTAAAATAAACTCCAATGTTATTAAAATTTATTTAAATATTTTCCACTTTACGTAGATTCCTCTTCGCATTTGATATAACTATGTATGGGGTTTAAAGACTAAAAACCAGAATTTAATAAAGTAAACGTTACATGCGATAACATGGCTATTATTTATTTTTTTTACGATGTATGACGTAAGCATCGTATTTCTTTTATTTTTTGCTTCGGGCTGTACATTAAGATTTTGATTTACCACACCTGCGTTATGTTACGTTGGAGCATAAGACATTCCAAACACTTCAATTGAGATTCTAAGCTTTAAAACGGTGAAAACCCCATCGAAATCTACTCTGTAGTTTCTGAGTTTTTATATTTCAAATATATCCGGTTTTCGTTTTATAGATATAGATAGGTGTTGCTGACCGCAACGCCGTACTCTGAGTGTTTACATATCTCTGTTTTTGCATATGCATGCCTGTACCAGTTTATTTGGCTCTTCAGTGTACTTCTACAGTTTACCAGTAACACCCTTATTCCCACTTTATATTTTCAGCACTAACCTCCTCCTTCCCAATTCTATCCCAGTGGGCAATTACTGTTTCAACAACTTAATCTATTTCTGTGATTTTTCCCCATCATGGAGCTACAATCAGTATCACTTTTAATCACCTATTTCCATCCCTTCACCAGGAGCCCCTAACCTAAAAAAGGCACAGTCCTTACCCCATCATCACTCGAAATGGGCTTCCTTACAGCTTTAGAAATCAACTCATAAAGTAACACCTTGTCCCTCGTATTTAAGTGTAGGCCATCCCTCATGAAATCCCACCTACCAATGTTGTTCACAGGCACAACCCCCAAGACAGACCTAATGCCTTTCCTAAGTAGCACTTCCGATTTCACATTTACCTGCCTCACAGCGTAGTTGAATTGTGGCCAGTCGTGGCAACTTAGGACCTGCATGCGCTTAATCCTGGTATGCTGTGTCGCCTTCCTCAGATCACTCTCTATACTGTAACTTTTGTTTCTACCAACACTATTCCATGTAGCTCCCACTATCACTACTCTGTCGTCCTTAGTTCAACTCCTACAAAGTGAACTTATATGCTCCAACACCTGACTTAATGATGCACGAGGCTTGAAAAAAATGTGTGACCTGGTAGCCTCTATGTATCTGAGCCTGCAGAAGAGGGCCTAGATCTCTCCCATGGCTACTACCTGCAGCAAAACCTATTTTTTCCTATTCTTTCCTTGCAAATCCTTATTCCTAAAGGCCTACTGCATCTTACCTTCTGCTACATCTACACGAGGCTCATCTTTTCTTGACTCTGCCAACAGGTCAAACCTGTTTTTACCACAATTTTGATATGTCTGGCATCTTCATCCTTTTGATCATATTTCTCCTATGATCTGTTACAAGCACCCACCCATCCTTCAACTTCCTCCAACCCACTATCTTATATAACACTAGCCCCCACAGGCAGAGCCCCCACATGACAAGCCTCAAGAACACTGATCGTTTTGCCCATCTCCCTCGTCCTTTCATCCCTAAAACGAAGTGGATAAAGCCATGGGAGAGCCTCATTTATATGCAACATTTCCTCTTCCCTACAATCTCAATGAAAACACTTCTTGCACCAACTAAAACCCACTCCCTTCGCCACATACCTGCGACAGGTGCCATTCATATAATGCAGTCTTACTGGAAGGAAATATGTCATTCTCGAGAAAATAATGAATGTATGAGAGCCATGTAAAAGGACATATTGGACTTTGGAGTGATACAATTACTTAGGATCCTTGGAAGTATATCACTTGCAGTGGGATAAAAATAAAAATTGGAATTAAGAAACCATTGTCTCTCTCAAAAGTAATTGAGACTTTATACACAGTTAATATCTGAACAAAGTATACAAAATCTTAAATATTTTCTCACAGCTCCGACTTGCAAAACTGAAATTGTGAGCATTTGATATAATTTTTTTTACTTATGTAATGATTATTAAATAAATATTTTACCTAATATGATAGGGCTCAAATCCACAGCAACCTCCAATGTAACGTATACCAAGCTCGTATGCTTCACGAGCATAACGATGAATGTCCCATCGTGTAACAACACGAGGCTCTAGGGCTGTAATGAATAGTATTTGCAAAATTAGAAAGGACATGCACTGATAATAACAAAACTACAGTAAAATTCAGTATATTTGTTTCAATTTAATATCTCCAAAAATAAAAACACTTCTTAAAAAAAAATAGTGCATTCAGTTATGGCTATATGGAACAATAATTTTTAGAATGGTATCTAGTACTAGATTATGATGATCAGTTTCATCAATACTTTTTAGTGAAAAAAAAATATATAACATACCAAATGGAAACTCCGGTAAGTCAATAAATCCTTGACGGCCTGCATCAGGAGTGTGGTATGCTAAAGGCTGACTCATCAGATGAACTTTCATCCCTTCCTTGTCAAGAGCATCTTTCATTAATTTCATAGTTTCCAGCACAACAAAAGGGTCAAAATGGCAGTTCACACCAACTGTAATAGACGTATTCCGAATTGTACAGTACAAAGAAAAGAGAAAAAAAAAGATATTTTACCAACTATTGTAAAAAAACAAGACTTTAAATTAAACTTAAGGTAGATAGGCAATTCACATATCAAGTTCTTTAGTGCACACTTATTTCTAACACCACACAACAGAGTACGAGTTCTACATCAAATTCATTCGTACTGTACTATCCATACATTTTTTTTTTTTTATTTTGGGAATTGCAAATTGTCGTAGAATATTTTAAAGAAGGGGAGTCACAATAGTTAGTAATAGGATTTGAAACTAAACTCCTTGAATTGACAAGTACGTTGTATTGGCAGATTAATTCATCAAACCACTTTAGTGGTTGTGTTGTTAGAACTTTAATCCAAAATAAAACCAAATATTATTTGTAAGTGTCTAATAAAAGTCGGTAAGAATTTCCAAGGTAAGTTTCTCTTCATCTACATATATACTCTGCAATTCACAAAATTGTGGGTGGCAGAGTGTGCTCAGCACCAAAGCTAATCTCTTTGTTGTGCATTCCAATCCCGAATGATACGAGGGGAAAAAAGAATTCATTTAAGAATCAGTGCTGCACCTTATTTCTCTAATCTTATCTTTCCTGTCATTCCGACTCAAATAGGTTGGTGGACGAAGTATTTCACTACATTCTTAAGTGAAAGTGGGAGTACACATGTCAGTTTACCAATACGTTTATAGGAAACATGCATCATCTATCTACCAGAGACTCCCAGCCCAGTATACTAATCAGTTCTGTGACACTATCATAACGATTGTAGCAAACAGTCACAAATCGAGCTGCTCTTCTCTATACTGTCTATCAACCCCTTACGAAACGGATACCAAATGGCACAACAGTAGTTCAAATGTGGACGCACAAGAGATTTGTACGCTATCTCTTTTGTTTGTTCATTACAATTTTTCATGATTTGTCCTAGGAATCGCAGCCTAGAATTAGCTCTACGTACTAACGAAGTAATGTGCAAGTCCCTTTTCATGTTCCTTTGTACTGTTACTCCCAAACATTTCATTGAATCGACTATATCAGTAACTGAATTGTTTAACTCAGTATTTCTGAACAATTGGATTCTTTTTGTTAGTTATGGTAATTGTCTTGCACTTTTTACAATTTAGTGTAAGCTGCCACTCGGCGCACCATGCCAAAACAACATCCTGATCACATTGAATTTCTAAGCAATCATCCAAATTCCTTACTTCCCTAGAAATAACCACATCATCAGCAAACAGTCTAAAAATGCTTTTCACTTTGTCTCAGAGATCGTTTATGAAAATTAAGAAAAGAAGTGGTCCTATTACACTTCCTTGAGGAACACCCGATGTAACATCTAGATTAGAAGAACTTTCTCCTTCAACGATGACATACTGTGACCGACCAGTTAGAAAATCCTTTATCCATTCTCAAAGCTGATCCAATATACTGTACACTCAAAACTTCGCTGAAAGGCGGTTGTGTGGCACTGTATCAAAGCCTTTCTGAAAATCTAAAAAAATTGCATCTACTTGTGAACCTGCATCAATAACTTTCATTACTTCGTGTGAAAATAGAGCCAGCTGTGTTTCACTTGATCTTTTCTTCCGAAATCCGTGTTGATTTGTTGTAAGCAAATTATTTTCATCTAGAAAATTAATAATGTAGCATATAATATGTTCCATAACTCTACTACAAACAGATATAGATATGGGATGGTAGTTTCCAGGATCACTTCAATCACCTTTCTTGAAAATCGGAGTTACTTGTGCGATTTTCCAGTCGGAAGGTACTTTTCGCTCTTCTAATGATTTACTGAATATATCAGACAGAAATGGCACGATTTCTGCCGCATACTCTGAAAATACTCTTACTGGAATTCCATCCGGGCCCGGTGCTTTCCCCAACTTCAGGAGCTTTAACGGCTTTACGATACCTGCAGTATCTATTTGTAATGATCCCATCACCAACTCTACACGGCATGGTAAAATGGGAATGCTGTACTTATTTTCAACAGTAAATGAATTTTTGAATACAGTATTTAGTATGTTAGCTTTATAGCGGCTTTCATTAACCTCAGATCCTTCACGAATTAGTACTGGAATATTGCTGTTGGTACAATTGACTTTTTGTACATATGACCAAAATTTCTTTTAGAGAGAGTTGGAATGAAAATCGATGAATGCCTCACACACCACATTCTTAACACGTCCTCTTAACTCGGCTAAGGTTTCTAAATCTCTATGACATCCCTTCCTGCTTGAGCATGCATGTATTCTCCTTTGTTTTTCTAGTAATCTTTTAACTTCGCACGTGTACCACGGTGGCTCATTCTCCCTCTTTATTGTCCGCTTTGGTATATTTATTTCCATACCTTCAATGACTATATGTATAAATCGATGCTTCATCTCTTCAATGGTGTCCCTCGTTATCTTGAAGTTATGGTAATTATTCCTCAGGTAGGTTCTAAAACACTCCTTGAGGCTTTACTGAATCTGTATACAATCCGTCCTTTTTTCCTTTTTCGCTTGGTCCCAACTACTGCTTTGTGATCGCTTATTCCTGTGGTCGTTGAAATGTCGGTGAATAATTCTGGCCTGTTCGTAACCAGCAAATCTAAAATGTTTTCACTACCATTATGACACCGCATAGGTTCATTAACTTGCTGCTCGAGATGAGTATCTGACAAAAAAAATTGAGAATTACTTCAGAAGCTGCCTTATCCCTGCTACCTTTGATATGAACGTAATTACGCCAGTCAATATAAGGCAGATTGAAGTCGCCTCCTAGAATCATAGCACGATCCTTAAAACGGCTAACTATACTATTTACATTATTTTTTAACTCCTTGGGGATAGCTATGTCGGAATCAGGTGGACGGTAGAAGGCGCCTATGACGAGTTTTGACCCAGCAATATTGAGTTTAATCCACATGATTTCACAGATTGTATCGACGTCTATTTCATTACAAGGGAGGAATTTACTCACAGCTATGAAATACCCCACCTCCACGAGAATGTAATCTGTCTTTACAAAAAACGTTCATGCTATCTTAAAATGTTTCGACGGAGCATATTTCCGGTTTTAGCCAACTTTCTGTACCGATAGCGATATCCGCTTCTGTGCTACAAATAACGCTTTCAAGTTCTGGTTGTTTGTTACAAACGCGTCTACAGTTAATTACCAGAACTTTTAACTGCCGAGATTCTTTTATGTTCCTCCTACATTCTGGTGTTGCATCTTTTCGGGTCTTCTTCAGCCTAAAAAACCACTCAGTGCATTCCACACGTCCCCTGCCACCCGTGTAGCTGATTCACGTGTGTAGTGCACACCTGACCTATTTAGGGGAACCTACATGACTCAATCCTATGGCAAAGATTGAGAAATCTGCAGCCAATATCTTCACAGAAATGTCATAGTCTCTGGTTCAGCCCTCAATATGGCTCTGAACCAGAGGTCCACAATCAACTCTCTGCCGATATCTTGCAGCCACTGGCCACAGAGTTCACCCTTTCAGCCAGCTGCCAGAAGGAAGAGAAGATAACATTCGACCCAAGGTGACAAGCATCATTGGTGCCAACATGAGCCACAATCTGTAGTTGGCTACACCCTGTCCTTTCTATGGCATCCAGGATGGCCTGTTCCACATCTCAGATCAAGCCACCCGGAATACACACTGAATGGACTTACCAAAGTAGATACATCAGCTGCAAATTCTTGTTGTACACGTCCAAGTTATGGCCAT
The DNA here is from genome assembly GCA_031002005.1 of Vandiemenella viatica. Classification (NCBI taxonomy): domain Eukaryota; kingdom Metazoa; phylum Arthropoda; class Insecta; order Orthoptera; family Morabidae; genus Vandiemenella; species Vandiemenella viatica. Next base: position 375,577,667 of record CM061920.1, read on the forward strand.
TTATGAAACCAACTACACACAGGCAATGCAGCTACTACAACATACAATGTAAATTCACTTTTCCACATAGTCCCTAAGAGACTGTAAACGTTTCTTGGAACTGATAACCAACTTTTCAAATCCGGATGCATAGAAATCATCTCCTTTCTTTGACCTGGAGAGAATGGTACATGTCGAATTCATGGTAAAAGGCATGACAATCAACTTGGCTTCATATTGTCAAATGTTGAACAGTTGTGTAATTAAAGAAAAGTGGTGGGGAAAATTGAGCACTGGTGTGGTTTTGTTGCACGAGAGCGCAACATCCCGCATGGCCCACCAAACGTTCAAACTGCTACAGTTATTCAAGTGGGAAGTATAGCAACATCCTCCATACAGTCAAGACTTAGCGCCATGTGATTATCATGTGTTCAGTAAGCTGAAAAAGGGTCTCAGTGGACGATGATTCCAAAATGATGATGAGGTGAAAGCAGCTGTCCCCAGAATTATATAGTGCTGGAGGTGATTTCTACGCATCCAGAATTGAAAAGTTAGTTGACCATTTTGAGAAATGTTTACAGTCTCTTGGGGACTATGTGGAAAAGTTAACTTGCATTTTATGTTGTCATAACCGTGTTGCCTATTGCGTAAATCATTTCATAAATGGCCATAACTTGGAACTGTAACTTACTTTTTGATTCACCCTCATGTGCCTCATTCATTTTTTCACATGATTATTTGGAGTTTTTATTTCTCTGCTTTGTTACTGCCCTCCTATCATTTAGTCTTTATGTATCCTTCTTTCAATCATTTCTTTGAGATTTATTTTTGTTACTAAATTATAAAAATATATCTAAATTTTATGGCTACTGATATTTAATATTCCACAAGTGTTATATTGACACATATCAGCAAAGTATTTCCAAGCAATAACATCAGTGTTAATACACAAAACGTGTCAAATTTGTCTCATTTGTAGAAAATAAGTCTTACAATCTTAACACAAATCTGCTAAATCTCTCTTTTCATGTTATATCTTCTGTATGTGGTGTAATTAATGAGCTAGATCACATTAGAAGAATGGGCAGCAACAAACATTTACATGTAGCACAATTGCTCTCTATTGTTACTGGAACTCATTAACATCTTTCTCTACTGCAAATATTTGTGCCAGCTGAACGTAAATAGTATACTTCACCAACAATGTAAATATGTAATATATAGTTTCGAAGCAAATAATTGTAAAGATTGACATTGATTAGAAAGGATATTCAGTACAAGTAGAAAGAAAAATATTAGAAAGTATCCTTCACCTTCATGAACACTGCACCTTCATGAACACTGTAATGATAGCGTTGCACACCCGAATATTAAGGGAGTGCATCATCAGAACGAAAGGGAATATCGCTGAAAGGCGAGGTGAGAAGAAAGACGCTGGTTGGCCGGAACAGTCACGTGAGTAGGAATGGTGTCGTGATTGGCCGAGTGATGTGAAGTGGCAAGAAAGCCATCTTGGAGAAAAGAGTATCATGTGCTCGTGATGAAGTCGGTTGTACGAAACTGTTCTGGTATAAGTGTTCGGTCACGTGCCGTTGATGTCCTTGGTGGTACTAATTAGAAATGTTAAACATGTGTGCTGAGGCAATGGTAGTTCACAGGCTAATCTGCAATCTGAATACTAAGCATAGTCCAATACGACAATGATCAAGTCTGGTGCTGACATTCTCTGTATAAAAGTGTAATAAATGCAACTTTGGAGTTCGGCACTTGAGTGTTCTTAATAAACCTAACATTAAACAATTATAAACCGGTTATAGACCCTTATAAACCGTTATATGGCGACCTTGACAAGACTGGGTTTTATGTAATTTCTTTGTTTTTGTTCTTGCTATGATGTCATATGATGTCATATGATGCAAAATGTCATGTATTTGTGATTCTTTCCATGTTCCGCATTGTAAATAATATAAGCACTACTTTTTAGGATATAATATATATTGAATTTGTAACTGGCACCAGACATAGGTAGGAAAAGTGTATGTATATTCAGAAAATAAGTATCGTAAGTGATAAGGTGAGTGTAAAGGGAAATGGTCCAGGCATAGCAAATTCCACTTGTTTTCATTGTGTGCACAAACAAAAGCAAGTGTCATTTTGAAGTGAGTTGTAACGATAGCATTGCACACCCGAATATTAAGGGAGTGCGTCATCAGAACGAAAGGGAATATCGCTGAAAGGCAAGAAGAAAAACGCTGGTTGGCCGGACCAGTCACGTGAGTAGGAATGGTGTCCTGATTGGCAGAGTGACATGAAGCAGCAGGAAAGCCATCTTTGAGAAGAGAGTCTATCATGTGCTCGTGATGAAGTCGGTTGTACGAAACTGTTCTGGTATAAGTGTTCAGTCACTTGCTAATCTGCAATCTGAATATTAAGCGTAGTCCAATACGACAATGATCAAGTCTGGTGCTGACATTCTCTGTATAAAAGTATAATAAATGCAACTTTGGAGTTCGGCACTTGAGTGTTCTTAATAAACCTAACATTAAACGATTATAAACCGTTATAACTGGTAACTAGCATCTCAAGCAATTGATAATATGACCAAGAACGATTTGCAGTCATTGAGTAGATGCTGCTCCATTTGAATGGATATCTTAATTAGTTAAAGGTTATCAACACACAACCTATGTATGTTGGGCCGATTACTAAATTCTGTAGTCTTCAGCTCAGTTCTAGAAATTTCAAAAACATTTACTTATACCTGAAAATCTAAAAATAATTCTATTGTATCAATGGCAGTTTTCCTATCAATATTTGGACTTTTAGTGTGGGTGGTACACCTTGGCTCTTATGAGTGTGTGTAAATATTTCTCCACAAAATTTCACATAGCTTTGGTGATCAAATTTTATTAAAACATCATGTACATTTATTGCAACAGTGATTGGCAGCACCATCTATATTAAGCCAAAAAGCTTATCAGACCATTATCATAAAAGACATACGATACTAAATGCAACTGTTCATTTGTTGAAAAGATCACTGTACAATTCTTCTCCTGAATATTTTAGTTGTATTTACCATTGTTGTATTTACCATTATTCTATAAAGGAGGGATTTGTAGAAGTTTAACAGTAATTTGAATATTATGGTATATCAGACAGTCTTTAAATTCCCAATTATTTCTAGACCTAGGTCAGTTAGCATAATTTTAAATCTTCATATGATAAACGCATGGCTGCAATTAGTTATGCCACATTCTTTTCATACTCCATAAATTGGTTATTTCATATTATTCTGAATAAGGAAATAGTTTAGTCAATCAACACATAACACAGACGAATGACATACATGAAGAACACAGACATAATTTCCTGGATTGAATTCTATGTTCACAGAACAACATGGATTGGATAGGAGATGGAGAGGAACAGTAACTGAATACACACAGTGCACTTGTATATGGTAAAGCCTCTACCATCTATTTCATATAATGATTTTATGACAAAGGATTCAAACCCAAACATTCTGTGGTTTTGTCTTTTTTTTGTTTCTGCACTATTCTGTCAACATGTGTTGAGTCGCTGTTTCTTTTCCTATCATTCTTTATATTTGCTAGTTGGTATCTTTATCTTGCCAAATCTATTACCACCTAACTGTGTACACATCACAAGCTAAACTGAAAAAGCCTATAATATATTATATTTTCTACGACAGATTTGCAGGTACATGTTACATTCATAGCTGTAGGTTTATTCAGTAGGAATAAAAAAAATTGGCTGACTATTTTTAAGCAAACTTCAGGAAATTTATAAGCTCATTTACCAGCCAACTTCACATTCTTAATGATAGTCTGGCCTATATATTTATCACTCCATCCTTCCCCACAATCTAGATTCACTTACGTCAGGCATGAAAGTCACTTTTCTACCATCCTCTTTTCATGCACCATTCTTCCTCTCAAACTATGAACCAAACTACCTTGTCTTTGCTATCATCTTTATCGAGAACTTCATTCCACTGGCTTGGATTTTAATCTTCTCTCTCCATCATGGTCCACATTTCTGTTGCATACTGTACTTCAGAATGGGAGCACAGTATATTTTTTACATTATTTCCTTACAATACATTAGAGCTTTTTTCATATCAGATTCCGTATACTACGGTAGAAAATGAACCATTATTGCACCCTCTTTACAGTTTTGTCCTACCTTGCTTTTTGCATTAGTCAGCATCACCACAGTTTGCCATTCCTGCCTCTGTGTGTCATCCAGTCACTGTAGTACGCTATTTAAACAACAATCTGTTCACAATTTAAGGTTTAAACTGCCCATATTTCTATTACTCATACAAACTGTCTCTCCTCATCACCACCAATACCTTGTTTTTGCATTTTGGATTTCATCTCACCATTTCTCATTGAACACCTTCAGCTGCTCTTTTACTTTAATACCTACCCCGCATACATCATCATCTGCAAACAGCATCAATTTCATATCTGTATTGCCAAATGCTTTCTAAGTTCCCTCATAATTTCATTTATAACCATTATAAATAACCAATGTGGATCTGGACACTGCTTTAGTAATTCTCATACATTTCCTGCACCTTCTCCAACATATCAATTACAGATTCACTTTTTTACAAGTCTCTCATACTTTTAATACCCTGACATGCATTCTCAATGTCTAAAAATGTTATCAGTAAGTGTTTTTCTCAATACCATCCTTTTTTTTCCTGTAAGGGTAAAAACACACATTTTTCGTTCAACATGATTCACACAAGAACCACTGGTAGGAATTAGTTTAATTATCTCTGTCTATTCAGTTAACACTGTTCAAGCATGAACTACTAGCGAGTTTCTTCTTGCAATCGATATGTTTATCACTGATTTCCGTGTATGCACAGTATCATAGTATTTGGAGACAATGTACCGTTTGTGGTAATTGGTTTAAGAGAAAGCTTCATAGAATAAAAACAAAATCTGGATAAACTCTCATGACTTTCTTTAGCAATATGTTACTTTGTAATATTTAAATAATAAAACCCTAATACCATTTGATGCTGAAAAGGATTTTTAATTCTGAAATTTCTCCAAAATGTAGACAAGGAAAAATTGCTGTGCAACGCCAACTTAAAGAATGGAACTAAAACTTATTGGCTCGAGCATACCTATGTCAGCACCTGCTCTTGCCATTCGCACAGCACACTCTCCAGCTGGAACATTGTGTAAATCTCCAAGAGGACCAATACACATTGTGGCAGCTACTGCTTTGCCAGATGTTTTACAGACCTCAATAGCCCATTCAATTTCTTCGACGTGTTCAAAGTACTGAAATTTAAAAGTTTAATATTAATATCTGAACTTTTTTATTCACAAATTAGACTTTTAATAATGAAATGATCAACTTTTGTATATTCCATCAAATATGTCATTTAATTCGCAAGTAACCATTGGTTCAATAATAGCACTGTTGTAGGTCTGTTTTTATCTGTACCCTTTGTTGGTTCACACAGGTTTTATTTGTGTTGACTAAGGCACCAAAATATGTCTTAATTAGATGACCTGTGCTGAAAATTTCATGAATACGATTGATAGTAAGGTTGGTAGTTTGTGATAGGATGAAACCAAAAAAAAAAAAAACTCATTTGTATCAAATGTTTATCTGTTTAGTGTAATAGGTATGTAACAATACTAACTACATATTATAGAACAATTGGAAAAACTTTTGAATGGGTATCACAAACTCGCTAAATTTAATGGAATACAACTAACCTAAACAAAATATAGACAGAATAGCTATATCTCTGATAACTGTTGCTGTGATCGTAGCCTGTGAGAAAATTTCATCATTAAATTGTTTACAAAGAAAATCAAAAATGTTTCTGTAACATAAAAAAATTATCCAATAACCTATGTATTGTAAAAGAAAAAAAACACACACACAATATTAATACAGCTGTAATACATGATGCTGCTACATAGCTGCTTAGCTCTGAACTCTCATACGCGAGACTTTCGCCGTTAATACTTTTGTCCTTCAAGGGTAAAATTTGGAAAAATTTTGTTCTTAATCTATTATGTTTTCTAAGTGGAGACCTTAGTCTTTAAAATGATACCTCATTTATCGATCTTATCAAGGGAGATAAATGGCTCATAACAAAAAACACGTTATGGAAATAATTATACTTTTCAATTTTTTATAAAGGTGAATAACACGCCAATGCAATTGAATTTTGTTTTATTTTGGTGTCGTACGCGTTTCGCTCTATATCAAGAGCATCATCAGCGATATCTGTTAGATATTTATTCATTTATTTAGTTACATTTGATTTACAAAACATATAAAGTTGAGGTGAAATTAAATCTACTTACATGTTACTTTTTTACTTTTTTCTCATGATCAGGGTTGGCTTCTGTGTGTATGTTTTGTAGAATTTGCTGAAGGTATGAAGCACATACACTGCACTGACCAAATTTCACATTGATACTATTATTTACCGTTTTCAAAACATGAGAAAGTAAACACCACGCCATGTTTTTCACAGGTCCATAGAGTGTGTGTTTGTTTATGTTTCAGCAAATTCTACAAAACATACACACAGAAGCCAACCCTGATCATGAGAAAAAAGTAACATGTAAGTAGATTTAATTTCACCTCAACTTTATATTGTTTTGTAAATCAAATGTAACTAAATAAATGAATAAATATCTAACAGATATCGCTGATGATGCTCTTGATATAGAGCGAAACGCGTACGACACCAAAATAAAACAAAATTCAATTGCATTGGCGTGTTATTCACCTTTATAAAAATTGATTAACTTGCAATTGAGGAAATGGCCCACAATATCCAGTCATTAATGAAGCCCTGCCAGGCATTTCCAGTGGACCTATACAACAAATACAAGAGGACACATCTAAAACTACACAAGACCATCCAGAGCATCAGATATAACAAAAATTGTAAAGCCAATAATGTTAAGCCTAATTATATAAATGTTAGTATTAAGTCTGTCTCAACATCAGCGGTTAAAGCTAAACAAGCTGCTGAGAAGCAGTGGTTACAAAACGAAATCAGGTCACTCTATGCTAAAAAAGATCATTTAAACCAGGATTTGTATAGAACACACATTGCACTGGCTAACTCACTCAATAATACAGCCATCTTTAATGATGTAATAGAGAAGATTGAGCACTTCACTACAAAATCAATACAAACTGTAAAGCAAACACACAATAAAAAATTTGAACAACTAAAACAAAAGGAGAGGAACAAAAATAGTCTAACAGTTTACAATGAAGGCAAAACTGAATTCCACCCAAGGCTTATAAATCTTACAACAACACAGCTCACCCAAAATGAAACCAAAGTTCTTGAAAATGGATTAAAGTACAACATGAATGACACTTCCAGTGAAAGTTTTGTAAAAAATACTATTATAGAAGCAGAGTGCATATTAACACAAGAAGACAGAAAAAAACAAACTGAAATTAATACAGTTCTAACTCGAGAGCTTATAGCTGACAAACTCAAAGAGATAACAAAAGAAAATAAAGGACAACTCCACACAAACCAAAACAGAGAAACAATCAACATTTAAAAGCAAAACTAGACACTAACAACATAATAGTCACTACAGCTGATAAGGGAAATGCAATCGTATTACTTGACAAACTTGAATACATAGAAAAAAAGAGGAATTTATAAACAACAACAACATTACACAACTAAAATCGGATCCCACCAACAGATACCAAACAAACTTCAAGAAATGCCTGAAAAACATAACACACATATTCACTGACAAGCAAAAACAACAAATGTATCAAACCAATCCTGAAGCCCCCACTTTAAGAAGTCAACCCAAAATCCATAAAGATGGAATACCAATGAGACCTATAGTAAACTTTAGGAAAGCTCCCACCTACCACCTTGCCAAGCAAATGCAAAAATTTTTAACTGAGAACTACACATTTCAGAATGACAAAACCATCAGAAATACCACACACCTTATAGAAAAGATCAAAGACTTACAGATACCAAATTCAGCAAAACTAATTTCATTTGATATTCAAAACATGTACACCAACATACCAATTAAAGAAACCCTTGCCATAATAGCCAAACACCTCAAAGCACAACAAATACCTGATTCACACACAAATGAAACCATACAAATTCTAGAATTACTAACATCACAAAACTACTTTCAGTTCAATAACAACTACTACTCTCAACATGATGGTTTACCAATGGGTTCTCCTATCTCAGGAATACTATCAAATATATTTATAAACCACATAGAAAATGAAATATTCAAAAACATAATCCAGAAGAAAGGATACAACATTATCTATTGGTTTAGATATGTTGATGATGTTATCTGTCTAATTAATGAACCTGAACCTAGAATTAGCCAATTACACACAGATATCAACACTACACACAGCAATATAAAATTCACACTGGAAATGGAAACACAAAGAAAACTCAACTTCCTCGACCTCACCATAACTGCTCACAAAACACAACATCAATTCCAAATATACAGAAAACCCACTACAACAGACATGATCATAAACTCAACATCAAACCATCCCCAAACACATAAGGAAGCAGCAATAAGGCACATGCTCAACCGACTAAATAGGACACCCCTAAACAAAGAAAATTACAAATCAGAATTGAACACAATCATACAAATAGCTACCAGAAATGGATATAAAGAAAACCGAATACACCAAATAAACAACAACATCAAAAAACAAATACTAAAGACAACACAAAACACCATTCCAACACTGCTACAAGCAAATACAAACTCAGCATCAGAAAACAAACCACCCACACAAGTGAAAAAAGAAAAATGGCATGTTATGACCTATATCAACAAAAATACACATAAAATAGCAAACATTCTCAAAAAACAAGGTCTAAACATCGCTTTCAGAACCAATAACTCTATAAATAAAAACATTAAAAACATCACAAACAAAAACAAATACCATAATTCAGGCATATACAGACTCACATGTCAAAACTGTGAAGCTCAATACATTGGCCAGACATGCAGACAATTCGAAACAAGATACAAAGAACACCTAAGAGCACTGAAATACACTAACCACTCCACATTTGCAGAACACCTTCTAGAACACAATCACCAACCGACAGATATCCACAGAGACATGCAAATACTCACCATAAACAATAACAGACCACAGGCATTAACATTTCAGGAAAATTATTACATCCAAAAAGCACTAATTGAAGGAAAGCAGATCATAAATGATTATACAAACTTAACTAATCAGACACTATATGCCACATTAAAAAAGAAATAAATATCCACAAAAAGACAACCATTTCAAATCCCCGCCTACCAACAAAGATAACACAAAGCAGACTGTAAAAACCAAGGACCTCTAAACACAATGAAACCTGAAACATAAACAAACACACACTCTATGGACCTGTGAAAAACATGGCGTGGTGTTTACTTTCTCATGTTTTGAAAACGGTAAATAATAGTATCAATGTGAAATTTGGTCAGTGCAGTGTAGTGCTTCATACCTTCAGCAAATTCTACAAAACATACACACAGAAGCCAACCCTGATCATGAGAAAAAAAGTAACATGTAAGTAGATTTAATTTCACCTCAACTTTATATTGTTTTGTAAATCAAATGTAACTAAATCTTTTATATATATAAAAATAGACGTGTTTTTTCCTATATTTCACTTTCAGCCACCACTACCTAGGCCAGATCACTGATGTTTGTGGGTGGAAGTAGCATGGAGTTTCCTGTCGTGCACAACGTTGGCCGAATGCCGATAGCTGTGGGGATGTGGAGATATAATGATTAAAGTTGGTCAGTGCAGGGCGTTTTCATATTTCGACCAAAAATTGGTATCTCCGTATACTTCTCTTTCCTGCCACAACTACATAACATAGAACCTTTGGTATTTGTGTGTGGTAGTAAGAATCGTCTTTCCTGTCGTGCACTATGGTTGTTAGAATGTCGGTAGATATGGGGGTGGGGGAGGATTGGGGGTTGAAAAGTGGTCGACCTGTGGCAATTTCATACTTCTGCCAAAGACAAAAAGTGTCATGGTGTATCACTTTTCAGCGAAAAACTATAGATCACAGATAACTGGCGTTTGTGTGTAGTAGTAGCACAGAGTCACCTTTCGATCACAACGTGGCGATTTTCAAAAACTGTGGTACTGTGGTAGATAGTGGTGGTTGTAAGTGGCCGACCAAGGAGTTTTTCGTATTTCGACTGTCTCCGCATATGTCACTTTTCTGCCACAACTACATAGCATAGAGCAAGGTGTTTGTGTTTGTAGTAGAATCGTATCTATTGTAGTGCACTATGGTTGTTAGATGTCGGTAGCTAGGGGGGTGTGGGAGAAATGGGGTTGAAAGTGGTCGACCTGTGGCAATTTCATACTTCTGCCAAAGACAAAAGTGTCATGGTGTATCACTTTTCAGCGAAAACTATAGATCACAGATAACTGGCGTTTGTGTGGAGTAGTACACAGAGTCACCTTTCGGTCACAACAGCGCCGATTTTCAGAAACTGTGGTACTGTGGTAGATATGGTGTTGTAAGTGGCCGACCAAGGATTTTTCGTATTTCGACCTGTCTCCGCATATGTCACTTTTCTGCCACAACTACATACATAGAGCATTGGTGTTTTCTGTTTTAGTGTTGGTAGTAGAATCGTATCTCATGTAGTGCACTATGGTTGTTAGATGTCGGTAGCTATGGGGGTTGTGGGAGAAATGGGGGTTTGAAAATGGTCGACCTGTGAGCAAATTTCATACTTCTGCCAAAGACAAAAGTGTCATGGTGTATCACTTTTCCAGCGAAAACTATAGATCACAGATAACTGGCGTTTGTGTGTAGTAGTAGCACAGAGTCCCTTTCAATTCACAACAGCGGCCGATTTTCAGAAACTGTGGTACTGTGGTAGATATGGTGGTTGTAAGTGGCCGACCAAGGATATTTTCGTATTTCGACTGTCTCCGCATATGTCACTTTTCTGCCACAACTACATAGCATAGAGCATTGGTGTTTGTGTTTGGTAGTAGAATCGTACTCATGTAGTGCACTATGGTTGTTAGATGTCGGTAGCTATGGGGGTGTGGGAGAAATGGGGGAAAATGGTCGACCTGCGGCAATTTCATATTTCTGCCAAAGACGCATGTGTCACGTGTATCACTTTTAAGTGAAAACTATCAATCGCAGATTACCGGCGTTTTTGTGTGGTAGTAACACAGAGTCACCCATCGATCACAACGTTGGCCGAAATTCGGTAACTGTGGGAGTGTGTGAGATATGGTGTTCGAAATTGGTCGATCATGAATATTTTCGTATTTCATCCAAAGACTTGTGTGTATCCGTAAATTTTACTTTGCTGCCGGAACTACATAGCGCAGAAGACTGGTATTTGTGTGTGGTAATAGTATCGAGTCTCCCATCGTGCACTATGGTGGTTAGATGTCTACAGCTGTCAATATGAATACTTTACAATCACGAACGAAGTTGTGGGTACCAGCTATTATATTATAAATGTGGAAGTAAGTTTCTGTCTTTTTGTTACGTTTTGACGACTAAATGGCTATATCAATATTGATGGAATTTAACAATGAAATAGTGTAGGAAGGACACAGGACATTTTTTCGGCATGAATAACAGTTTTAGTCACGAAATTTTAAGAACTTATCGAATGATGAAAGACAGACAGATTCGTGTGTTAGTCTGTAATGTTACGTTGGTTGCTCAGTCGCAATCTGTTAGTGTTTGATTTATTAATAAATTTCGATAAGAAACAAAACTTATTATTTAGTATAGAAGTCAATTTGCTCTGCACTGTACTATTCATTTGTGTCTGTATAAAAGTTTCTGGCACCAATTTGTCTTCCTTTTTGACATGCCTTACGGACGTAAACCTGGCCTAAGGTGCAGGTCTAGAAGACAATGTGCTGCTATTAGATTATAAGATTCAGATGCTCATGTTGAATAAAGAAGAAAAAACCAAGCTGAAATAAAGCTGCCATCAGTTAACCCCCCCCCCCCCCCCCACACACACACACACATCCCCACCTTCGCTTACTTTTCTGTTTTTAAATATGTTGTAAATTGATTCTCTTCATGAGACAGATTAGATGATAGGATGATATAATGATGGCTTTCCATCATATTATGTCGACTCGGTGTTGTTTGGGACAAATCTTACGTTAATAACAGTTTTCTATATCCAATTCTGGAATTGAAACTCCAAGTCCACGCGTACGAAGTCGCGGGTAACAGCCAGTCTTATATATATATAAAAATAGACGTGTTTTTTCCTATATTTCACTTTTCAGCCACCACTACCTAGCACAGATCACTGATGTTTGTGGGTGGAAGTAGCATGGATTTCCTGTCGTGCACAACGTTGGCCGAATGCCGATAGCTGTGGGGATGTGGGAGTTATAATGATTAAAGTTGGTCAGTGCAGGCGTTTTCATATTTCGACCAAAAATCGTATCTCCGTATACTTCTCTTTCCTGCCACAACTACATAACATAGACCTTTTGGTGTTTGTGTGTGGTAGTAGAATCGTCTTTCCTGTCGTGCACTATGGTTGTTAGATGTCGGTAGCTATGGGGGTGTGGGAGATATGGGGTTGAAAGTGGTCGACCTGTGGCAATTTCATACTTCTGCCAAAGACAAAAGTGTCATGGTGTATCACTTTTCAGCGAAAACTATAGATCACAGATAACTGGCGTTTGTGTGTAGTAGTAGCACAGAGTCACCTTTCGATCACAACAGCGGCCGAATTTCAGAAACTGTGGTACTGTGGTAGATATGGTGGTTGTAAGTGGCCGACCAAGGATATTTTCGTATTTCGACTGTCTCCGCATATGTCACTTTTCTGCCACAACTACATAGCATAGAGCATTGGTGTTTGTGTTTGGTAGTAGAATCGTATCTCATGTAGTGCACTATGGTTTTAGATTCGGTAGCTATGGGGGTGTGGGAGAAATGGGGTTGAAAGTGGTCGACCTGTGGCAATTTCATACTTCTGCCAAAGACAAAAGTGTCATGGTGTATCACTTTTCAGCGAAAACTATAGATCACAGATAACTGGCGTTTGTGTGTAGTAGTAGCACAGAGTCACCTTTCGATCACAACAGCGGCCGAATTTCAGAAACTGTGGTACTGTGGTAGATATGGTGGTTGTAAGTGGCCGACCAAGGATATTTTCGTATTTCGACTGTCTCCGCATATGTCACTTTTCTGCCACAACTACATAGCATAGAGCATTGGTGTTTGTGTTTGGTAGTAGAATCGTATCTCATGTAGTGCACTATGGTTGTTAGATGTCGGTAGCTATGGGGGTGTGGGAGAAATGGGGGTTGAAAGTGGTCGACCTGTGGCAATTTCATACTTCTGCCAAAGACAAAGTGTCATGGTGTATCACTTTTCAGCGAAAACTATAGATCACAGATAACTGGCGTTTGTGTAGTAGTAGCACTGAGTCACCTTTCGATCACAACAGCGGCCGAATTTCAGAAACTGTGGTACTGTGGTAGATATGGTGGTTGTAAGTGGCCGACGACCAAGAGATATTTTCGTATTTCGACGAAAGGCATGTGTCTCCGCAGATTTCACTTTACTGCCACGACTACATAGCTAGAGCGTTGGTTTTGTGTGTGTGTAGAATCGTGTCTGTTGTCGTGCACTATGGTTGTTAGATGTTTGTAGCTATGGGGGTGTGGGGGATGAAAATGGTCGACCTGCGGCAATTTCATATTTCTGCCAAAGACGCATGTGTCACGGTAAACTTTTAAGTGAAAAGTATCAATCGCAGATCACTGGCGTTTTGTTGGTAGTAACGCAGAGTCTCCCATCGATCACAACGTTGGCCGAAATTCGGTAATTGGGTAGTGCGTGAGATATGGTGTTCGAAATTGGTCGATCTTGAATATTTTCGTATTTCATCCAAAGACTTGTGTGTATCCGTAAATTTTACTTTGCTGCCGGAACTGCATAGCGCAGAAGACTGGTATTTGTGTGTGGTAATAGTATCGTGTCTCCCATCGTGCACTATGGTGGTTAGATGTCTATAGCTGTCAATATGAATCCTTTACAATCACGAACTATCGTGGGTACCAGCTAGTTTAAAATATCATCTTCATTTGTTTACCACTTCTGGATACTACATCAGAAAATTATCAGTAATTACTTCTTATCGAACTGTGGATAAAACGGAAAAAAATGTAATCAACCCATATATTTCAGCATACCAAAACCTGACATCAAGACGAACATACCTAGTCTGAAATAAGTCTTATAACTGCCTTTCTACGTACTTTTCGGAAGGCAATACCGTAAGCAACGCTGCGGGTTTCGCTCACAAATTGTATTAAATTCAATTCACTGAATAATTATTTTGTACAAAACTTTCATAATAAAAAGTGATTTTCGAATAGAGTTCGTATTTCGTGCAGTTTAAGGTTTTTTTCTAATGATATACAGTATCTAATGAATCACAAAAAATATCAGCTGAAAAAAAGTATTGTGAATCATTAGGAAATTGGGATTTTTTTAAAGAAGTGCCCCAGACTTGCTCATTGTCAAATTCTTGAAATTGTCAGACGAATTTTATCAAAAAAAATCTACTGAAGAATCAAATTCGTTAAAATCACCCATTTAGGTACTGTACGAAAACCATAAACTCCGGAAATAATTATATAGTTTTGATGTAATATTTAGGATGTTACTTATCACTGTAAGCTAGAAAGAATTCTGGGATTTGGAATTAAATGGAACAACTCGTGGATTCATACAACTTTCAGAATTCCATTTGATCATTTAGAAATATGTTTTCCTCCAAAACCAATTTCTCTCCCGCACTAAGCCCCAGTAATTATTTTCGCTACTATAACTTTTAAAAAATTTCATTATATTTGTGGATTTGGTGGTAAAAATTAAAATATTACGCATTTACCAGTGTCTAAGTTAAAGGTTTCAGAAATTAGAATACTGTGAAAGACGGGGGAAGGTAGGGAGCCCTAAAAAAGTACTAAATCTATAGTGAACCTCCCTCTAACCACTTCAATTTACTTAAAATCTAACTGCGGTTACTACTCGAACCTTAAACGTGATTTCATTAAAACCAGAAACTGAAACCTTGGACGAGTGTAAATTTTATATACGCTAACTGCTGCATACCAACAACGAACATAAAACTGCAATAAGTTGTTTTATATCCAAGTCTTCGGACGTTAATTAATTCCTCAGAGCTGCTAAGAATTTACCATTAAGAAGAGCTCTGCTGATGGTTCACAATGAACTCGTCGAGCAGAGCATTCTAGCGGCATGTTCGCTGTACTAATCGCCGCTTACATATATCCCCGCCTGCTATCTCTCTTCCAGTAACTCTGACGACGCAAGAGACGCAGGTTATCAAGATTTTCTTATCGCAACCTTACACGTGGCCGTTTTCATACTCCGCGGTAATCGTCAACTGTACACCAACCTCTACTACGTTAATGACCCCTGAAGGTAAGCTGTTTGTTTAACTCTTATTACGATTTTTCAGAGCAAAATATTGAATCTTTCCAAGGTCTGCTGGTGTTAGTTTAGCTTCTTTGCAAAACTGACATCTGTTTGCTTTGAGGTTCCTCTGTTGCAATATGTTCCCTTCTGTCTCCTCAATCATCAGACCATCTCGAATCTTTATAGTACACTAGATTTCGACATAATGTTTTTTAGAATGTCCATTTATTCTAGTATTGTTGAGGTTTCGTAAGGTCTAAGTATGTTAGAACACCTGTATGTGTTTTCTATGCACGGTGTTATTAATGGGTGATTGCAGACTCTCTTCGAGCACCTTGCCCAACTTTTCTTCATATGAATTATAGTACATCGTCTAGCTGATGAAACGGATGGATAGCCAGTTCTCGGGCAGAATCTATAACAGACAAAAAAAAAATGCATTTGGAGTATTTGCGAAACATATGTTAACATAATATCTTCTATCAGAGTTTAGATTTGCGACACCAAGAAGTATAATACATACGATGAGGTATTGCTTCTAATGAACTTTCTATTATTTTATACACTAATCCGAAAAGTCAACGTCGCGGAGTTCGAGGAGTCCAGATTCAAAATGAATTTCAGAAAAGATTCTGCTATTTTCGCAGCCATCATTGCTTACAAAATTAATTAAAATTCCGCAAGATGTAATGGTCTGCGTCCTGATTTTTTCCCGAATCCAATTCCCCCCCGTTTTCCAGCAGGGCCAGATTATGTTCATGCGAGTAAGCCTCCTGCTGAAGTGCTACTGAAGTGTTTATAGTATAGTGATTTACACACTTTCTTAAAGATAACATGCTATTGGCGCCGCCTCCGATAATCTCTGATCACTTGCGTACTTCGTCGGCAACGCAGATAGCATGTTATCTCCTGCAACGTTTGCAGAATCAGTGGTCACACGGCCTGTAAAAAGTAACAGGTCGCCAATTCATTCCCCTGCCTGACTCCGCTAAAGCTTACGTCCTTGAAAACGAACTGTGGCCTAAGCTCCAATAGAGGATACCAGGATGTATACTATCATTTAATTTCATACTGCTCACAATATGTTTTGAATTATATTATTTTCGAGATCATTCTTTTTGAAATTCGAAGCCAACGTCGCAGTTTATCCCCACAGAGATCATCTAAGGACTTAATGGAAAGGTCTCAGCATTACGAAAATGAACTGATCTTTTTAGTACTTCGGTTACGATAGGGGAAAAATGTCATATCTTTGTCACAAAGATATGACAAAGACTTTGTCAACAGTCAATTGACGATGCTGAAAACGCTGACTGCTTAACCTTTATCGATTGATACAAAGTTAAGTTAGGTCAGAAGTCAAAACATTGTGAAATCCCATCACAAAATCATTGTTATAAAAATAATTTGTAAATAAATAGGTTAAAACAGACTTCACAGCATAAGTAGTTTGTTTAGACATGTGGGT